>JAZAYU010000001.1:18449317-19049317 GCA_038501625.1 Corbicula japonica
TGAGTTAATAAAACACTGTACTTATGTTTGACATTTAAATTCTTTACTTTGCGTTAAATTACAGAACAAATATGATTACAGCCTGTTTAATATTTTTGTAGGCAATTTTTGTAAAAAAAAACAACAACAGGTCATTTGCTCCTTAAATTTGTTTGATGTGCTTACATTTGCTTTAAATGTTTAGAACATCCTTGTTCGATGGCTTTCAAAGTTCCCTTTTAATCTATGTTGATAATATAGTTTTAGACTCCAAAATTGTGACTATACGATGAAAAACCTTCAAATAGCGACGTTTTCCAGATTTTTGGCGCCAACTTGAAACATTTCTGTAACAAAAAGGCCATTTGCCCCTAAATATTTATCTGATGTGCTTAAATTTGCTTTTAATGTTTAGAACATCCTTGAAAATAAAGGTTTAGACTCCAAAAATTGTGACTATACGATGAAAATCCTTCAAATAGCAGCATTTTCCTGATTTTTGGCGGCCATCTTGAAAAATTTATGTAACAAAAAGGCCTTTTGCCCCATAAATATTTATCTGATGTGCTTACATTTGCTTTTAATGTTTAGAACATCCTTGGAAATATAGGTTAGGTGTAGACTCAAAGATTGTGACTTTACGATGAAAATCCTTCAAATAGCAGTATTTTCCTGATTTTGGTGGCCATCTTGAAAAAATTATGTAACAAAGGCCATTTGCTCCTAAAATATTTGTCTGATGTGCTTACGTTTGCTTTTAATGTTTAGAACATACATGAAAATATAGGTTTAGATTCCAAAATTGTTACTTTACGATGAAAATCCTTCAAATAGCCGCATTTTCCAGATTTTTGGCGGACATCTTGAAAAAATCGGCCATTTTGGAAAGATATCAAATGGGTCTCTATCACATTTCAAAAGGTACAACTCAAGCTAACTCTGTGCAAAATTTGGTGCTTTTAACCAAATTTGAACAATTTTTACTGAAAACGGCTGGACTATTACTCATGATCGCATCTCATTAAAATCAATGAACATTATGTCAAACACACCCGCTATTAATTGAGAACATCAACAGTCGGTAGAGCCAAAATACGATCAAACGACACCGACAGACTTGCGAATTCGACCACGTTGATAGGCGGTGTTATCCAGCTGATAGTAAAGAAATCGATTGTGATAGGTCAAATCGCTCATTGCTTTTGCTTAACCTTGAATGAGATCTGTATTGAAAACCGACCTGTGTTTACAATGCAAGAAACAGAAAATTATGACATGTCGACTTTGAATAAACGGATGTCGGCGAATTTAACGCTTGTTGGAAATATATCAAAGCTTATTAACGGTTGTCGGGCGGGACAACCGTTATGATAGCTGGGGAGAACACTGGCCGGCTCGGCTTGGTCCTTGAAAGCCGAGCAAAATCTCGATCCACAACTACTCCGACATAACCAAAATGTAAACCCGCGCTATCAACCGCTTGTCACGTGACTGATTTGTTTTTTATCGTTCTTTTAATATCCTTTCATAGTTGTCCGAACAACAGCATTAAATTGTTTTCTTGTTTTTATTTGTAGCATTGTCTTACAAAGTTCGCATTCCTTCTCGAAATATTTGTATTTTCTTAAAATGAACTTCTTTTTATGCCACACAACTACGAAATCTTTCAGGCGTAACTAAACTACTCATGCATATCAAGTTGCTTGTTCACTGCCGTAGCTGATCGTGATTTCACTATACATTTGTTAGCTGGCGTTTTTGGCATGGATGCTCCAAAATTACACGGAAACCTACTATCAATCGCTCAGCATTCGTGGAATGGTGTGCTGCATTATGCTTCACACTTGTGCAGAACATTTCTGCTTGCTCTCGCGGTGACCACAAAATCCCACTTACTTGATACGCTCTCGTGGTCGCAATGATACACCCGAAGTTAACGACCGCGCGCCGCCGTGTTCACGGCATCGTTACTTAAGACTGGCGCATGCGCCAGTCTAAAAACAAATGCAAACATTACACCCGTTTACTAGAGTAACAGTTGTATTCTGTGCCTTAGGTTTCTATCAGTTCTGCTGAAGTTTCAGGTCCATAGCATTTACTATAATGGTGATACCTTTTTCTGAAAATAAATGTTGTGTTTTAAATCTTAACTGATAACCATAGTCAATTACACTGAACTTTTGTGTCTTATGAAAATGGGCATAAATTGCTGTTGCAGGTAAATAGGTAATAGATTATACTGTTGTCATAATTCATTTTTTTAATATCACACAAAAGGGAGAGGATTTCTGATGAAAGATTAATGCCATCATTAATTCCTATAGGCTCATACACAAGAAGAGTTAATAATCACTATAAGACACCTGCATTTCGATACTTATCATTATCATTTTACGTGAACGATACACAATTTATAACACGAGCAACCATTAAAGACTAATTATTAACAATATTGTTAATTTCCATAATGTGTTGTTTGTAAGGATTCGAACAAGATACCTACTCGTCGGTAGTACGGCATATATATCAATACACGACACCTCACTCACAGCTGAAGTGAACAAAAATGGCGATATATTCGCTAGCTTAATGCCAGTATGTATCCAATGACCTTTACGAAAATTAATGAAGTGCCAGGTCAATATTGCTGGACATTTAAATGATTCGAGAAATAAACTTTCTGTTTTATTCTGCAAACAAATGTACGATCTTCGAATAATTGTTGTTAGAACCTTTAACAAAATGTAACGCTGTCTTTCGATGGAAATAATTTTTATTTTAAATATTCAAAATGTAAAAAATGTTCACTTAGAGGTTTCCACAAGTGTATAGTAGAATGTCAGAAGGTGTCTCAACATGTGGTTGTTTGGAAGCTGACAATTGTTAATGTAGCAGTTCATTCGATTGCGTTCAATACGTGTCTGTATTAACATTATCATAGCGTAAGGTTCGCTTTTGGATATTATGGATGGAATTGATAGTTTACGTTTATCGTGTTTGTCAAATTTACATGTACTAGCACAAGACAAAAATCTGCTTTAATCTTAAATCAGTCTAAGTATTGATTACGTTTTAAACAAAAATTGTTTATAATGAACTTTAAATTGAACCTGAAAGAAGAAAAGAGAATAAAGACAAATTATGATATTTCATAACTATTTCAAAACTGAGCTGTGGATTATAGTACTTTAATTCCACCAGTTTCTTCATTTTCACTGTTACAACAGACAACTCTACTGCTTTGGTCGGCAAAACAGCTTGATTTCGTGATACTAATGTGAATATTGACACAGAATCAATGGGAAATAACCAGATACAAATAAAATTGAATCATGATATGTGAAGCAAATAAAACCCCAAGAAATAATAAACAAGCAGGTTTTAAAGACTAACTAAACTATGCTACAACGGCTAAATCTTGACCATTTCTTTTGTTTACATCAGCACCAATTTTCACCCCCAAAAATATTTTTCGAGACTGACTTACAACCAACGTTTAACGATTTTGTAGTCATAAAAAAGCAACATATGCATATCAGGAATCGCCACACTCAAAAAACACAGCCTCCCCACGCAGCGAAAAAGAAGAGAGGAAGATAGAGAGAGCGCATGTTTTATATATGTATGTCAATTCAAATAGGACGCCACAAACAATTAATAAACAAGAGAACCTTTGGGGATACCGCCTTGGAACGGTCAGTGGCAAAACAAATTGCCACTGGGGGTTTAAACCAGGTTCTAGGGTGCACCAACCTCACACTTGCCCCAACAGGTTCTCGTATCACAAAACAAGTACAATTTGTCTTGGTGAAATAACTCCAACCCACCTACATTACATAACAAATTTTCGTGAGTTGTCCTGCATTTCTTCGCATGGCATGGTTCTCTAACACTGACCTGATGTGTCAGGTTTTTTGAACATTATTTTGATTGATATTTGTTTTTCTTTTCAGATAACCATTCCGAAGCACAAGGTAATGTTGTTAGCATACTTTCTATTTAAATGCAATGCATGCTATTCTGTCTTTAATTTAACTGCCGTTATTTCGTCTATAAATTGATTTAATATCATGAAAACAATTCTTGCAGGTGATGTAACGGCTTTATCAGCACCAACAGACTTCGATCTTGGAAACGTCCAAGTTGTTGCACGATTATTGTTTACGAAGATTTCTAACGAATATCTTCCCTACACTATCTTTGAATGCAAATTCGGACATGATAATCAGTACTTTTTCACCGTCAATTGGTAAGAAAATATATACTTATATACAGTGTTTTAGGTCGAAAGCTACAATGAAAACTCAAGTCGCAAAATACTCAACCGTAGTATGACGAAAGTTTTGTTTTTAAGATTTGAGAGAGCAGTCAACAATTTTGAATTCTTGGTTACCTATTTGTTTGCACGACGAAAACAAGGGTAATAATAGTTTTTGGTGTTTTTGTAGAAATCTTGAAATTACGTTAAATCTCACCATTGTTGCATCGTGTACAAACTGGTTTTTTATTCAATGCTGTTAATCAATTCCACAAGAACATATCAAATTACAACACGAAATATCGGGTAGCATAATACATTGTAAAAGTAGACAATTTACAAAGATATAATCTGTATGTTCTTTTTCGATTTCATTGTTTCTTCATTCACTCTCATTAACTTTTACTCATTTCTGCATTCTCTCAGTCTAACAACCATCCGCCCCCTCATTACTCGTACTCAGGAAAACAAGCGGGTTCACACTAAGTGTTATTACAAACTAGTTCATCAATTGAACGGAGAATTAAAAGAAAAAGTTCTACCCTTTGGCGTTTATGAACAATATAAAAATGTCACTATGTGTTATAGTTTATAGTTTTTAGGGGAAATTTTACAACATTTGTCTATAAATTCTTCAACAGTTTTAAATATTCAAATATTTCAAAAATCCATTTTACTTGTTGTACTTTCGTTACATTTATTAAGAAATATAAACTACAAATGTATAAAGTAATGCATTCGAGTGCTGATTCGTTTGAACCGTTGTTGAATTTGAGAAAAGCAATCTTTAGATAATTTATGTCTTCGTGTATACGTATTATTTCTTTTTAAATAGTCTTTTACATTCAACCAAAGCGTTTGTACTTGACTGCATTCCCCCAAAAAACGTTAAACACAAAAAAGTAATTTGAACATGATACTGTTAGTTTCAAAAGTAGTGATAACTTATAGATTTTACCCTAGGAGCTACAGTCTGCTACCTTTACATTTCGCTTGAAAGTGCCATTTGTGCATCTTGGCGTGTAACATAAATGATAAGTTTAACTAAATAACTCCGTTCCGCCCAAACAACCGGCAAACATACACTGAAAACAAATAAAGATGCAGATTGTACTATCACTGTTGATAAATGTACAGGGGTACTTGAACAAAGTAGGTACCCAAATTATGTATGTGACCACAATAAGCAAAACTCATACAATTCCTACCCCCATGCAATTTACTTCAAACTGTCGATCTTCAATATACTCACAATCTTTCGTTATCCGCGATCTCCATTATCTGGGTACCTACCGCGTTAAATACTGATTTTGGACATAAAGCACCCACAATTTAAATGACACGAAAACAAGATCAATACCAAGTTCATTTTTAAGATTTCTCGAAACATATCTCATTTGTATATTTAACATTTGCCGTATCTTTACATTTGTCTGTTGTAGCAACATAAATGTATTAAGTATGACTCACTGTGTATGTTAAAGGTATATGGGATACAAGTCACCTTTACTGGCACTCCCTGTTAAAGGGCCATCACGATTCCTCCAAGAACTATACTTAAACGAGTCTGAAATACTCAAAGAAGGTTTTGGACTTGGAATAGAGGTACGATGAAGAAACTATAAAAAATGATAATTTGAGTTTATGACCATTATTTCTATTTGTATCAGACTAAGACAGTAATCAGACAAGTAAGTAGACGTTTTGTTGACAGTTGTGGCATCATATATTAGATATATGACATAACATGATTGCATATGAGAACAATAACATCTCAAAACAGTGCTTTCTTCATGTAATAACACATTTTTTGCTTTGGTATGAATTTCCTTGAAAACGAAAACTCTTTATCATTATATCCATGATGAAGAACATTTGAAACACTTAGACCTTGAGCTGCCAATAGACCCCCCCCCCTCCCCCCTTGGGGAATTTTGAAGGGTATGTTTTTCTGAAAGCCTATACCATTCTACGCATTTTGTAAGTTGTTTGCACTCTGGCGAGTGGGGCGTTTTTCCGTAACGCCTGTTTGAATATGTTACCTTTGAAAAAAGTTTGTGTAAGAATGAAATATTTGACAATTGTAAAAGTTCTAAAATAAACCTACATTTGTATTTATTCTACACCACGAAGCTCTAATCTACATAACTAATGCAATAAAACATCTGTAACCTAAAGTATTGGTCTAAAATAGTGATTAAGTTATGTTACTTAACATAAAAACCTAGTCAATGAAACATTTCTCACGTGCAGTAGCAAGTAATTTGTGCTTATAAGTAAAATATAAAAAGATAAATGAGAATTCTGGACAAATGTAATACAGGGATATACATTGGGACATAAGCCCGTAACCGCTATATTGAAATATGTTACCAAAAGAAAAGAAAATGGGAAAACAAGCCATAAATGTATTAGACCTTTAGCTGCCAATAGACCCCCTCCCCCCTGGGGGAATTTCGAAGAGTATGTTTTTTCTGAAATCTGAAAGCCTATCCCATTCTTTGCATTTTGCAATTTGTTTGATTCCTGGCGAATGGGGCGTTTTACCGTAATGCATGTTTGAATATGTGACCTTTGAGAAATTTTATGCGTTGAAGAAATAATTGGCAATTATAAAAGTTCTGAAATAAACCTATTTTTTTCTACACCAGGAAGATGGTTCTTTTTTTAATTTTTAATGCAATAAAACATCTGCAACCTAAGGTATAGGTCTATAAATAGTCATTAAGATATGTTACTTAACATCAAAACCTAGTTTAGAAAGTTGTATAAAACATTTCTTACTTACATTAGCAAGTAAGTTCTGTTTTATTTGCTTAATTCATTAATATAATTTAATAAATAAGAATGCAGTATTTAAATGTAATAAAGTCACATTGAGACACACTTCTTGTTTAATATATGTAAATAAATACATATATTTGTAAATTCCAAAAATTAAAACATCTGAAAAAAAAAAACAATGGGAAAAGCATCTCAAAGATAGCAAATAAAATATTAATAAATAAAATAAATTATAAAGAAATCAACTCTGAAAGACATATTGCGTGATTTAAAGGTAAATTGTGTTAAACACTTTGTTAATATTATCTATAATTTAAGTTATATGTGACTTTAGTATTATGCTATATCATATACTTATGCCTATGGTTAATAAATTTGAAGTTTTTGTGTAATTGTTTTTGTTTAAATACACCTCTTCATGAGTTTTAACGATTAGTCAGCTTTGTATCATAATAAAAATAAATACCATATCATAAATCACCGTTTTTAAATATGTTATCCAAAAGAACGTATTTTAGTTACCAACCTTCCGGCACATTATGTATCTTGTATTAAAAAATAGGTAATATATATTAAGAATTATGTTACAAAAGGAAATTAGGGTATTGATGCTGGTGATATTAAACAGTAATGTATTTTTAATTTAAATGTAGTTAAACTTTAGAGGTTAATGATCTTTGTACTGCTCAATATGTCTTGAAATAAATGTGTATGATGTTGATGGTTCAAGTTCATCCTATTTTAAATCTTTTTAAATTAACAATAAACCTATCAATATGGCTCAGTGACAACATTGTAATACTGCTTACGTTTGCACTAATCATGGGCTGTTTCATCCAGTCTAAAGCTAAGTCCAGATACTCTCGATTGAGACAGATAACATTAATTTGTTCTAACAAAATGTAGAAAAGAAAGAATAAACAAAATTAACAATTTTTTTATCATTTTATTGTTCTATTTATGTCTTTTGTCATCCTATAATATGTTACCAATTTTTACTTTAATTATCAGCAAACATAATAAGAAAAGAAAAGCAAGAAACTGCAAATAATTAGTTTATTAAAATTTTGATAAATATTTTTTATATAATATTATATTATGTTAAAGTTGATCTATAACAAATTTAAAAGCTACTTAATTTAAACTTTACACAAATTAGCCGAATAAATGATCTTATGTTAGAAATGTTTTTAAAAGTAGTTTTATTCATCTAAAATACTAAGGTTCAGTGTAGAATTTGTAAAACATTGAAACAGCATGAGCATTAGATAGCATTTTTTTACTCAAGTAAAAGAATTTTTACCTAAACAAATTATTATACGTATATATGTAAGTCAACGTTAACTTGTCTATTAGCTTACCATCACCTGCATTACACAGATTGTCTTTCAAATTAGGATGTTTCTCTTTTACACTTATTTGTCTTTAAGAAAAACAACATTCTACAAAGATCTTAAAATATTCTTAACAAATTCTTAAGCTTTCTTTGAACAATGGAAAAATAATGTTTCTTTTAGGACAGTTTATTTTTCTTATTTCACATGTTTTATTTAACAGCAATGTCAGTTATTATTGCTCTAAAAGACCAGAACTGGTGCTTTCAACCCTGTTTTTAGTAAATCTAGTTTATAGAAAGTTCATATTCACATTATGAATGACTCTGCGGTAATCTAGATACAAATTACCGGCTAAAACACGTTTAGAAATTTATTTTCATTATTCTAAGTGATCTTTCTAAAAAACATTTAAATAATTAGGTAACATATAATTAATTTTAATTAGTTTTGTTTGTAACACTTTTCAAAGCAATGTTTTTATCTCTTGTCTTTTTACTGTTTTGGAACCAATTCTAAAAATTATTTTTTAGAATTAATTCATAAATGCATTGTACTTTGTCAATATTGTAACTTCAGAATTATATATATTTTACGGGGATATGAAGGTTTAAAAATGGACAAGCTTAAACACTTTAACATTTTATCCACATAACATAATATAACATAGTAAACACTTCTTACTATTACATGTATTATTTTATAGTTTAATTTAAAATTATTGCATAGTCTTGATACAGTTTTGTAAATGTGTTCAGTCCTTTGTACAACAATATCAGTTTTAGAGAAAATATTTCATTCAATCAGTAATATTAATTAAAAAACGACTGGGAATGTAATAAGAAATCTACACAGGGCTAACAAACATCAGGACAGTGCACAGAGCACACAAAATTTTTTCAAATAGATATCAGCTAACACCATTAAAAATAAATAAAAACAAGGAAATAAGCCTTATTTTAATAAGTAACATATGTTATGTATGTTGAAAATATGAAGTCATGCAAGTTTCAAGAACACTTACATTCATAAAGCTCAATAATTTAATTAAACTATATATTTTATGCTTGTTTATTCCAATACATGAATATAATGTTTGAATTAGCGATATGGTAACATATAAGATTAAGGAAAAATTATTACAATTGCCAGTGAGATTGTTATGAAAATCACACTGTTTTATATTGTTTGATCATGCAGCTTTCAAAAACATGTATTATTGCCAAAGTTTGATTACAAATAAAAATCCTACAGGTAAGTTTCTGACTTAAATTTCATCTTTTTAGGATTATGTATGTTATACACTAAATATGTTACCTAAGTGCAAAAATTTTGAAATGAAAACTACATCAATCAACAGATAATACTTCACCCTTACATAAAAATATAAGTTTTATTAAATCGTATCTGGCATAGAGCTGAATTGAATATTCAAAATCCATATATTTTTTCTACAAATTTTAGGGGTAACATATTAAAACCTCCGTAACACCCTTACGCCCCACTCGCCAGAGTGCAAACAAACTGCAAAATATCCAGGACATAACAGGCTTTCAGAAAAATTATGTCTACAAAATTCCCTAATGGGGGAGCAAACATGTTCCTGGCCACCGGCCTAACTATAGAGTTGAAGATTAAATAATAATAAAAGGAACTTGTAAAGCCACCATGCCTGTTCTTGGACAGAAATAGAAATGCATATAACTGTCCTCGCCGCCTAGCCCTGTGTCGACCGCAACTAAAAATAAACTCAAATGAATTGTGCTCAGAGGGGTTATTGATGCATAGATTTATTCAATGAATGAAAGGGGAGAAATTTTACAGCCTCCACACGACACAAAGAACGCCACTGCGATAATTTAAAAGTTGAAAAAGGCATTTTAAAAGCAACCAAATACGATAAAATAAAAATGAACGCTTGGTTAACTGAGTCAATGAAAATGCATATAACTGTCTACACCGCCTAGCCTCGGATTGAGCTTGAATATATGAAGAAAAAAGAAACAACGCCCATTAACCTAAAGTAATAACAAAACTGGAATAAAAAACTTCTGACGATTGAAATGATTCTATAAAAAATTTTCCTGGCTCTAAATTCCATGTTCGAAACAACCTTTTACCGTCACAGATTAAATTTTATTAAATTAAATTTAAGCTTGAACCTGGGTTAAACCCCGATTGGCAATTTGTGTTGCCACTGACCGTTTACTAACCCCTTATGTTTTTGTTTTCGTTGATTGTTTGCAGTGTCTTATTTTAATCTGATCGTCTTATAAAACATATGCTCTCTTTTCCTCTCTGCTGTTTGACTGTGTGGGAAGGCGGTGTTTTCTGGGTCAGGCGATTCCTGATATGCATAGTTCACTTTTTTCATAATCACAGTAGTTTTGTCTGTGTTGTTGTGGCGGCCGTAAAACGTCTCCTGTACTTTCAATCAATACTGTTGTTTTCATCCCTCAGGGATTGCATTTTACAGTAACTTTTCACACCCCACCCCCACACACCCAACCACTTTTATATACCACATTGAAGGTTGTATGTTCTTACTAATAAATTGTGTTTTTCTTGTGAGTTATCTGGGTCCGGAATTGGTCATTTTGTTGTGCTCGGTTACACTGTTTTTGCTGTCCTATTTATATTTTAGGATGAGTGAATCAGAATGTTCATATTTATAGAGAAAGTTATGCGTGCTTTGATAGAAAGAATAGTGCGCATTACAAATCTTTATTATTCGTGGTGACGTCACTTGAAAACCTTCGATATAGGAATATCGCTTTTCTTGCTTCTACTGTCCAAATACCGTCAAAATTAAAATATTTACTTTTCTGCAGACAGTTCATTTAACAGGCATAAATAAATCTTCTGTGTTTTCCGGGTCAGGCGATATCTGATATGGATATTTCACTTTTTTGATACTTCTTCCATGGCCAGGCGCCATCTTTCTTCATCTTAAATACTTTTAACGACTATATCTTACAGTAAAAGAGATGATTTTGATTGTAATAGTTTAAAATATTAAATATTCCAATCAAACTTGCACAGAAGTGAAAAACTTTTATAGGTACATGTAAAACATGTGAATATTGCTTTACAAGAAATTATTATACAATAGAACTGTACGGTTCCATTTTTTAAAGAGCTCAAATCACTATTTACAAAATTTAAAAGTACAATTACCCCTCGTCCTAATTGGTGGTGTGGAAAAGGCGGGGAACATGGAACCTTCATATCATTATTTCCAGCAACGAGTATTTCTTAATGATTTTCCTTTGTATTTTTACTGAATACTAGTGCCATCACATTATAGTGTTGTTTGTGATGTTTGGCAATCGTAAAAATCTTTCATTTTCTAATATAATTTTCAGATGATATCTATAATTATTTTCTGTTTAGTTTTGAATTTCCATCACTTGTTACCTTATGAACAATCTCAATAAATCCGAACCTGCCGGGTTCGTGTATGAAGGCTTTCAAAGTTGGATTCCCAGTATTGACTTGTAATCATTTATATAATATACAATTTAATTCAGTCCTTTCTAAACAAACCCACTGTCGTGATCGAGCACTGGCACGGTCTTTTCGGGCACCGGTATTGTCATACAATATGGCGGACTGTTTACCATCTGAAAGGTATGTGTATGGATTTTACTTCACTGAATAGATCACATACCATTTCCTAAGTTGTCAATTCATTGCATCATTTATGAAATCATATTTCTAAAAAATGAACATGCTTTTGATATTGGAAAAGCTTTGATTGTTTCAAACTTCGAGTCTAATTTGGCGGTTTGACAGAATGCAAATTTGAACCGAGAGATGTGATTTGTTTTGGGCAATACTTTTTATAGAAAAACTGATCCGCAAAAGCTTCAACTGTGATGACATCTTATTGTATTTCTCTTCAATATCGATCTGTCCCAATATTTTAAAATGGTTAGGATACTGTAAACTGGCTTACTTTCTGTTTTGACCATACACCGATATGGTCAGCGCGCACCGGTTCAAGAATTCCGTCAAATTGTACAGATTGTTGATAAAAAGGCACCGGTTCGGTCTCATTTTACATTTCGTATACGGTTCAGTCTCCATTGTTTCTTCCTTAAAGATACTTCTATGGTACTTCATTTTTAAATATAAATATTTATTTTCTGAAACACAATAACAAAAGTTAAGAGAGTGGTATTTTAAGAGTTGACTGGTATCGAACATTTTGGTTTATTTCGGATTTGGTAGGTTATGCATTCAATTTCAGAGGATTTCATATGATGACATATTCTGCAAAGTTCATTAGTGTCAATTAAATTAAATTAAATTAAATTAACATGATTATAAAACATAATGTTTACTTTTATTTATTTTAAAATATATCGTGATAGTTATTTTTTCCAGAGACAGCAACTTTGATATAGAAACAGATCAAGAAGAAAGCGGAAAAGAAAGCTAGGAAAGATTACCATACCAGAAGATCCAGTGAGAAGACAGACAACAGAGAGAAAATCCCATAAGTCAAGAAGATATGCCGCTGCAGAATATAATTTTTTAAATTGTAAAAAATTAAATGTGTGTACACGAAGCTCACACCGGATTATATTTTCAGTTAAAGAAGGACAGTTGGATTTTTTTCTCGAATAAACATTAATTCTTTCTACTTTACAAAACTTTTCTGTAAAGTGTTTATTGCGCCTTGCGTCAGAAGATGTTATCGGATGATATTTTGAACATAATAAACAACTGATAAACGTCTGCTTAATGTTTTACGGTTCTTTTATTAATATGAGATCAAAATGAACAATTGTTTTATTAAAATTTCTAATCATAAGTTCTCTTATGTAATGCGTTGCTTTGCAGTTTTCAGAAAGATATACTAATTTAAGTGTGTGTATTTTTGTCCCTTGTCTAGTTAAACGTTTCACATTTGTGGTGTTTGGGGACTTCACAAAGATCTCTTTCCTCTGTTTAACTGAATAATTGAGATATATTTTATCAGTTACACAGACATTTGGTCCCAATCGGTCATTATATTTTAAATTTACTCGCTGTTTTGATCGGTTTTCATGCGTGATCGTATTTATGGTTTTCTGTGTAAACGGCCTTCGGTGATGGGCAAGTGTTCAATTGGTTAAACAAACATTTCATGTGATGCTGGTAGGTGATATATGTTGTAGACAGGTTGGCAATATGTTTTTTAATAAAAACGTACCTTTCCACAATAGCAGTTGATTGGTGGAAAACGGGTGACCGATTGGTGATTATTGATGTCAAATACGTTGGCATCGGTTCACTTCATAATTTGTCTAAAAATTATCGATCAATCACCGATGCTCTGGGATGTCATCTAGACCGGTAATTAGCTGAACACTTATCTGCCTTAGATACACCCCCATCATTATTTGAAAAGGTAAAAAGAGCCGGTCGGAGTAACGATTTCTTGACGGAGGAACGGACAGACGGACTTGTCGATCCCTCCATAATCTCCAATTCTTGCAACGGGCGATATAAAAATAAAAACATATTTGAATTCTTAAGTTTAATTAATTTAATATTTTGCTAGTATTTTTCGCAGTATAAAAAGTACTACTAATCACAGTTGAGCTATACATTCATCTTCCTGTTTGATGATGTTTCCTATAATGTTTTTTCACTTTCATCTTGATCAGTTTTCAGTATGGAAGTTGTGATCTCTGTAAAATAAAGAAACAAGACTTTTAGGTTAATATAAGAATATAATTATGAACTGAATTATTAAAATGTTAACTCGGACGAATGCAAAAACATATTTGAAATTAAAATACGATTTCCGTCATTTTAATATTTTAGCAATATTGAATAAGAATATGAACTTCTTCGTGTATATATAATGGAGATATCTCTGATATCGTCGTCGTGCGTCTTAATTGTGCAAGTCATGGCGTTTGGCACGGTGTCGTAGGATTGACACTCATGAACTTTGCATAAGATGACATCATATGAAATCCTCTGAAATTAAATGTATAATTTGTGTAGAGTGATAACCTACCATATCCGAGATAAACCAAAATGTTCGATAAAAGTCAATTCTTAAAATACCACTCTCTTAAATTTTTGCTGTTGTGTTTCCGAAAATAAACATTTATATTTAAAAATGAAGTACCATATAGGTATATTTAAGGAAGAAACAATGGAGACTGAACCGTATACGAAATGTCAACAACCTGTACAATTTGACGGAATTCTTGAACCGGTGCGTGCTGACCATACCGGTGTATGGTCTTAACAGAAAGTAAGCCAGTTTACAGTATCCTAAACATTTTAAAGGATTGGGTGAGACTGATTTTGAAGAAAAATACAATAAGATGTCATCACAGTTGAAGCTTTTGCGGATCAGTTGTTCTATAAAAAAAGTATTGCCCAAAACAAATCACATCTCTCGGTTCAAATTTGCATTCTGTCAAACCGCCAAATTAGACTCGAAGTTTAAAACAATCAAAGCAGAGCTTTTAAATTATCAAAGTCATGTTCATTTGTTACATATATTATATCATAAATGATGCAATGAATTGACAACTTAGGAAATGGTATGGGATCTATTCAGTGAAGTAAAATCTATACACATACCTTTCAGATGGTAAACAGTCCGCCATATTGTATGACAATACCGGTGCCCGAAAAGACCGTGCCGACACGACAGTGAAACCGCAAATATTAAATTAAGACATTTTTTCAGACGAGTATAAGCTGTTACAACATGTACATGCCAATCTTACGGAATCAGCAGAATAATAGCATTTTGCTGTAAATGTTGTTACATAAATGTAATACATAAGAAAGTACAGTAAACGATACGATTACAAGTTAAAATATGATCATGTTAAAGAAACACATGAATTTATGTTTGGTTTCAGATTAAATGTGGTGTAAGTGTGTCTAGATCGGCGACAGGTTTAAAGACTGGTGTGAAGTTCAGCCAAAACTTCTTTGCTGGAATTGAGGTGGGTAAACTTCTTTGAGGCTATATAAAGCCCGATTTGTATAACTTATCTGAGACTCTGTTAAATTTAACATAAATATCACATTAACCTTTGCTAATTTATTAAACCTTTACACACATCGAAGATATTCCAAAAACTAAAGTGTTGCGTTGTCATTGGAAGTCAGTATATGTTTGGGGGCCTAAGAATGAAATAGCAAAACAGTTCAGAATGTAAATACAATTATGTGTTTTCCAAATTTACTAGATGAACCAACACATGCTTTTTTATTCCCACTCTGAATGAGGAAGGGCCTATAGGTTTACTCCATGTCCCCTAGATGAACATTAAATTGATGAAATAGATGAAAAGGGAACTTTGAAAGCCACCGAACACGACAAATATGAAAATGCTGCAGGCTCGGTTTGATTGAGCCTGTTCATGGGCAGTAATGGGAATGCTTATTACTGCCCACGCCGCCTAGCCCCGGGTTGAGCGCAACTCAGTATTAACACCATTAAATAGTACAATTTCGATCCATCCCAAACGATGGTATGCATGAAAGCCGCCGAATACGACAAATATGAACATATTGCAGGCTCGGTTTGAGCCTGTTCATGGTTATGAATGGAAATACATATAACTGTCTACTCCTCCTTATCCCGTATTTAGCGCAATTCAATATTTTTAAAAGTAAACAGTACCATTTAGGTCTATCCCAAAGAGGGTATGATTGTGGTAAACATATAACCTTAAATGCAGTGATTTCTAAACTAAAAATAACATTCCATGTTAAGTGGCGTATGATTGCCCCCCCCCCCCCCCCCCCCCCAAAAAAAAAAAATAAAAATCTGCACGGATTGAAAATACAAGGAGACTTTTTATAGCAGCCATAACCAATATTTACTTAGAGTTTTAATAAATTTGTTAAATTAAAAATAGAGTTTGAGCGCAAGATTGTTGGTGATATTGGAACCAAATCATCAGCCCTTCTCTCTTCTAATGAAACATAAAATATTTGTTAATTAACTTAGATTTTTTGATGATTTATTAAATTAATATTACAAAGACAAACGATCTGTTCAGAATAAGTCAGAAGGCAAAGGAATCGATTTCCTACAGTTACGTTGTTTATAATCTATGTTTCTGATTATTTTGCCTGATAAGCTAAGAATAAATAATACGACAGCACAATAGCCGTTTCTAAATGAACTAAAGCACTAAAAACCAAGTTTTTGCCAAAAAGTATACCAATCTACCAAGAACTCAATTTCAAATATGTTTTACTCGGATGATTCATTGTAATTAGCAACGTTAAGTAAATAATTGCACGATAGCATAACGCTTCTAACACCTAGGTGATAATAAGCAGAAGGCACAACAAGCTTAAACAAAGGTTCATATCTGTCATTATATTTCCACAGAGCTGACTGCAACAAAGAAGAAGGTTGTAATCTGCAATTGACATTAGCAACTAGCTATGTGTCTTACCTTGTTATTGCAAATCATGAATTGTGTTGTTTTTATACAAATATTCAATATTTTAATATTATATTTATTTGTTTCTTCAGTTATTTATAATATTTATTTACACCGCATTATAAATTCTTTTATAAATCTATAACTGAAAGCGAAGTAATTACAAAATATGAAACTTCAGATTGACTAGAATGAAAATTGTTTTATGGTTTTCTTTTTAAAGATGGTTATCATAGAAACAAAAAAAAATAACTCCTGGTTAGTCTCATGACAATTAAATTCATAAAGGATTACGCATGTCAAAAAATGTAAAATATGCATGTAAGGAATAGCAACATCGAGAGAAAACAGTCTACTCAAAAAACAAAAAGTAGGGAGGACAAGAGAGCATGGGTTTATCAAATAACCAAAAGTAATATGCATTACCAAAACTAACAATAATGTATACACACCCGTCAACCGGCAGAGCCATGAGCGGACGGCTCATCCAGGAGAAGACACGGTAAGTTTTTTTCATATTTGACATCGGTGTAGTTAATTATCATTTTCGTTAGTTTTCATTAGCTCCTGGAGAGAAATATCGGCTGCTCTTAAAAGCCAAATAAATTCTGCACCTATCCCATGATTTCTGGTGCGGTAGACGGGATATTACACTTTTTATCGCGATTTAAAAATGGAAGTTTGTGTTGAAATCTTGAAATTCTTCGTTCTAAAGCAAAATGCTACATAGATCTGATAATCTGTCTGAATTTTAAGCACTGTTGGAAAATTTAATAATTCCCCTGGCAAAATGTGAAATATTAGCACAGACAGACTTTTAATAAAGTCGCTAGTGCTTAATTAATAGAGCTGGGCAACTCCATTGAGCAGAATGGGAGATTATTGGCGGGGACCAGGAGCAGATAACATTGAGTACTGAAAATAGTTTTGATGTATTCTCTTGACACTGTTTTACAAACTCAAAAGTTTGTAGACATACAGTGATAGTGTTGTCCGTCCGTATGTCTGTACAGTACATGTCATATATCATACCGAAATAATTTCAAAGGAGTTTTGCAAGCTTATCATGAACTGTTATGAGTTAAAGGAGTTGTCGCTGGTTAATTTTTTGTCACACTGTTGTACATCGTTCACCGGAAATAACATCTCAAAACACCGAAAAAGAAAATTTTTCAACTTACCGTGTCTGCTCCTGGATGAGCCGTCCACTCCTGGCTCTGTTGGTTGACGGGTGTGGTATAATTATTCTGTGTTTTTAGGAATTTTGAAACCTAACACAAATATATTTAATACATGTTAATGACATGTCAGCTTTTGTCAAAAATAAGATGTTATTATATGCAGATGACTCAGGAATTAAGGTTTCATGTAAATGTAAGGCTGATGTTAAACATGCCCTATAAGAAGACTTGCATCTTGTTACCCAGTGGCTGGTGGATAACAAGCTATCGTAACATTTAGGCAAAACTGAGTTTTGGATCTCAGCAAAGACTTAAGTTAAATTAATCGCTAAATATTAAATGTAATGGCGCAGTTATTAAAGCAACTTCTGTGGTCAAATATCTAGGTGCAACCATTGATCAAACATTATCTTTTGATGCAACGGCTAGACCAGTTTTGCAGAAGGCAAATGCACGTTTGGAATTCTTATTTCGCAAAAAGGCAAAAAGTATTATCTTACTCAACATAATTAAAAGCTTCTAGTTATGTCCTCAATACAATGCCATTTTGATTTCTGTTGTTCAATATGGTATCCCAGTCCAACATAGATTTATCCCAGTCCAACACAGATTCTTAAAAAAACAAACTTCGAGTAACTCAGAATAAGCTGACTAGGTGTGTCCTTGATTTTGATGCGAGGTTACAGATTGATCCAAATCACTTTTTTTCACTCAACTGGTTACCAGTCAATAAAAGTGTAAAATAGATCGTCCTATGTCATGTTTTTAAAATAAAAAATGGCCTGGCTCCCGATTACATGGAAGAATATTTCGTCCCACATGACACTGTTCATTCTTACAAAACCAGGTGATGTAAAAAGGGTGGATTTGCAATTCCAAAGGTTAAAGGTTTTGTTTTAAAATCTTTCTGCTTTGTGGGTTGTTCGTTGTGGAATAGTTTGCCAGCTGAATTATCTAGCATTGGCATGTTGGCTTCTTTCAAAATATCTGTTAGGAAGTACTTATGGACAGTTGGTCATTTTATTTTCTTAATCTTTATATGTGTTTGCAAATTAACATTAGGTTGTTTTAGGTATAGGAATCGATTTAACTCATCTCGTCTTTCATCTTTTTATCTGTTAAAAAGTGTTACACATTTTAAAATTCTTATCCCTAAATTTTAAAGTTGAGACTTGGTATCTTGGCAATAGTTTTAGTAATAGGTTTAACTTTGTGACTGTGATATAAGATAATATGTCTTTATTGAAATTTAACTAATTAAAAGGTAGATTATCTAATTCATTTTCATCATTTGCTTCTTAGTATATCTATTCCGTTGTCATTTGAATAATGGGAAACAATACTGTAAATTCTAATCTGTGATAAAATAATTGAATTTTTACTGTGAAATATTTAATTGAAAGTATGTTTTGCATTGTTTAAAGGCTCACTGTGTCATGCCACCATCACAGAGGACCATAATGTACGGAAGCCCATTAGGGCCATTTTGAGTTAGAAGTTAGAAGGCAACAATTCTAACTTAGATGTTAGATCTTAGAACTTAGGTCTTAGAACTTAGAATGTAGAAATTTCATAAAAGCGGGGGACGCCATTTTGTTCAAGAATATCAACAGCGGCAGGTAGACATGAAAATCGACAACAAGGGGTGAGTTATAATTCGTTGATGATATTTTCACAAGACTTCTATCCAAGCGATAGTGTAATTTTGATCTTGATATTATATGTACCAATAAATGTTACGGTAGGTCGCGTAAGAGGTGTTTTGTGTGATTGTTAAAAGGAGGTGTTTCTAACTCCGCTTCCCGTCAATCATTCAGTCAGAGAGCTGTATATTTAATATGTATAAATATGTATTATTAGGCTTTCCGATCCTTACTGTTTTGATGGTCGTTTATACCCAGGGGCTCCCTGCGAAAATAACCCATTAAAGTATCTGTTGCTTGTCTTTTTGTTATTACCCCCTTTGTCAAAATTTGAAACGATATTTAAAACAGTATCATAAACTGTCGATTGTAGAATAATTGATAATATCGGTTTTCTATGGAGTATTATAATTTTATTATTTTTCCTATTGCTGTATCTTCTATTTTCTTTCTTTTTCAGACGACAAAAATGGTCAGTAAATGGGCATGGACGTTTGGAATTTGGCTGCTTGTTATTATGCTAGTAACTAGTGTATTGATCACAGACTTAGAAATCATTCTCAGAGGGACGCATTTCATAAGACTAGAACTTATTAAGCATTACTTCTTCTATAGCTTATCATACAATGATATTATTTTATTATTATATATTGTGCTTGATAGTAAACTAAGTCTGCGTCAACTAAAGCGTATACTGAAAGCTAACAATCTTGCCCGACGCAAAACACGTACACCTGAGTTGTAGAAATCTAGAGGAGTGTGTAGGTTATCGTTCGATGTGGCAAAAGTTAGTGACTGTCTACTTGTGTTGTATGTAATGAGAAATCGATTTAATCGACATCAAAGGAACGATTGAACACAAAGCACACCGGTTATCACGCCGAAGATATGTCTCGAATGTCATATCTAACAGCAACAACACACCCACAGTAATAGCGTCATACTACCTAGACACATTAAACGAATTTAGCATCGCCCCAAGGCTTCATCGTTGCGATAGAGGAACTGAAAATTCGACGCTAGCACTGCCTCAACCATTTTTCAGATTGAAAATGTTTATGTATGAAAAGAGTGTAGCAAATCAGCGTATAGAATCCTGATGGGATTACTTAGTAGACATAGGGTCCACTATCGGATTTCATTTTGCCAGGATCTACTTGACTTAAACGTTTTGGATGCAACAAGTCTTTTACACATTAAAATGCCTCAGGTATTGTTTCATGGATTGATCCAAGCAGAACTCGACATGATAGCTCAGCAGTAGAACGCTCACAATATTCTAGCCCAGAAGAATTTTGATATTACTTGCGGGCCGATAGAATGTATTGTGCACTTGATGATGGACATAACGATGGTCATCATGTTGATCAAGAGGACATACAAATATCACAGAAACTTTATGGATCACCTAAACGGCTTTATTCTAACCAAACCGAGGACCGCTTTCGAGTGTTGTCGTTGGATAACAGAGGCCTTTGACAGCCGAAGAATCGTTAACATTGTACATTGAAATTTTACCGATGTCTGAAGTGATGATTGAGATGATTGATTTTACAATGACTAACAGTGAAATAGGGGTTTCGTAAATCGTATCAAATAAATTGTAGCACTATAAAATTCGTGTGATTACTGACCGTACAACCTGTCTGTCATAGTCGAAAATAATATCTATTTTGTGCTCATTGTGCTTATTGTCAGAAAACTGATTAAACTGTCGGATACCGCTTGTGGTCATCATAATATAAGTATATTAAAAGAAAATGTTTTGTCTTATATAGTATTGAAATACCATATGGTACAATTTCCATAGGTTACAAAGGGGCATAATTCTGCAAAAGTGTTTGATGGTGTGACCTGCTCTTGGCTCCAAATTGATGTCATCTGTACATATATAATGGATAGCATAACTAAATGAATATTGACCATAGATGCGAATAATAGCTATTAAACTATGTTATAACTAATACATGTATCTTAGAATAAAGTTGTTAGAACTTAGACATTGGAACTTAGTTCTTAGAACTAAGACATTAGAACTGGGGCATGAATTAATACTTAGACATTAGAACTTAGGTCTTAGAACTTAGACATTAGAACTTAGTTCTTAGAACTTAGACATTAGAACGTAGATATAAGAACTTAGACATTAGAACTTAGACAGAAATTTAAAAAAAAATCGGTTATGCTTTTCAAATATGAAGCTGAAAGAAGGAAAAATAACTCTATTCTTAAACATAAAACTTTATTCAAGTAACAGTTCACTACAAAAATGAAACAATATACATGTCTCATTTATCACTAAAAACAATACCAAAACCTCGACATTCAAGAACTTGTCGATGACATACCCTGATACCGCCGTGCCACACTCAAAAAATAGTTAATACTTATGCTTTGTAAAATTAAATACTATTTCTGGCAAAGTTCAATGTTATCTTCAGGTCAAATATTCAAAGAAGTGCTTATCTCAGGGATTCATTTTTATAAACTGGAGTAAAAAAGTCAAGAAATTTAAAGTTATGGGGAAAAATCAATACAATTTATGTAATTGTAAATTAGAGCCAAACAGTTCAAGAAATACTTAATTTAAGTTTCAAGAAATAAATATTATTTAAGATCACTGTCATCTGTAGGTCATGACCAAATAATTCAAGTTAAGGAAATTGTTTAAGTAGTCAAGAATTGTTAAACTTTAATTGTCAAAAAACAAGAAATACTAAAGTTATGCTGAGTTTATTTTAAAATTTATGGTAAAACAGAATCGAATAACATAACCCCTGCTACAGATGAAGATGGACCATCTAAAGCAGCCACTTATTCCAACTGCTACCAGTGAAGTTAAATCTTCTAAAAGAGCCTCTAAACCCAGTGTATTATGATGACGCCATTCTTTCGCGTAAATGGCATTGCATTAGGCCAAGTATTCGTCAAATATAAAAAAGAAAGAGAATCATTGTATGAATTGCTATTCAATGAAAGGGTTTTATGAAACAACTTTAATGCACGTGCCATTTGATGAATATAATCCTTTTTTTGGATGGATTAAGTATGTCACTTTTCTCACTTTATGCCATTTAATCAGCCCGGGTAATACAGACCGAAACTGTCGTTCAATAGATTATTTTGTTTCATCATCAGTTCTTTTTCCTCCACCTTCTCATCAGGATCCTACAAAGCAGAAAACATATTTTACTTAGTTGAGATAAATTGATAACAAAAAGATCATTTCCAATTGCCTATGTTACAGTTTCAATGATAATTTGCTTACAGTCATTTTGATAACTACATTGAACTGCTCACCTCACCTTTTTCCTGGTTACTTAAGTCAGCTGTAACTTTGGTCGCTAAGAAAACTTTGTTGGTATGGAATTAATGGTTGCTAAGGAAAAGCAATTGTTGCATTGAAGTCAATGGCCACTGAGGAAAATTGATGTATGCTATGGATGTCACCTGTTGATAAAGAAGTCAATGGCTAATTGGAGTCACTTGTTGGCTTGGGAAGTCATTGGTTGATATGAAAGAAAATGGTTGCAAATTAAAAAAAATGGTTGCTAGGTTGCTTGGGTGACAGTGACATTCCCTTGATTGCAAATCCTTTGGTTTCCATAGCAACAACTTTAAAAGGAGAAATAATCATAGCAAATTTAATAAAAATCAAACAGCTTTTTAAAAGAAATGAATAATTTTTATAACTTTAAAAGAACATTAACCAATATATGATCGCAAAAGTCACCTGGTCGCAAAATTCTGGTGAGATAAAAATAAACCTATCACGAAAATTGACTTTATGCGAATGTAGACTTCATGTGACCGTTACTTTTATTCTTGATAGAGTTACTTTAGAAACTAAATAGATCATATACTATAGATTTTTCCTATGCATCAATGAGTTACACCTTGTTGAATTAGTTATCGATGCTCACTAAATACAACACCTCCTTGTTAAATAATCTGATTTTTTTTCCGAGGTCATTTATTGGCAAATGAGCCGAGTGTCTAAATATTCAAATATAATACCTTTGCATTGCTTCGTTTTATGCAGAAACCTCTGCTAGATGATTACATAAAGTTTATATCTGCCTTTACTTTCGCCTTCCTTTCCCCTTTCTCTGAAGTAGAAGAAGTAATAAGGTTGAACCTCAAGTTGCTCTTATTGTCGTGTTTGATGGCTTTCAAAGTTCCCTTTTCATTTATTTTCAAGAATTGGTGTGATATATCTAGTAAAAAAAACAGGTGATTATATCGGTACAACTTCAAGGGCTGAGTCAAAACAATCAATTTCAATAGGCATAGGTTGACCAAGCTATCTATAACTGGCTGGGACGAAATTCAAACGTGTTTTTATAGCCAGTTAAAACTAGTTTAGCCAAATACGGCTAAAATAGATCTTCAAGATGACAATCGGAAGAGCAACTTGAGGTTCAACCTTATTACTTCTTCTACTTCAGAGAAAGGGGAAAGGAAGGCGAAAGTAAAGGCAGATATAAACTTTATGTAATCATCTAGCAGAGGTTTCTGCAGAAAACGAAGGAATGCAAAGGTATTATATTTGAGTATTTAGACACTCGGCTCATTTGCAAATAAACGACCTAGGAAAAAATGTCAGATTATTTAACACGGAGGTGTTGTATTTAGTGAGCATCGATAACTAATTCAATAAGGAGTAACTCATTGATTCATATGAAAAAATATATAGTATAAGATCATGAACTATTTAGTTTCTAAAATAACTCTATCAAGAATAAAAGTAACGGTCACATGAAGTCTACATTCGCATAAAGTCTATTTTCGTGCTAGGTTTATTTTTATCTCACCAGAATTTTGTGACCAGGTGACTTTTGCGATCAAACAATCTGGCTGGCTAGTTGACAGGCTGTCTGTCTGTCCGTCCGTCCGTCCGTCTGTCTGTCTGTCGGTTCGTCCATTTGTTCATTGTCGTTCTGACAAAATCCAAGGCCATAAGTTAAATTGGATTTCAACAAAAGTTGTGGGAATTATATATTTGTTAATGTTCTTTCAAAGATATAAAAATATTTTTTTTTCTTTAAAAAAACTGTTTGATTTTTATGAAATTTGATATGATTATTTCTCTGTTTAAAGTTGTTGTTATGGAAACCAAAGGATTTGCAATCAAGGGAATGTCACTGTCACCCAAGCAACCTAGCAATTATTTATTTTCATTTGCAACCATTTACTTTCATATCAACCAATGACTTCCCAAGCCAACAAGTGACTCCAGGTAGCCATTGATTTTTCTTATCAACACCCATAGCATCCATCAATTTTCCTCAGTGGCCATTGACTTTCATGCAACAATTGCTTTTCCTAACAACCATTAATTCCATACCAACAAAGTATTCTTACCGACCAGTGACTTTCAAAGTTACAGATGACTTTAGTAACCAGGGAAATGGTGAGGTGAGCAGTTCAATGTAGTTATCAAAATGACTGTAAGCAATTTAGCATTGAAAATGTAACATATGTAATTGGAAATGCTCTTTTTATCAATTTATCTCAACTAAGTAAAATATGTTTTCTGTTTTGTAGGAACCTGATAAGAAGGAAGAGAATAAAAACTGATGATGAAACAAATAATCTATAGAGGCTCTTTAAGAAGATCTAACTTCACTGGTATCATTTTTTAAATTTGAAGAATACTTGGCCTAATGCAATGCCATTTACGCGAAAGAATGTCTACATTTCACTGGATTTAGATGCTCTTTTAGAAGATCTAACTTCACTGGTTGCAGTTGGAATAAGTGGTGGTTACTTTAGATGATCCAACTTCATCTGTAACAGTGGTTATGTTATTCGATGCTGCTTTACCATAAATGTTTAAATAAACTCAACATAACTTGAGTATTTCTTGTTTTTGACCATTAAAGTTTAACAATTCTTGACTACT
This sequence comes from Corbicula japonica, assembly GCA_038501625.1. NCBI lineage: Eukaryota > Metazoa > Mollusca > Bivalvia > Venerida > Cyrenidae > Corbicula > Corbicula japonica. Next base: position 18,474,828 of record JAZAYU010000001.1, read on the forward strand.
TAAACAATTTCCTTAATTTGGATTATTTGGCCATGACCTACAGATGACAGTGATCTTAAATAATATTTATTTCTTGAAACTAAAATTGAGTATTTCTTGAACTGTTTGGCTCATATTCACAAAATACATAAATTTTATTGATTCTTCATAACTTTAACATTTCTTGACCTTTTTATTCCTGCTTATACAAAGGAATCCCTGAGATAAGAACTTCATTTAATATTTGACCTGAAGATAACATTGAACTTAACCATAAAAAGTATTTAATTTTACAAAGCGTAATTATTAAATATTTCTTGAGTGTTGCACGGCGGTAAGCCATCGACAAGTTCTTGTCAAAGTTTTTGATAAATGAGATAAGTATATTGTTTCATTTTTTGTAGTTAACTGTTACTTCAACAAAGTCTTATGTTTAAGAATGGATTTATTTTTCCTTCCTTAAGCTTTATATTTGAAAAGCATTACCGATTTTTTGAAAATTTATGTCTAAGTTCTAATATTTAAGTTCTAAGAACTAAGTCCTAAGAACTAAGTTCTAATGTCTAAGTTCTAATGTCCAAGTTCTAATGTCTAAGTTCTAAGAACTAAGTTCTAATGTCTAAGTTCTTATGTCCAAGTTCTAATGTCTAAGTTCTAAGAACTACGAACTAAGTTCTACATGTAATGTCTAACTTCTAATGTCCAAGTTCTAATGTCTAAGTTCTAAGAACTAAGAACTATGTTCTAATGTCTAAGTTCTAACAACTTTATTCTAAGACCTTAGTTATAACAAAGTTTAATAGCTATTTTTCGCATGTATGGTCAAGATTCATTTAGTTATGCGGTCCATTATATATGTACAGATGACCCCAATTTGGAGCCAAGAGCAGGTCACACCATCAAACATTTGTGCAGAATTATGCCCCTTTGTCACCTGGAAATTGTAGCAAATGGTATTTCAATACTATAAAAGAAAAAACATTTTTTAATATACTTATATTATGATGACCACAAGAGGTATCCGAAAATTAATAAGTTTTCTGACAATAAGGACAATTAGCACAAAATAGGTATTATTTTCGACTATGGCAGACATGCTGAATTGTCAGTAATCTCACGAATTTTGTAGTGCTACAGTTTATTTGATACGATTGACGAAACCCCTGTTTCATTGTAAGTCACTGTAAAATCAATCATTTCAATCATCACCTCAGTCATCGGTAAAATTTCAAAGTACAATATTAAGGCTGTCAAAGACCTTCTGTTATCCAACGACAACACTCGCGATCCTCGGTTTCGTTAGAATAAAGCCGTTTAGGTGATCCATAAAGTTTCTGGGATATCTGTTCCACTGCTGAGCTATCATGTCGAGTTCTGCTTGGATCAATCCATGAAACAATATCTGAGGAATTTTAATGTGTAAAAGACTTTTTGCATCCAAAACGTTTACGTCAAGAAGATCCTTGCAAAATGAAATCCACCAGTGGACCCTATGTCTACTAAGTAATCCCAACAGGATTCTACACGCTGATTTGTTGCACTCTTTCCATACATAAACATTTTCAAAATGGCTGAGGTAGTGCTAGCTTCGAATTTTCAGTTCCTTTATCGCAAAGACGAAGCCTTGGGGCAATGCCGAATTCGTTTAATGTATCCAGGTAGTATGACGCTATTACTGCGGGTGTGTTGTTGCTGTTAGATATGACATTCGAGACATATCTTCGGCGTGATAATCGGTGTGCTTTGTATTTACCAGTTCCTTTGAGATCGATTTCATCGATTTCTCATTACAGACACCACAAGTCGATAGTGAGTCGCTAACTTTAGCCACATCGAACAATAACCTACTCACTCCTCTAGATTTCTACAACTCAGGTGTACGTGTTTTGCGTCGGGCAAGATTGTTAGCTTTCAGTATACGCTTAAGTTGACGCAAGCTTACTATCACGCACAATATATAATAACAAAATGATATCATGGTATGATAAGCTATAGAAGAAGTAATGCTTAATAAGTTCTCGTCTTATTAAATGCGCCCATCTGAGAATAACAGCTAAATCCGTGATCACAACACTAGTTACTGGCGTAATAACAAGCAGCCAAATTCAAAACGTCCATGCCCATTTAGAGACCATTTTTGTCGTCTGGAAAAGAAAAAAAGAAAAAATACAGCAATAGGAAAAATAATAATATTATAATTCTCCATGGCAAACCGATAGTATCAATTATTATACAACTGACAGTTTATGATACTTCTTTAAATATCGTTCCAAATTTTGACAAAGGTGGTAATAGCACAAAGACAAGCAACAGATACTTGTTTTCACAGGGAGCCCCTGTGTATAAACGACCATCTGCGAAAGCCTAATTATACATATTAATACATGTACATATTAAATATAAAACTTACTGACTGAATGATTGACGGGAAGCGGAGTTAGAAACACCTCCTTTTAACAACTACACAAAACACCTCTAATGCGACCTACTGTAACATTTATTGGTACATAATTTTTTTTTATGCTATCAAGATCAAAATAACACTATAGCTTGGATAGAATTCTTCATCAATTAATTATAACTCACCCCTTGTTGTCGATTTTCATGTCTACCTGCCGCTGTTGATATTCTTGAAAAATATGGCGTCCCCCGCTTTTAAGAGATTTCTACATTCTAAGTTCTAAGACATAAGTTCTAAGATCTAACGTCTAAGTTAGAATTGTTTCCTTCTAACTTCTAACTCAAAATGGCCCTATTGGGCTTCCGTATCTTACACTATCGGCTCATTACATTCACCTCTGTTATAGGCTGGGACTACTTTCGACTACATTTAATTTACTGTGACTCAAAGAAATAGTTCACCAATTACATTTACAATATCTTGGGTTTCTTCGGTTTTAATGAAAGCTAGTTAAGATTTCAGTCATTTGTTTTACCTCAAGCTTTCAAATTCGTAATTTATGACTGTATAAAATAAGTCTGTTGAGTTTGGCAAAAAATCTTAATACCTACCTACCTACCTACCTACCTACCTACCTAATAAATGCATATCTAATATCTGAAAGGGGTATATGAACAACATCATACCCTTACTAAATGACTTTACGAAAGAGACCATTTACAAGTTTTTGACGTGATAATCTTAATATAGTGTTTTCAACTTAGACAAACAAGAATTCTTGAAATTCGCTGCATCAACGTTTGAGAAAACGCTTTCATTGGATTTATATATGGTTCAGTTTCTTTTTCAAAAGCCTATAAACTTCATCCACATATGCAAAAATTAATGCTGTCTTGCGGACAACTCTTTAACGATATTGGATTATCCTGTCGTAAAACTTTTGTCAGATTAAGTCGATGAAGTAAAACCTAAGAAAATATATCACCTTGAAACAGAATAAAACCAGATCTCTATACATGTTGTTCCTCACTAATGGCAGTTGAAAATTCTAAAAATACAAAAAAATTCAAGCTGGCAAGCCTCGGACGGTTAACTCAGAAGGTTTTCCTTTTTCAGTTTTTACAACACACGATTTATCTTGAGAAGAATAGCAGAGCAACAATTCACCTGAAATCAACTGTTCCTCTTGGCTGCAAACATGCTGATACTACTGATGCAGAAAAATTCTGTAAAGAATATTTAAAAATGTTTGAACCTAATGCCCATGAGTGTAAGTGGAATGTGGCTCATGCAACCAAAAGACTGCCCATTAATCAGCGATGTTCCACGGATATCCAGGTAACTGTACCGATTGATTTTATGTATTGGCAACCAATATAGCCCAATACAAAAGGCATGAGTTGTTTATGTTTACCTTAAAATGTAATGAAATTCAAATAAGCGTTTATTCCTCTATGAAAAGCTTCTTTTTTAATTTTTGTTCTAAATAGTTTATCATTTTGGAATAACAATTTGTCTTAATATTAGCTTAAATGGCCGGCGACGTCAGAAAAGGGTCACTCGGACATTTTTTTTTCGTGTTCTTGATTTTAAAATATATTGATAAAACAAACTTTTCACAGTAAACTGCTTTTTATTTTACGATTTTATATGGTCTTCTTAAATAAATATAGTGTTTCCCGTAAACACAGTGTTCATCAGAAAATTCGAGTTTGACGTCGGTAAAAGTTAAAAGTCGTGAAGCGTCGCAAGACGTCACAGTGCCGTGCAGAAATCACCCTTTTACCTTGAAATTCCTGTGATATATGTTTGAAAAAAATTAAAGCCGAATAAGATGTTAAATATTATTATTTATAGTTATTATTTTTATTTTATGTCAACAATGTAATCATATTTAAAATAATATAATAAACCCATAAACCCATAATTTCACCTAAAAATGCAATACATTTATTAAAACGACAGATACATTCAAGTTATAAAAAAATATTGATTCGTACGGGTTTTTGTTAACATGTCATTAAGTAGGGTCAATAACTATGATGACATCTATTCTAAGACTTTCGGAATTACCGGGGATGTAAAGTCCTAAAAAGCGGGTCGGACGTATGGCCTAACACGTCTGTAGAGCTATTCTTTCTCGGAAGAGACCTGCGGTGCGGACGGGTCCGCAAAGACGTCATGCAGTAAATATAGATGTTCTGCCCCATGAACAGCACCCTTACTTCACGACTGACAGACCTATCCTTTACAAACCTAGCACCAAGGTCATCTCTATAAATCGAAAAAATGGGTCCTATGGATTCGCTTTTAGTGGGCGAAAATAACTAGTCAGGAATGAGTTCCAGTCATATAACATACACAAAACACACATTAATGAATAGCGAGTTTAAAAGTTGTACATGCATTTTGGAAGATAAAATATATTTGTGTAAAGGTCTTAAATATCCGAGAAATGTCGAAATAGAAACGTCTCTTTTTGCGTCGCTCGCCGAATTGTCGGAAGCCGACGTGTAAAATAACGCTTGTTCGCTCCGAGAAAGCTACGAAAGCTTATCACATTTGTGGAAATAAAGAGAATAATAATAACGGGTTTTCACGGGGTTTTGTTTCAATTAAAAAGTATGATACCACCAAATCCAAGTTTGCTCCCCTTCTTGATTTTAAAAGACAATGGGAAAGTCTCACGGTCAATTTGTTGTCTAGCGGCAAATATTGGGCCAGTGTGTCACAATCACTTCTTTACAACTTCTTCACACGGCCAAAACCGCCATAGATCTACTAGAAATCTGGAAATTAAATTGACATGATATGTATTTGTTTGTTAGACAGTTATCATAGAGAAGTTGGTATTTCGTTCTTTTCTTGTTTTCATTATATATATATTATACAAATTATCGCTATCGTTCTCTTACTAAAATCCTTAAGTTACATACATTGTGTGTCCAGGAACAGCGATCAGTAGATTTACCTTCTTGTGTAACTATCCTCTCATAACCCTCCAAGAAAAAATACCAATAGGTACCGGTTCTTATTCTCTGTTGTGGATTTAAAAACAGAGATAATATGATTGTTATGTTACCATTAAGATATATTCGAATATAATTTAATATAACAATTATTATAGACATGAGAACGTTTCTGGCAAAGAAACACAGTGTGTGAGGGTAATCTACCTCAAGCGTTATCCGCGTTAAGAACATAGCGTGCTTTTATCACCCAATCCTCGGCAGAATTTACAATGGTGTAATTTGGTTAATTCGTGCCGGTAGCATCGGGTCTTGTTATAGATATCGTGTCGATCTCGGAAAAATGAACTATTTACATTTCCAATTATTTAAGTTAATGTAGGTAAAAAAAACAACAAACGCATCCTTCCCTATCTTTTTACATTCTTCTTTGTTCGCTTTTATTAAACAACATCCTTGAGCTCATGCTAGACATACTCTTCTACACATATTACAAACTCTCCTCTCCTAACAGGCTGTCAAGTTCCTAAATGTTTAAAATAGATAAATGAAATCAAATAACACTTTTATATTACATCTACATATGAAAACGAATGCAAATTTCAATCAGAAATATTTACAAAAATGTTTTTTGCAAAAATGATAAAATTTTTAAATAACAAATAATTTGCGATTATAGTAATTTTTTTATGCATAACTAATTATTTGAAGTTGTATTAATGAACAAAAAAAAAACTTTAAAAAAATTTTTGTGACGGGTATCGAACCTCAATTCTCTGGATTACACGCCACATTACCTTTACACTAAGCAGGTTTTACGTAATCGCCGATAATGATGTAATACATACAAATAATACACGCAAGGGAGAAAATCTCGTCCGGTTGCTATATGTCGTACTAATGACGCTGAACTGTCCAAATTATAAACATCGAAAAAACATGAACTGTCCAAATAATAAATATCGAAAAAACAATTAAAATAACCGATTATGTTTTACAAATAGCAATCTGCAAACAACAATAAATGCATAGTTTTAAAACTTAAGGTAAGAGGGGCCTAAATAAACAATCCTGTCTGAAACGGCGATGTTTGGCGACGTCGAGTTCGGAAATGTCTTCGGCAGTAGCCGAAACGTTCTCCGGCACTAATCGGAATTGATTGTAGCAAACATTTTTAATCGTTATTTTTTACATTACTTTAAAATAGTGTTATCGTTTTCTTCAAAGAAGAAACATTTTTTTACAAAAAGTAACTTATCTTGTTTTAAATATAAAAAATATTTGCCAAAAGTATGTTATCCCAAAGCGTGACGTCATTTTCCCGGTAATACCAAAATGGCGGACAGAGCTAGCAATGGTAGGTTTGTGAAAAAAAAACCATTAAAACCAACCATTAAACGTAAACAAAATTATCACAATTACTCTTCTTTATCAATTTACAACAATTTTGTTATAAACACCGACACTCTTCCAAAAACTGCAAGCCGTACATCGTGGAAAGATGGACGAAGAATAATTGACCTTGGATTTTTAATGAATCAGTTGGAGTAAAACTGCATTAAAACATTTAAACTACATATTTAAGTTATATAGTCAACAGATACACATTCAGAAGTCAGTTAAAATCGGATCTATAAAAGATTTGTAAAACAAAAAGGTATTGTGCAAAATTGTGATGTAAAATATTTTTACCTGTTTTTGTTGTTGTTGTTTTCTTCAGAAAACCATGGAATATGACAATTTGAAAGCTTATGTTTAAAAAACTACATGGTGAAAGTCTGTAATAGTTTGCAAAATGATTGGTATATGTATGTAGCAAATTTTGATATGCATTTTATAAATGTATTGGTATGATTAAATGTTTTAGAGACTCTGAAAGTGTGTGTATGTTTTTGTGTCAAGGAAATTTTCCGAGGGGGTATAGATGTATTTTCAGAGTAAAATCATCTAAATGTTAGTAATTAAGTAATATAAATGGTTTCTTTTTAATGTTTAGGCTATATAGTATCCGGAACCGAGTGTAGCAATAATTTTGTGACCAGAGTAGACCCAAATCAATTATAAACCCATGTAATGACACGAAATCATTTAGATTAAAGGTGATACACACTTCAAGTTTTTGCGAAATTATTTTTAAAACAGAAATCTAAATACTAGTAGGTAATACATGTACCGATTTAGCAACAGGATTGCAGACTATACTGCATGTTACGTTGATAATTTATCAAGACTTTTAACGTTTTTACTTCCACAGTCTTAACCCTTTCCTCCATATATGCACATGTTTACGCATGTAAGACCAGTGTAGATCCAGATCAAATCAAAAAGCGAACAATTTAGACGACACGGATGTGCCAGCTGATCTGGATCTTCACTGTCCGCCCATGCAATAAAGATGTGTGTATGGAGGAAAGAGTTAATAATTAAATTTAAAAAAATCCACTCCGGCAATTTAAGCATGTAATGGATTTTTAAAGAATATATTAATTTAGCAAATTTTTCAGGACTTAAAATGCCTTCTGCATACTTAACATTGCATATTTCTTCTGTTTTGTACCTGTCTCATGCTTTTTTACCATGGAAGTAAAATATAAATCAAATTGGATGGTCAGTGTACGTAATTGTTTCCTGCTAAACGGGGCACTTAATCCGGATGTGGACAATTAAACTTTGACTGTTTCACTGCGCATGTCTTTCTGATAACGACGGAGAAAGAGTCTAAATTAAACTACAATCATGTGCAATAAAAACCAGTTGACGTACATTTAATAATAAGGGAAGATTTTTGTTTTGTTTTAAAAGACAATTAAAATAATACAGAAATGTAAAAAGTTGTTGTAAAATAAAACTACTGTTAATTTTATAAATCCACCAAACAAATAAAGGAAAATGATGTTCAAATCAATCAATTTAGTTCAGTCAAATTAAAGTCAGAATATGAAATAGGAATTAGTGTTGATTTTATTCAGTAAATTTACTGTTCTGACTCGATCATTTCGACAATACTTTGTAATTCAATATAAATTAACTGTCTTGTTAAGTTACGCAAATTCTTTCAAATTCGGTTATATAAGTTTGTTAAGATAATTTAACTTAATCTTAAGTCAGGTTTGTTGTTTTTGTTGTTGTTATTTCGCTTAGAAGAATCCATCATCCGAATTTGTGTCAGTTACTAAATGACAGGTGTGGAACCGTTAACATATGTCTAAAATGTGGATTCGAATCTTTCACTGACAGGAAAACAACACCTGAGAGATATTCTCCGTTTGCATTCACTTCGCCCAGGTGTGAAATTTCATACTTTTTAAGGACAAAAGTGATGATTCGCAACATCTATTTACAACAGATAAATGCGTATAGATGACTTTAATAAATTCAGAGTTTGTTTCTTTTCTGGTTTAAAGTTTTGGTGCCTCAAAATATCAATTCTATATTTTTATGAATATTACAACAACAACAATTTTGACTTTACGAAATTTATCATAACTTTACTATCACCAGCAAAAAAACAACACCAACTCATATTGAAAGTTAAACACAAAGCATTGATTGAATCTAATCTCTATAACTCACAAAAATTATACATGATCGTGTGATTTTACGAATTTGCTTTTTTTTTCATTTTACAGCTGGAGTAAAATAGTTTTATTTAAATGCTGAAATGGCACCTTGTTAAACCGTCTCCATTCAACCGCGAAATCAGGTAAATGCCACGAGAACGATTATCGATTCTGCGCAATATGTATCGGCTCCCTCCTTTTGAGAAAATTAAAAAATAGTCTAACTTCAACCTAAAAACAGACTATCGCAACATAATTTTTCCAAAGAAAAAAATATATCACTTGAAAGATAAATTTGTCTTCTGTTAGGATCCGTTTGCACCTAAGCTTTTATTTCAATAGAAATAGTGTAATTAATTCATTAAAAACTAACAGATCGCCGATTTCGCACGATTTTCAATTGAGTATATAGCATATAACTTCAACTTCAAAACAGACTATCGCAATATGCGTCAATATTTATGAAATAAATATATAAATGTTAAGCAAACAATCAATTTTATGAAACTGTTTGCACCTAAGAATTGAGATGAGCAGAAAAAAAGTTATGCACATTAAACCTGTAAATGCCTTCTTTGTTCTATACAAATATTAAGTTAGGGTGGATATAGAGGATACAACATGAGTGATCATTTTATACTAAAATTATTAAACTCGTCGTCTAAACTAAATCGATATAAAACGAGGATTTTGCCGAGGTTTATATCGATGTAGATGACGAGTTTAATAATTTCAGTATAAATTGAACACGAATGATGTATTCTATTTATCACATACCCTGAAAAAACAAGCAAATTCCATGAATTGTCCATTTCTATCGCCTAGTAGAGCGGAAATTTAACGTGTGTAATTCGGCCGTATCGGGTGATACATAAACTAGTCCCCAAAGAATTTATCATACCGTTTTCCTATTTGCAAAAATAAGTGAAAATAAATAAATAAAATTAACTGCGCTAGAGTCTAGATAAAAGAATCTACCAGTTATAGGCTTCTGAAGTTGTGTTTAATTAAATAAATCGATCTACTGTATGACGTCATTTGTGTAAACTTTCGTAGCGGCATATGAAAACATTGAAATTTGCTGGATATAAACTTATGAACCGGATTGAAAATGTGTTTCTAGTGTTCTTTATTTTATTTCGGAATGTTGTAAGAGCACACCGACGATGTTCTAAAAACGATGTCAGCGTCTGGGTCATTTTGTTTACGATTTAAACGAAATGAAAATGGCTTTGTTGCTGTTGTTGAATTTCATCATAGACTTTCGGCGTATTGCTATCTTACGTTGAAATCAAGATGTCAGAAATTTATATTTTCCGTGGATATTATCAATAAAAGGAATGCTTTAGTTCCATATAGAAGCTGCTTGCTTGCCTGAAGTGGTTAGATGGCAAAAGTAAGTCATTTTCTCAAATTTTGATCGCTGATAACGCGGATGAATAGTGATTCGGCTACAATATATAACTAGTTATATATCGAAAATATATAATGAGTGTTATTACACTCCAACACCGGAAGGTATGTGATAAGAATATATATTTTACCTGAAATTGTGCCATACTCTTTTTTTCACAATCTTAGTAACCCGTAAAAATGAAAAATTATCGATATACCGATGCTTTTTTTGTCGTTACCGATACTGCAATACTTTTTTCATATTTTCTGACGGTGCAATAAATTGTCCGAGTGACCCTTTTATCGCGACGTCAGCCATTGATAGTAGCCTAGTTCATTTCCGATCCAAACATAAATTCTTTATGTAAGCGTTTTTGTTTTAAAAATTAATCGCGCACAAAAACCTTTTTTTAATTTGATAAAAATCATGTTTGTGGATGCATATTATAAATTACCGTTTCGTTTAGGTGTGCTATCATGTTTCCTGAAGGTAGACTTGGTGTTTTTATGAGGACGGATAATTTTATGCTGTCGTATGATGTGATTGATTGCATGTGTACATCAAGTAGAAAACAAGTTGAAAACTAAACGAAATAAGTCATTTGTTGATGGATCGTATCCCATGTCCCACAAACATTGCTTTTTGTTTTAAGGAAAGATCAGCCTAAAAGCATCATTTTTCGTCTCGATCACTCTGGCAAAACTGTAAAGGGCGTTTGATAACCTTTTTGTTACAAGATCTGCGTTCATGAAACAATGTGTCAAAAGAACCATAGGTCAAAGAATTTGGAGGTCGGCTTAAAAGTCACTTGCCATAAATTATGAAAAAATGTAAATAAAAAGTTGTTTTTTTTTTCAAAAATTGTTAAAATATACAATGCCGCAGACAAAACACACACGAAGGTTCAACAATTTAACTCGATTGCTTATATTCCACAGATGTAGTTATTAAGTAGGAAAATTGATGCCTCACCGCGGGAGATGACAATAAGGCTGATTTATTTTGCGTAAGCATGCGCAGTCTAACGTATACAGAACGAAATAATCGACCGACCTGGGGATCGTTTTATCAAAGATGTCGTAACTTACGCAATATCGCAAGCGTAACCTACGACTTACGCCACTTTTTACGATTTTTCTAAAGTGTATTATGAAAAGGGTCGTAAGTCCTCCGTAAAATTCAAGGCATAACTTTTGCGTAAGTAGTAAAAATACTCGTAGCACAGTCTAAATCACAACTTTCCCTAACCGACAGAGCACAAATAAGTTTGCTTTCAGTTCAAGGTCGCGACTTTGAGTCACCGTTAGAATTACTTTCTATCAAAATCAGAATAGACTGGTGAACAACCTGTTTTATTACAAGAGGGCCATGATGGCCCTATATCGCTCACCTGAGTACAAAAGTACTCTCAGCTTGTGGTTTCAGACAAGAAGATTTTTAAAGTTTTTCCTATACAAGTCTATATAAAATGAAGTGACCCCTGGGGCGGGGCCAATTTTGACCCCTGGGAAATAATTTGAACAATCTTTGTAGAGTTCTACTAGAGGATGCTAAATGCGAAATATCTAAGCTCTAGGCCTTTGGTTTCAGACAAGAAGATTTTTAAAGTTTTTCCTATATAAGTCTATGTGAAATGAAGTGACCCCTGGGGCGGGGCCAATTTTGACCCCAGGGAAATAATTTGAACAATCTTTGTAGAGTTCCACTAGAGGGTGCTAAATGCCAAATATCTAAGCTCTAGGCCTTGTGGTTTCAGACAAGAAGATTTTTGAAGTTTTTCCTATATAAGTCTGCAAAATGAAGTGACCCCTGGGGCGGGGCCAATTTTGACCCCAGGGAAATAATTTGAACAAACTTTGTAGAGTTCCACTAGAGGATGCTAAATGCCAAATATCTAAGCTCTAGGCCTTGTGGTTTCAGACAAGAAGATTTTTAAAGTTTTTCCAATAAAAGTCTATGTAAAATGAAGTGACCCCTGGGGCGGGGCAAATTTTGACCCCAGGAAAATAATTTGAACAATCTTTGTAGAGTTCTACTAGAGGGTGTTAAATTCCAAATATCTAAGCTCTAGGCCTTGTGGTTTCAGACAAGAAGATTTTTAAAGTTTTTCCTATAGAAGTCTATGCAAAATGAAGTGACTCCTGGGGCGGGGCCAATTTTGACCCCAGGGAAATAATTTGAACAAACTTTGTAGAGCTCCACTAGAGGATGCTAAATGCCAAATATCTAAGCTCTAGGCCTTGTGGTTTCAGACAAGAAGATTTTTAAAGTTTTTCCTATATAAGTCTATGCAAAATGAAGTGACCCCTGGGGCGGGGCCAATTTTGACCCCAGGGAAATAATTTGAACAAACTTTGTAGAGTTCCACTAGAGGATGCTAAATGCCAAATATCTAAGCTCTAGGCCTTATGGTTTTAGACAAGAAGATTTTTAAAGTTTTTCCTATATAAGTCTATGTAAAATGAAGTGACCCTTGGGGCGGGGCCAATTTTGACCCCAGGGCTATAATTTGAACAATCTTGGTAGAGGACCACGAGGTGATCCTACACAGCAAATATCAAAGTTCTAGGCCTTATGGTTTCAGAGAAGAAGATTTTTAAAACTTTCATGTTCAAAATCTATTTTTATCCTCTGTGACCTAGATAGGCAATGGACTGGAGCCATTTGAACAATTTTGGTAAAGCTTCATGCAAGTAACATTCCTGCCAAGTTTCAGCAAGATTGGCCCAGGAGTTCAGGAGAAGAAGTCGTTTGAAGAAAAAGTTGACGACGCACGGACGCACGCACGGACGACGGACGACGGACATCAGGCGATCACAAAAGCTCACCATGAGCACTTCGTGCTCAGGTGAGCTAATAAAGAAAATTACAGAAAAGTGAATACCTGAGTGGAAGGGTCTATTGCTCTTGACCGGTTCGTTCGTCTTGTTAAATCATCTTGAAGCAATTCGGTTAAATAAGCAATTGAACCTCGGTCTAACCGGTAGCGGGACAATATTTCGTCATCACGCAAATTATCTAAAGACGCTAGGTCTAGTCTCTCGCGAAAATTCCTGGGATTTCTCCTCGGTCGGCAATATAAATATACGAGCGCCATATTGTTTAAAAGAATTTCGCAGCGAGTTACGCCTGCCCTGACCATGACGTAAAGTTACGCAAGTATTTACGAAAAAGTTACGCATTTTAAGATCCGCAAAAATTTGATAGGACGGTACTTGCGACAAAAATTGTAGTTACGCCTAAAGTTACGCAAAAAATTGTGCGGAAGTGTGTTGATAAAACGATCCCCAGCCACATAACAAACAAATAACCCGTCAAGGAAGAATGAGCATGACGAAAATACCATACATTTCGACTTAGACTGATATCTCTTACCTCTTTACGCCCTATCGCTTCGCTTTATCTATCCGTCATGGTGTCTGGTATGAAAAAATCACATGACTTACTGAATATTAATGAACGTCTTTTCGCTCCGAAGTAATGTCAACCCAAATAATTTGGACGAACATAATAACAACATCGCAGCACTTTAAACTTTTGTATTTAATATTTGACGATGTGATGATATCAACTTTCTTTTGAAATAAATAAAATATTTTGGAGTGTCAATTTAAATTGAAGATGGTATGAAGACACTTTCATTGCAAAAAGGCCATTCAGCGTATTCAAAAAGCATCAATGTGAAGAAAATGCAAAGGAATTGATTTGTATATTTTTATTAGAAGAATATGTTTTCTTTTAATGATGAAATTATGCACATTGAATACTTATGAGAAATTTGAAAAAAATCCTTTAAAATGACTTACCGATGAAAATCTATCAAATTTGAACATCAACGCTTTTTTGGAAAAATTTTGACGTTGATCGTAGTTTTAAGGTTTTAGAACTCTAATATGCACTTTTGCAGATTTGGATTTTGTTGTTTTCATTTCCAAGTACATTCATTTAGACATCTAAACACGAGTTTTAAAAAACATTTACCATGCGTAACTCGAGAAATTCAGTATTTTAGAAGGGAACCCTCTGTTTCGGAAAATGGACTGTAAAATCAAACATACTAGAAGCTAAATTCATCTCTATTTCTTTGAAACCTTGTAAAATTTTGTAAAATAAGGCTAATTGTTTAAGGACATCATATCTGAACATTAAAAAACAAGCATTATGTTTAGAATTTATTTCTAACACTTTATAAATTGACTTTTTTAAAGTGTACCCCATCTTCGGAAATGCACATTTTTCCTTTCTGCAAAAATTAAGCAAGTTTTCATCTGTGATTTTTGTGCATGGTTAATGCAGTAAAATAATTGTGTTACACATTAAAATTATCTGCAATGTGTATAGAATCAAATAATTAAAAAAAAGGAGCACCTCACCAGCTTTGTTTTCATTTTATTGGCCTACAAAATAGGTACCTATGCCCCAGACCAAACGGTTAAAAACCACAAAAAACCAAAAGGCTTGGTTTACGAATGGTGATTTTTTATATCCCCTCAAAGCTGACCTTGATATAAGCTACCCATAAACCAAGCAAAGAGTCAACAGGAAATTTGGCATCAACAGTTAAAATTCACAAAATATTTAACAAAAATCTAAGTGAAAAAGGGGCATAACTTTGGCAAAACACAGTCAGGGGTTATGAAACTTGTTCTGAACATTGGTACTGTGAAGTCAAACAATGATGTTAAGTTTCAAAGCTATACCTTGAATGGTAACTGGGAAAAGACAACTTTCACAAATAAATTAAAAAAAATTTCTAAGTGAAAAAGGGGCATAACTTTGTCAAAATACAATCATGGATTATGAAACTTGTCCTCATAATTTGTATGGTGATGTCAGACAACTATGTTAAATTTAAAAGTTGTACCTTAAACGGTTACTAAGAAAAACACAACTTTCACAAAAATAAACAAACTTTCTAAGTGAAAAGGGGGCATAACTTTGTCAAAATACAGTCAGGGATTATGAAACTTGTCCTGATAATTGGTTTTTTGATGTCAAATAACTATGTTAAGTTTCAAAACTGTACCTTAAATGGTTACTGAGAAAAACACAACTTTCACAAAAAACTTAACAAAATTTCTAAGTGAAAAAGGGGCATAACTTTGTCAAAATACAATCAGGGATTATGAAACTTGTCCTGATAATTGGTTTTGTGATGTCAGACAAGTATCTTAAGTTTCAACGTTGTACCTTAAACGGTTACTGAGAAAAACACAATTTTCACAAAAAAACTTAACAAAATTTCTAAGTGAAAAAGGGGCATAACTTTGTCAAAATACAATCAGAGATTATGAAACTTGTCCTGATAATTGGTATTGTGATGTCAGACAACTATCTTAAGTTTCAACGTTGTACCTTGAATGGTTACTGAGAAAAACGCAACTTTCACACAAAACTTAACAAAATGTCGACGCCCGCCCGCCCGCCCAGCCGCCCGCCCGCCCAACGACATACCCCAATCTAATAACCATTATTTTTCTAAAGAAAACCTGGTTAAAAATGAAAGCTGTACATGCATAGTATATTTTTTACTCATGTGTGTAAAAATTATGATTTACATCCTAACAAAAGATAAAAGCCCAAATATTTGTAATGAAACACAAAAGAATAAGCATAAAATCTGCGTTTTCTGCTAAAAAATCATACTATCCAGCTAAATACATACTAAAACATTATTTAAGTTCAAAGGTATCCATCGATATCTTATTCTGCTAGCCTGCGTTTTTTGGATGTCCCAGATTTTTCTCAGTTTTTGTTTTGGCCATATATCGGATCGCAGATACACCTTCTGTGACGAGTTTTGTTCATGGTAACAATGAATTACAAGTAAGTCCTGTCCTCACCAATGTCATATGTGATCTCTTCCTTGGCACGTTTAATGGCTGTCTCTACAATGAGAAAATCGCATCCCCAGCTGAATACCGCCGCCCAGTGATTCCACGGTCTACAAGGTAGCTTATGAAAGTTTCAGAACTGCTTAAAACGCTGTCTTTCCTTGATTTAAATGGAGCTTCTGGTCCGAATTTGACTCGATTTCCAATTATTCCATTACAGCGGTGTAGATGGTATCTTTGATGGAAATGGCCCACCACATAAATATCAAATGCAACAGTTGCATCAGAATCTCTGCGTGATGTAATTAAGGTATAGATCAAGTATTGCACCGAAAGTCATCGCTTTTACCCAAGGAATTCGATGAAGCAATGATCCACCATCTATTACATAATGCTTTCATTTGTCAATGTTAAGATCAGTTAAAATCAGTAGCGCAATCCTCTAGCTTCTTAATTGCATCAATAAACTGCGACTTCTTTGGTAATCGTGGGAGACCGGTGTTGTCAAATAAGGAGAACATACTAGAAAATTCTTCCTTATATGATCAGAACACAACTTCGTCACATCTATTTGTTATGGCAGAAAGGCGCTGAAACAAATGTTGAGGGTCAGTTGAAATTGATTTTCCTATAATTCTCCCCGATGTTTTGTCACCAACGGTTACACTACGGTTTGATAATGTAAATATAGATTCGGATATTGTTCAATCACCCCAATGATATACTCTGCTTTTTAAATTTTGCCTTTGGCGTTGTCTGTGATATGCAGGATTTATATTGTCAGATCCCCAGTCAAAATTCTATTTTGTTTAGTTCCGCCCATTGTTTTCTCGTTTAGAGCAAACCCTTTCTTTTTTCTGGGGACCATACGCCGCTAAACATGGGATGGTATTAATCTGAAAATACCGCATTGAAGGTTCCATGTTCACCGCCATATGCATACCATCGTTTGAGCTGTATCAAAATTGTACTGTTTATTGGTGTATTGAGTTGCGCTCAACCCGGGGCTAGGAGGCGTGGGCAGTAATATGCATTTCCATCGTTGCCCATGAACAGGCTCAATCAAACCGAGCCTGCAATATTTTCATATTTGTCGTGTTCGGTGGCTTTCAAAGTTCCATTTTCATCTATTAAAAAAAATTCATCAGCAAATTACCCGGCCATACTTTCAACAATAGCTTCTTCGACAGTCTTTGCCTGGTCTTTATTTACTCTGCTATCTGCTGCGACCCCAGTCTCAATATTCCTCAGTGCTCCGTCAGTTTCATCAAAGTGTGAACGGTCTTATCGTGTTCTTGTTGATTTTACTCCAGATGCTCTGGTCTCGGAAAGATCATTGAGTACCCGCCCTTTGGCTTTGCAATGCTATTAGCTTCTTATGTTTTTATGTTTGTATGCTTTTGCATACAACATTGTTGAGCTGATGGGTGGGTTGGAGTTATTTCACCAAGACAATTTGTACTTGTCTTGTGATACGAGAACCTGTTGGGGCAAGTGTGAGGTTGGTGCACCCTAGAACCTGGTTTAAACCCCCAGTGGCAATTTGATTTGCCACTGACCGTTCCAAGGCGGTAACCCCTCGGGTTCTCATTTTTGTTTTTTGTTAGTGGCGTCCTTTTTGAAACTGATTATTTTATTAACCATGCTCTCTCCTCCTCTCTTCTTCTTGACTGTGTGGGGAGGCTGTTTTTTTCTGAATGTGGCAATTCCTGATATGCATATTTCACCTTTTTTTAAAGGAATGCGGGTATTTTTCTAGTGTCATTGTCATCTCTTGCTGTTCTTTATGCTGGTTACTTGTAGTATTCGTTCCGGTGAACTCTTGCATAGCATTATCAATCAGCGCATTAGCAGGCAGTGACATAATCCATGCAGTCTTTACATTTCTGAAATGCCCCGGCCTCTTGTTACCCTTCTTTTACCATTTGGTGACCCCATTAGGAATTGTTTTCTGACAAGGTCTGTCGAAAGGTCAGTCTAGTACCGTTTACTTCTTCGTAATGTGTCGGTCCCCATGATAAACTGCTTGTAAACATCAGGATGGTCTTGCTTTGATTTAAACAAATTTTCTAGGTAAATAAAGGCTGACTTTAAATAAAGGTTGTGTCCAGAAGCAGAAAAAATGTCAGCATTTTTTAACAGCATTAGTGTGTCCATTCCAGTCACCAACACATTCAGCCCTTATTAACTGCTAAATTATGGATATTATCTCCACATACTAAAACCGAAGTAATGACGTTCTGTTTGGCAAGTCTCTGTTTTTCTTCTTTGAGTTAAGCTGCTACTTTATTCAAAGTGTCACTTTGTAATATTTCACTGTAAAAGATATCTGTCATTTTTTTCATAGAGTTCTGATAGCTGTCTATGTAGGTCTTTTGGTTTGAACATCTTTTTTGTTCTCTACTTGCTCTATCTGCGAACCAGGTCCTTCTTCAAGTGCAGGCATGTCCATATTTGAAGACCTTCATAACAACATAGCTGTGTCTACTAAGCAAGAAGTGTCCCCATAAAGCTTGGACAACAGATTTGCCATTCATGATCTACTTTACTGCATTTGGTGCATACACTGTTTCGATAACCTCTTGCAACCCTAAATCAGGCATAATATGCACACTTCTTGCTAAAAAGTGATCTCAATTTTAGAACTTTTTCTTTAAATGAACTGAGTCTGTTCAGCATGAGATAATGTTAATGGCCTTCGGCCGCTATTCCATACTTCCGTGTACGTGTCCGTTCCGCGTCCGTGTTCGTGTCCGCGACGTGGAACGGACACGGAGGTATGGAATAAACCCAACGTTGTCTTTGGTGAGTGAAAAATCGCGGACAAGGACGCGGACGCGGAACGGACACGGAGGTATGGAATATACCCAGCGATATCTTTGGTGAGTGAAAAATGGCGGACACGGACGTGGACGTACGTTCCCACATTTGACCCTTTGTTGGGTATTTCTTTTGTTTAAAACTACCCAATAAGCAAAAAATGTACCCAACAAGACACAACGGAATGAATGGGAATGGTACCCAACAGATGCCTTGCGGTGCGCTCGGACGGACAGATGGTACCCAACAGATGCCTTGCGGTGCGCTCGCGGACACGGACACGGATCACGCATCACGGAACTATGGAATAGCGGCTTTCTTGAATAGTAGCTGGTCGAAGGCGATCACGGACGACTGTGAACAGACAAAATGCAAGGTTGTCTTGAAAATGTCTCATCACTTGGGTTTTTAATATTATTATTTATTATTATTATATTATTAATCATTGACATAAATGCTATCCTTGATTTTTACCGATACTCTTCTCCTACTTTGGAGTATATTTGCATAAATCCTGACCAGCTTGACCTTCTTGTGTTTGTGGTTTTTTAGAATGGATCGAAGTGTTCGTTCTTTGTTAATGAATTCATTAACCAAGAGATCATGGGCACTCTGACTAGGTTTTGAAACACTAAGGCACAAGGCAAAACATAATGTGTGAGAAACATACTTAATGCTTATTTCACCAACTAAATAGTTTCTTCCAATGGTACATCTTTCACGTATATTGGCGTTTTCACATGTGATCCAGGGGTTGTTTTAAGTTGTTATGCCCATTCCATGGAATGTACCTTAACCATCAAATGTACATGAATCATCATTGTTAGCAACATAGTTGGAATATTCCTGGGAAAACAGCTGACAGGTGAGTGTTAGCGCAGCAGCAGCAGTAGCAGTAGCAGCAGCAGTAACGACACAGCAGCTCTGGCTTCACTTCGCTGAACCTAAGTGTACGACGCAGAAAATCCCATTTTGTTAAAAAAATCAGCGAAATATCTTGATCCAAACTGATTATGCAGCTGAACCCCTAGGCCAAACAGTAAAGGACCAAGAATAATTTGGGGCGACAGGCTTGCATAATAGCTTGGCCAATAGAAGTCAACTTGACTTCGTCAGAGGCTGGTAACAGGGAAGAATGGGACGATGACAGACTTTCAGGGATATACTTATGAAGAAGAAATTGAACTGACATTTATAAAGTACAACTTGTTACTTTTAATTACATCAATTTATGTTTTCTCTGTTATCTCTTTCTACTGAACATCAAGATGATATTATTACAGCTTTCAACAACACCTCGAGGTACCTTGATGATCTATTTAATATAGATAATAACCATTTTCCATTACTTGTTAATACGATTTACCCTAAAGAACTACAACTTAAGAAAGCGAACACTTCAGAAAAGCAAGCAAACTTTCTCGATCTAAATCTGTCAATTGAAAATGGTTACGTCACTACTAAAATATATGATAAAAGAGATGATTTTAATTTTAATATAGTAAATTTTCCGTTTTTAGACGGCGATGTTCCCCGTGCAACATCTTACGGGGTTTATATTTCACAGCTTTTTCGCTTTTTAAGAGCTTGCAACGATTTTAATGATTTCAATGAACGCAAACTTTGCATTACAGAAAAAAACTTTTAAAACAAGATTATCGGTTTGTTTTGGAGATTTCATTTACAAACTTAAGAAGATCAAGGGCAATGTTAATTTCTCCCGGTTATTCGTAAAAACCATCTGTAAATTTAAAAAGAAAGGTTACCACCAACACGATATTTTACAGCGCTCTGCATGCCTGGTGATTAACTCTTCTACAGTTGATTATTATGCTTACCCTTTGGTTGCACGACGGTGGAAGGGGTTTAAGAGTTTATGAAGGTTTATGGGGAAATCTTTTCTTAAAAGAACCCTGAAGCTCGATTTGTTTCTTTTATCCCTGTCATCGTGTTCTTGCTGAGTTAACTCCAGGAGCACTGGTCTCGGTAAGATCATCGAGTACCCGCCCTTTGGCTTTGCAATTCTATTAGATTCTCATGTTTTATATGTTTGTGTGCTTTTGCACGCAACATTGTTGAGCCGATAAGTGGGTTGGAGTGGTTTTACCAAGACAACTTGTATTTGTTTTGTGATATGAGAACCTGTTGGCAAGTAGGAGGTTTGTGCGCCCTAGAACCTTGTTTAAACCCCTAGTGGCAATTTGATTTGCCACTGACCGTTCCAATGCGGTAACCCCTCGGATTCTCATTTTTGTTAATTGCATGTGGTGCCTTTTTTGTAAATGACAATTTTATTAACCATGCTCGCTTCCTCTCTCTTCTCCTTGACTGTGTAGGGGGCTGTTTTTTCTGAATGTGGCGATTCCTGATATGCATATTTCACCTGTTTTTGGAATGCGATTCTTGAATGAAATTTGGAGTATTGGTGGTTTCTTTGAAGACGACTTTTGGGACTGAAAGTAAGGCCTTTGGGATCAATGTCATTTTACTAAAAATAGAAAAAAAACTTTATATGCTCAATAACTTTCTTTCGGAATGAGATATTGTGATGAAAATTGCTTTATAGGTAGTGTCTATTAAGACAAAAGTTGGTTTTGAAAATGGGCCTGGTGGGGTCAAGGTCACGGTCCACTATTTCTAAAAATAAATAAAAAAAAATGGTTTCTGGATGATTTCTTATTGAAGGCTTTACATATTTTTTGACACACAGTTGTTAGATAAAATTAAAATAAAGTTTATTGTTACTAACATATTCAAACAGTTTCTGCTCAATAAATTTAGAAGGAATGAGATATTGTGGTGAAACTTGCATTAAATGTGGCTACTGTGAAGACGACACTTTGTTGGGCCACATGGTAAAGATTAGTTACTAGTCTACTAAAGATAGAAAAACTTTTTATTCTAAATAACGTTAATTAGGAATGAGATATTGCGATGAAACTTACTGTTTAGGTTGCTTCTTTGAAGGCTGCTTTTGATTAAAAGTCGGTGGGTGGGTCATTGTCACTACTACACATGCCCATGTTTCTAGTGTTAATTACATTATGCTATTGGTTCTAAACATTCCCAGTTCAAGTATCAAGCACAAATGCAAATGTGGGGGTATTTTTTCCATTAGTAGATAATATTTTCTCGCGTCAAACATCTTACAGGGTCTACAGTGTTCGCTTTCTAGAGTTTGTAACAATGTTAATAATGTTAAATATTCAATGAACTCAATCTTTGCATAAAAAGTTGTGTCGGTAACACAAATAAGAAAATCATGTTTTCGCTAAAATCCAGATTTTATTCAGAAATAAAAGTGCAGTTTAAACTCTCTATTCATGCTTGGTGATGAACCAATCTACAGTCGATCGCTTTACTCATCTCTTTGTTTGCGCAGAAGTGGTACGGCATTCATAAATTGATGAAGGTTTCTAAAACATCTTGAAGTTTTAGCAGTTTTTTTTCTGCCATCGTGTTTATACTCTGGTCTTTTATAGGTCGCCATTGAATACCTGAACATTTCACTTGTAATGTATTTATGCGGGCGTTTAAATCCGACTTTGTCGATTAGGTGGTAGGGATGGAGATTTGTAACAAAGACAATATTTACATGTATGTTAATATGATAACCTGTAGGGGCGAGCTTGAGGTTGCAGATTCTGGCTTAAACGCAAGTGGAAAATTTTCTGCCACTGCGTGCCAGTAAACCCCTTGGATAACCATTTCGTTTATTTGTTGTGTTTCTTCTTAATAAATGGATATATATATAATTATTTGCCTATGATTTCTTTTTTCTCTACTTTTTGACAGTGTGTTGAGGGTGTCTTTTTAATATGGCTCTTCCTGATGCATATTTTACTTAAAATATGAAACTGTAGCGGCCGAGCTCTAGCAAGTTTACCTTATTAAATCCAAAATCAGTTGTGTAATCATCGGCCCACACATAACACATCTATTTCCCATCCAAAATCCATCAAACCAAACTTTTATTCAATAATTTCTATGTATTCAGGTAATTTTGACATCTTCAACATCCGGGCATTTCGTAGCTTTTAGACCACACCGCAGAATTCATAAAATCATCAAATTCTCAAAATTCTTCATTAAAACCCACACCCCATCTATTTTGTTATAATTAATTATCAAATCTATATTTTATGCAATGATTTGTTTCTTTGTTTTGACACGTTGTTTGTATTTCCATTTATGCGAAAATAACAATTCACATCTGCAAATGAATTGAATTCCGGTACCCGTCTTCACATTAGCCAGAGTCCAGATCAAAATCCTATAAATAAGAGTGTTCGCTTCAAATCAACTCACTCTGTTACCTGCTATCATCGCGGGTGCTTCTAAAAATAGAAAGGTAACACCATTGGTGAACTTACCATTGGCATCCCTCGTCCCAAGTCAGTATCAGGTCACTCTTTACCTTTGTGTTGTACACTGTCGCATGACAAGTGTACACTTACCTTTGGCAAACCATTGGTAGATCAAACAGTACGCCGCATACGATTTACCACTGGTCGGTCATTGGTTATTATGAACTTGTAAATCACCGTGTACAACCGTCCCACACATGTCCGTTTATGTCGCCAAGTGCAAGTAAAAGTCGTGAATAACAAAGGCACCCAAACACTGTCACTCCAAAGTGACCCTGTCAATTTCAAATAGCTCCATCAGTTATCAAGACACAGTTCATACACTGTGCACTTTGCTCAACTGTAAGCGCCAAAGTCGCCTTACCAGTTGTCATATAGCTACCGTACCGAATAGGGTGAATCGCCCTCTCGTAAAGTGTCATTAGATACTATCTTATTCAGGACCAAGCGTCCACCTTGTCGTATTGCAAAATACCGACAATTCCTGTTTCACCAGAAACAGAAGCCCGTACATACTAGTGCGAATGAGGTAGCCAGTGTCACTGCACACATTTACATAACCGATAGCACAGTCCACTTGGTCTAAGGACAATCAGCTGGCAATTACGCGTACTGAAGTTCCT
Organism: Corbicula japonica; assembly: GCA_038501625.1. NCBI lineage: Eukaryota > Metazoa > Mollusca > Bivalvia > Venerida > Cyrenidae > Corbicula > Corbicula japonica. The sequence continues at coordinate 18,498,777 of JAZAYU010000001.1, forward strand.
TTTGACCCAAGTGCTCCACCACAGACATAACGTGCCTTACAGTTGTTCACCATTGATTCACAAGGTTCCAAGCTCATTGCACCTTTCAACATTAATCGCTTAAGGCCCTCTAGCAAGTTATCTGAGGCGATCCCACATTTTCGAACAACGTGTCATAGTGTACATATTGTATTGTCTTGTATATTTAAAAATCATCGTTGGAGTTGTTTTGTACTCCGTCCAAATTGAGAATCCCCCTGTAAATATATTCCCATAACAAAGTACACCTGACGCGACACGTTACAAAACATTCCAAAAATTTCGAAGAGTTTGAAATTCTTTAATACTTGTAGATCATATAAAATTATAATGAAAACATTTGCATTTTAACATTTACTCTACAGCTATGTGAGCTATAATCAATGACTATACTCTGTTTATCACGACAACAATTTGTATTTCGCTTCTTACACTATTGTCTATAACATTGCTAGTAATATGCACTTCCATTACTGCTCATGAACATACTCAATCGAACCGAGCCTGCAATACTTTCATAATTATTTGACGTGTTCGGTGGATTTCAAAGTTGTTTTGTCGTCTACTTAATCATCACCGTAGCTTTGTAAGTGTGGCGGTCGTTAAAAGTTACATTCAGTAACATCAGTGCTGTTGTCAATTATAAAGCCCTTTGACGGCCGTTGAGTACTATACTATAACCCGGAGCTAGGCGCCGCGAGCAGTTATATGCACTTCCATATAAACTGTTAGTGGGTTCCGCATTCACAATGTTTCGATTGCCATGCTCGTTCAAATTTATGAACATGTGCTATACTTGGACAAATTATTTAAAATTTGATTTCTGACTTTCTATACATCTACTCACATGTACGTCTAAGTTCAGTGGTGTTTGTTTTTGCAGAGTCTACCAAACAACGCTAATTGGAATCAAACAGCTACCTACGCATTTGACATTGTTACTATAGATGAAACATATAACGATGAGGATGAGTTTAGTTTACTTCTGCAATTTGACAAAACAATTAAACACGCAATCTGGCAGAATTATACTCTTCCAGCTGTAAAGGTATGTACCAAAAGTATAAAGTATGAAAACGCGAGTATTGTGAGTTTTAATGAAGTTTTGAACAACTTAGGACAATAAGTAGAACATATCCATGATTTGCATGAACACACTGTCAGGTACTTTATCCTAGGCTCCTGTCAAGATATACTTCAAAGCCCAAACTTTCCATTAAGGAGGACTATTTATGTAAGTTTAAAAATAAATATAATTTGATTTATCTCCGTATGAAATTTTACGGCTGGCAGATTATGATAAAAATCTCTATATGTACCACATTTTAGGAACAATTATGCGCCATATTTGTTAAATATTTAATAACATTACTAATCAAATTGTGTAAGCTGATAGAATTTAAAGGATCGGAAAATACATTAGCTGTCAATTGGTGTTATTATGTATTTATGGCATGTGGTTAGCACAATAATTACTTAAACCATAGGTTTAACTGTTAAACCCATAGTTTAACAGACTTAAACCTAGGGTTTAAGAGTCTTAATCCTTAGCTTGGTCGACCTATAAATATTGTAAGTAGTGAACGAAAGACTATAAATATTTTGTCTTTAAATGTTTGACTCAAAACTAAACAATTATGTGAAGACTTTTGCACGTACTTAGAAAAAATTGACATTATTGGGTTTCAAGAAACCAAACTTGATTCATTAGACACAATAGAATTTCAGAATTTTGATTTATATTTTAAACAAAGAAAACCTTTGATGAACCGAAAATCAGGTGGGATCGGATTAGCTATAAAATCTTACCTATGACCGTATGTAAAAATTATAGAAACAGATAGCAGATTAGTTCTATGGTTCACGGTGACTAACAAGATCTCAAAGCAATTCGATATTTTATATGGTGTTGTATATGTGCCACCAAAAAATTCAGATTATAACCAAGGAAATCCTTTTGATGAAATACAAAGTGAGCTTGATACTTTTTCAAATAAAAACGCGCATGTCTGCCTATTTGGAGACTGGAATGCAAAAACTAAAAATTTAAAAGATTATGTAACCGTTGATTTTGATATTTTTCATGAAAATGGTCTAGATGAGTTGTATGATGAATTCAACTCAGAGTTAAATGTATTCGGCAAGAACCAAGTTCAATTAAAAAGAAATAATGCCGATACAGGCTGTAACAATTTCGGCTATAAATTTATAGATTGTTTACAATTTAATAATTTGTATATTTTGAATGGTAGAACCAATGGTGATAACGATGGTAATTTAACCTGCAAAGGTTCAAGTTGTGTAGACTATTTCATATGTTCCTCAAATTTGTTTGAATGTATCGAATGTTTGAGAGTTGAGGAATTTTGTCATTTACTTTCTGATGTACATAATCCGATTTCTCTAAGCTTAAAATTCAGCTATGAAATTGAAGATCGTGTAATGAATGATACTGTACAAATTAGATTATGGGATGAGCAGAAGTCAACGTTGTTCAGACAAAATTTAAATATTATAACCTGTATTTTTGAAAAACTATGTTTAGTAGAAAACAATAACGTATTGACAGAAACAGAACTAAATAATATCGTACAAGATATGTCAACACTATTTGCTGATTGTTCAAAGCAAACTTTTGGATCTGTTAAGTCTAATCAAACACAATTCAAAAGTAATACATACAACAACAATACGACATCGTTAAACACTAAATGTAAAGAGGCGAGAAAACGATTTCACAGTGCTAAGTACTTATACAAAAGAGGCGAGAAAACGATTTCACAGTGCTAAGTACTTATACAAACTTAGAAAAACAGATGAGAATAAAAATAATCTAAAGTTAAGAAGCAAAGAATACAAAAATACACTTCACCAAACATTTACAACATTTAAAAAGAAAAACGCTAACAAATTAAAATCCGTTAAAAGTAGAAAACCTAGAGAGTTTTGGAAATTATTAAGAGGCTATAAAAAAGTTGTGTACTATACATACTTCGAGGGATAAATAGGATTGAGAATTTGAAAAAGACTATAGCCGTCTGTCTCGAGAAAAGAGGTGTGTTAAAATCGGAGGTTTTGATTGGTTGAATTGTAATATGTGTAGACACAACAATACAATGTGCTAGTGATTAAAATTTTGACGGGAAAAAGGATAATAATGTTGGCAACATGTTTTTTAAAGTAAGTAACTTACATTTATAAGTAATGTATAGTTTTGCGCGTTTTGGTAACGTGTCAATATGCAGTAAAAGTCAGTAAACAAAAGACTTATAAATGATTCTATTATGAGGATGTCGAATGTCTACATGTAGATACATCATACAGTAGGTTTATAGTGGGGATCAGGGTTGTAGGGGATTTCCCGGACGTGGGAATTCCCACTGGGATTTCCCGGTAATTCCCGTCCTGGGAAATACCCCAAATTTAGCAAAAATGGGAAATAGTGAGAAATACTAAATTTTATTGTGAAGAAAACATGAGTACACAAGTGAATATCAGCAAATACATTGCAAATACACTGACCACTTTTTTACAGTCTTTACAAGTCACTATTTTCTTAGATCTTTCCTCAACTACATCATAAAAATTCTAGCCTGGATCTTTAGGTTTGAACCTTGACATGATGATGATGTACACAAGAGTGCTACTGCATATGAAGTGAAAATAAATTTGTAAATAACTGACCATGTACTGACAAAACTGAAGATTAATACTAATAATTTGACTACTAGTTACCGGTAGTTTGAGGAACTCAATGCCCCAGGCATTAAAATATTGACCAGACTATAATGGTCAAAAGTTGTAAAAACATCAATAAATGTGTCAAGGGGATTAACTGTCATACCAGGGTATATAAATTTGTATAATTATAGTGATATACTGAGAGAGCCTTACTGATGATCCAAGATTAAGAAAATTTAATGACAAAATGAATAAAATTATTTATATTTTCAGTAATTTAACATAAATACATAATTGTACACTTGTGTTAATGAACAAGCTTTTAAAATGCCTTAGTGAGTTAAAGTATGATGAAATAGCAGGGTTTTCTTCATCATTCCTCAACACAGATTTTGAAGTCAAAGTATTTCCCACTATTTCCCGGTAATTCCCCGTATTTCCCGGGAAATCCCTGTATTTCCCGCCGTCCTGGGAAATACTAGTATTTCCCACTTAAATGCCAACCCTGGTGGGGATGCCACAATTTATGAATAATTAAATCTGCAATTTGAAATAAAATAGCTAACAGTTTCTTTATTTTCTATTGAAAATCAATAATATTTATAATTGATTCAGCTAAAGAACACAAAGTAGTATGTAGTCAACATGTTCTCTTTGAGATATAATAATATAATTATTAATCAAATAATTAATAATAATTTTCAGTATGATTACCGTATTTCTATCAATAAGTTCACATAAGTTAACGCTTAACTGTTTCAATGAGTATTCTTATGAACTTACATAATTTGATCAATTGTTTTGAAGGGTTTAGAGTCATAAGTTCTTTCAATTTTAGTATGTTTGGATTTGTCCAGTAATAAGGTTTAACAAATGTTTTCCTTGGCTCGGAAAAGAAAGGACATTTTAGTAAATAGTGAAATTCATCTGCAACTTCTGTCGGATCGTTGCATAAGAAACAATGTCTATCTGCAATGTCAATGTTTTCCCATCTACCAGTTTCACAGGAGAAGAAGTGGAAGTGGTTGCTAGATCGAAATTTAAGAAAATAAGAAGCATCAGATTTATTTAGTTCTTTTAAGTATTTTTCTATTTGGATAGTTTCTTTAAATATGGAGTAATTCAGACATTTTGTTGATTGTAATAAGCGATTACGCCAGTTCTGGATGTTTTGATCTACAAGTATTTGTTTGATTGTTAGTTTTAATGATTTACTTTGTAGGTATCTTGTTCTAACCATAGGCCGAATCTTCCAGTTTCAATTAGGATATTTTGATGCCTCTTAGCCATTTAGATTCAAAGTTGGGGATTTGTTGCATATATTTGTAGATGCGGTATGATATTTTGCTTTGGTTTCCAGTAATTAATTTGTTCCAAAAGTTAATCATTCTTGATTTTATTACAATATTTAGAGGGTATCTTCCTAAATCTGCATATAGTATGTAAAGTGAAGTTGACTTCCTTAAATGAGTGAGTTTTCTGAGAAAATCAGTATGTACTCTTTCTATTAAAGTTAAATCTTCATATCCCCATATTTCAGAGGAATATATTAGTATTGGTACTACTGTATTATCAAAAAGTTTTAAGGCCAGATCAACAGGTAAATTTAAATTATTTAGTCTTTTGAATAAAAGATACATTGCTTTTTTTGCTTGTTGCGTTAAATGTAGCCTTGTAGCAAGGAAACTTCCAGATTTGGAGAAAAAAGTTCCTAGGTATTTATAACTGTGTTCATCTCCTATTTTAAATGAGTAATTGTTGTTATTTCTAGAGCCAAATATAATTGCTTTGGTTTTGCTTATAATAATTTTAAGTTTCCACTTATTACAGTATTCTACAAAGTCATTTAAACAATTCTGGATTTTTACAGGGTCTTCTGAAATAAGTATTGTGTCATCAGCATTATAGTAGTATAAGTATTTTAAGAAAAGTCTCAAGTTCGTTATCTATATCAGTAAGTTCAATGCCATAATGTCCTTTAGATGTCAAGAAAGACTCGAGATCATTTAAAAAAAGTGAGAAGAGCAAGGGAGATAAATTTTCTCCTTGACGAACCCCGCAATTACTATTGAAAAATGTGGATTTAACATTATCCCTAGAAATACATTACTTAATGTTTGAATACATATTCCTAACAACTTGAAAGAACTTTCCATTAATGTTATATGATAATAATTTTTTTCCAAAGACCAACCCTCCGCACAGAATCAAACGCTTGAGTAAAATCAATAAAAATACAGCATATTTTCTTTTTATAATGTCTCAAAATTTCAATGAGGGAGTTTAATGCGAAAATATGGTCTGTTGTGGAGTAATTACTTCTGAATCCAGCCTGATTTTCAAGAAGGATGTCATTTTAAAAAAAAAATCTATTTAGCCTATCGCTTAAAACAGATGTGAAGAGTTTTCTTATGCAGCTGAGTAAGGTGATAGGTCTGTAGTTATCTGGCTGTTGTGGATCACCTTTATTTTTATATATAGGTATTATAATACCCTCAGACCATTGAGATGGTATAAGTCCTGTGTTAAGAATAATATTAAAGAGAGAAACATATATTGGGAGCATTATTTCCTTAGAGGCTTTGATATACTCATTTAATATGTTGTCAATTCCAGGGGATTTTCCATTGTTTAGATTTCAGAATTTATAATGTTTAACAACGATTCAAGGTCACAGGATTGCATGTTTCTTTGAAATGTATCCTTGTATTTCTGAACCCACTTTGGCTTGTTAGCCTTTTGGGGTTTCTCATTAATGTTCAAGGGAGAATTTAAATTTAAGACAAAGAGAAGAAGAGAATGGCCATCACTAAATAAATCGTTTGTCTCAATAATTTCAAATGCTTTGATTTTCAAATAGCCTGCTATAGAAGATACTAAATAATCAATGACAGAGACATTCTTAAAAGTCATGTTGTTTGTTTTCCCCATGTTGATACGTCCATTAACAATAATCATATTTACATTTTTAATTGTTTCAATTAGTTTGTAACCATGGTTATTTTTGTTTTTATCTTGTGAGCTCCTTTTTATAGGAATATTTAAGCTTTCCATATGTGATTTTGACAATTTTCTTTTTATCGATGAACGGGATTGGCAGGAGTGTGGCAAGCCCTTAAAATGGTAATTTTTATTTATCTATCTAAATTTTGCGTTTAATATTGATTTTAACATTGAATTCGCGGAGATCTGATGCAGGGATGCAGAGCTTTTGAGCCTGGCCGAGCACAAATGACCTGGCGCTATCGAGTTTTCTTTGTCTCTCACCTCATTTGCTGCAACAAGAAATGGTTGTCTAATATCTTCTTCACCAGAAAAAACATGACTCGATTTTCCTCTCGACATCGCGCAACGCTGTTAAAATGACACGAAAATAATCGCAAACTTCATCAACTTGGTTTCTCCTGGGTCCGCAGCATTCCTTTCAATGCCTTGCGAGTTTTAAAATAAATTATCCGTGAGGAATATACATGTAACATACTTTAAGACCTTTCAAAGTCAACTATCACTTAGATAACAAAGCTTAATTTGAATAACATCCTCTGCATTATTGTAACACTGTGTAATATGTTATACATATAGGCTAATTACTTGTAAACAGTCCAGCGGATGTTCCTACTCGGGCTAGTCAGACAATGGCTGACACTAAATAGTCCCATTTTTTGCCTTTTGGGGGCATTAAATGGCTAGTATGGCCTGAAAGGAACATGTTTAGTAAATGAGATGCTTTTACTGACACACTGATAGCAAATTTATGTTTGGAAATTCAGTATACGAAAAAAGGCCCTGGTTTTAGGACGGCATATGTAAAAAAGTTTTGAAGTTCACACAGAAGTGAAAAAACAGACTACCGGTTTCAAGGCGTCAAATCTCTGTTAATTGATACATAACCCCTACTTTTCTTGCTGGAAATGGACAGTAGAAACAATTAGCTTTAAAAGCATGTAAGTTATCCCTTATTAAAATGGTACCAGCTATGATTGCCAGCCTTTTGAAACATGTCATGTTTACTATAGTTTGTATAGGGAAGTCTATTTACAGGTCTTACACCTATAGCTACTTCTGATTAAACAACAACAACTTCTCATGTGATAACAAACTCGAAAAATGATTGGATACCTCTTAAACCATAGGTTTAACAGTTAAACCTTTAGTTTAAAGTCGTAACTATATAGTTCACAGATTTTGAGGAGTATTGTGCTTATTAAACTTCAAAGTATAGGATTAACTGTTTAACTATTAACCAACTCTACAAATTACTAAATTTAGAATCAGTGTTGAGCCGAAAGACAAAGTACCTACTATGTATTGGTTGCCTAAAATGCACAAAACACCGTACAAAGCAAGATTTATCGCTAACTCTAGTTCTTGTACAACTACAAAGTTATCCGTGCTCTTAACATCTTGTCTTACAGCTATAAAAGAACATGTAATTAGGTATTGCGAAAAAGTTTTTGAAACTACTGGCAAAAATTTATTTTGGTCTATAAAAAATTCAAATGACGTTTTGAAGAAACTTACATCAAATAATTTTCAGGCGTTCTGTTTGTCTACATATGATTTTTCTACCTTGTATACTTCTCTCCCTCATAATTTAATAAGAGACAAGCTAACCAGTCTCATTGAAAAAACTTTTGCTAGAGAAAATAAAACATTTATTGCTTGTAATGAACATAGGGCATTCTTTACAGATGGTTCTTCTGATAATTATACTTCATGGACCTGTCAAGACCTTATACAGGCGCTCACATTTTTATTGGATAATATTTATTTGAGATTTGGCACCTCTATTTATAAACAAGTAATAGGCATTCCAATGGGTACTAATTGTGCACCCCTTGTTGCTGATCTGTTTTTATACTGTTATGAAAGAGATTTTATGTTATCTCTTTCTACCGAACATCAAGATGATATTATTACAGCTTTTAACAACACATCGAGGTACCTTGATGATTTATTAAATATAGATAATAACCATTTTCCATCACTGGTTAATAAGATTTATCCTAAAGAACTACAGCTTAATAAAGCGAACACTTCAGAAAAGCAAGCAAACTTTCTTGATTTAAATCTATCCATTGACAATAGTTACGTCACTACTAAAATTTATGATAAAAGAGATGATTTTAATTTTAATATAGTAAATTTTCCGTTTCTAGACGGCGATGTTCCTCGTGCGACTTCTTACGGGGTTTATATCTCACAGCTTGTTCGCTTTTCAAGAGCTTGCAACGATGTGAATGATTTCAATGAACGTAATCTTTACATTACAGAAAAACTTTTAAAACAAGGTTATCGGTATCACAAATTAAGGAAAACCTTTTGCAAGTTTTATCGCCGATATCCAGATCTAATTCATAAATACAGGTGCAGTTTAAAATCACTATTGCAACAAGGTATTTCACAGCCAGTTTTTTATGTAGATTTAATTTATAAACTTAAGAAGATAAAAGGCGATGTTAATTTCTCCCGGTTATTCGTAAAAACCATCTGTAAATTTAAAACGAAAGGTTACCAACATGATATTTTACAGCGCTCTGCAGGCCTGGTGATTAACCCATCTACAGTTGATCATTATGCTTACCTCTTTGGTTGCACGACGGTGGCAGGGGTTTAAGAGTTTATGAAAGTTTATGGGGAAATCTTTTCTAAAAAGAACCTGGAAGCTCGATTTGTTTCTTTTATCCCTGTCATCGTGTTCTTGCTGATTTTACTCCAGGTGCTCTGGTCTTTGTAAGATCATTGAGTACCCGCCCTTTGGCTTTGCAATGCTATTAAATTCTTATGTTTATATGTTTGTATGCTTTTGCATGCAACATTGTTGAGCTGATGGGTGGGTTGGAGTTATTTCACCAAGACAATTTGTACTTGTTTTGTGATACGAGAACCTGTTGGGGCAAGTGTGAGGTTGGTGCACCCTAGAACCTGGTTTAAACCCCCAGTGGCAATTTGTTTTGCCACTGACCGTTCCAAGGCGGTAACCCCTCCGGTTCTCACTTTCGTTATTTGTTTGTGGCGTCCAGTTTGAAACTGATTTTTGTAATACCATGCTCTCTTTTCCTCTCTACTTTTTGGCTGTGTGGGTAGGCTGTGTATGCTGGATGTGGCCATTCTTGATATGCATATTTCATTTTTTTTAAGAGTTCAGTCTATAGGTTTAAAGAAAATTCCCTTAAAACTTTGTAATTAAGTCTCTGAATACCATAGTTTAATGAAATTTTGTCGAAAATCTCTTAAACTTATAGATTAAGGTCTTAAGCTATATGATTAACAACTTAAACATAGGGTTTAAGCAGATAAACATATAGCTTAAGTAACATTCTGCACAATTTTCTCTTAAACCCATAGTTTCAACTCTTAAATTGTATGTTTAGGTTTATGTCTATTTTTGTTTTCTTTTTACTTTTTGCCAAAATAATTGTTGTCCTCTTTGTTGACAGGGCCATTGCCAATTTGACCGCCAAACTATTAATATTAAAAATAATTATGTGTTCTCATGTTTAAGTGTATGTACATACTGAGAAAAAATGTAAATAAACTTAAAAACAGATTGAACGGTAGCACTAGGGTTTTAAACGCGTCAATACGCACATCGTTTCGGGAATCAAACATCCAATTGTATAATATATATAATTATATAACATGTAATAGGCTCGATCGATAACGCAGAAAATCATCAAATTAATTTAGAAATGATGATGAAAATTGTTGTCGATAAAAATATATTTTATTAACGTAAATAATGCACAGGCAATGTTCTGTTTTAACTATTAAGTATTCTTTAAAATTAAAATTATTTTGAGGTTTATAGAATATACCTTATGTAAAGATAGTGTACAATGTGATAAATTAAAGAAACACTAATATTAACATTAATAGATCCTATTGCCTCGACACGTGATATTAAATGTCACCACGCGTGTATACATGAAACCGATATTGATATAAGCGATCATTTTGCAACTTTCGTTTACGTAGACGTTAATTTACCGTCCAGTACACCATACAAACGTAGAGTCTGGAATTACAAGCGGGATGATTTTGCTAAACTTAATGATCAAATACAGCTTTTTGATTGGTCTATCCTAAACACAATGTCAGTAGATTCTGCATGTGAACATTTTACCAAAACAATAATGGAACTGGCTGAACAGTGCATCCCGAACAATTTCGTTACTATTCGGCCAAATGACAAACCCTGGTACAATTCCGAGCAAGTTGGACGAACATCGCAAAAGCGAGATCAATACAAACAAATCGCTTTAAAATCTAATAATTTAACTAATTTGAATATAAACAACTTCGTAATAAAGTAAGTAACATGAAAAATTACGCGAGAGAACAATTTTCAAACGATCTTGAGTTTACTCTCAATGACACTAATTCTAACCAGCCAGCATATTGGAAAACAATCAATTTGCTTGTTAAAGAGAATTCAAAAAGCTATAATAGTATTCCGCCGTTAAAAAATAATGACAACTCTTATTCGTTTTCGGACTCTGAAATAGCAAACACACTTAATGATTTCTTTGTCTCAATCTCAACAGTCAATGACCAAGACGTCGATCTTCCGCATTTTTCTGCGAAAACAGACTCAAAATTAGAACAAATAAATATTACTCAGGATGAAATAATCGATGTTCTAAATTCCTTGATAACAAATAAAGCTAATGGTCCAGATGAAATAAGTCATAAGATTCTTAAGGAAACATCCTACACAATTTTTTGGCCACTGTTTATTATATTTCAGATGTCTTTATTGAAATGTTACTTTTCGTTTTTCTTCTTACTATTTTCTTTTTGGAGAATTCACAAATTATGTAAATGAATTAAATATTGAATGAAAATAAAAGAGCCAAAATCGCACTTAGTACGGTAAAGTATTTTGAGTCTTACTTGTTTGTAGTTTTACAATGAATTTGTACCATTCACAGTATTACATTTTTTAACTGTTTTAAATAACATTTTCTGTGTTTTTCAATGCAAACAACTAAACATACACTAATATATACGTATAATACAACCATATTTACTTAGTTAATAAATTCTACCTTAATATAAAATGTATCTTAAGCAACAATTAAAGTATTAAACAAATAAAGTATTTAAATTAACTTGCCTAAAAAGACACAAATAGTGTTCCTTTCCCAAATATATTGTTTAATGTAATTTACTCAACGGAATCCAAATGCAAAGTGATTCCTACTGGAAAGGAACTGCTAATTTATTTGTTGCATTGAAGCTAATAACTAATCAAAGTTATTGTTACAAAAATGTATAAGAATTAAATTTTAACCAATCATAATACCCATAAATACTAGAGGGTGATGCAAAATTCCAGCCCCTAGACCGAATCCAAAAGCGCGTGTCATAATCGCGTCTTAAGATGACATGTATGGCCTCAAAAGCCGAAATCTGCATAAGTAATTAAGTAACGAGATTATGCTACAATTTATCTGTCTGACATCTTTAACTGTCTTTGTTCAATAATGGCTTTGGCCACTGACTTGATTAGATTAGGATCTTTGTTAGTTGTCAAAACTTCCCATGACTTCTGCCATCGAAATATCTTTACAAAAATTAAAATGCGAAAATCGTTTATGTTAACTGTTAACTCGAAATTCAATTCAAGATGCGAAAAAAAACACCAAAATTTTAGTGCGTAACAATATGTCCGGGAGACGCGGCACTGTAACATGCAACATAATCTTGCTTAAGGTAAGAGGGGCCTAAATAGACAATCCTGTCGGAAACGACGATGTTTGGCGACGTCGAGTTCGGAAATGTCTTCGGCAGTAGCCGAAACGTTCTCCGGCACTAATCGGAATTGATTGTAGCAAACATTTTTAATCGTTATTTTTTACATTACTCTAAAATATTGTTATCGATTTCTTTAAAGAAGAAACATTTTTTACAAAAAGTAACTTATTATGTTTTAAATAAAAAAATTGCCAAAAGATTGTTATCCCAAATAGCGTGACGTCATTTTCCCGGTAATACCAAAATGGCGGACAGGGCTAAAATGCAGTTTAACGGTACGGATGTTTACAAAGACTACCATAGAGCTCGCATAATAATTATACATTAATAATTTAATGCAAAACTCTTAAAATTTTAATTAAACTCTTCGTTATCAATTTCCAACAATTATGCTATAAACACCGACACTCTTCCAAAACTGCAAGCCGTACATCGTGGAAAGATGGACTAAGAATAATTGACCTTGGATTTCTAATGAATCAGTTGGAGTATTGTCGGCAGTGCAGACTCGGCTCTGTTATATAGTCAACAGATACACATTCACAAGTCAGTTTAATTGAATCGGATCTATAGAAGATTTATAAAACAAAAAGGTATTGTGCAAAATTGTGATGGAAAATATTTTCACCTGTTTTTGTTGTTAATTTTTTTTCAGAAATATTGAATTTTTCAGTCATATTGAATATGACAATTTAAAAGCTTATATTTAAAAAAATTACATGGTGAAAGTCTGTAATAATTTGCAACATGATTGGTATTTGCTTGTAGCAAATTTTGAAATGAATTTTATAAATGTACTGTATTATTAAATTTTTAGAGACTCTGAAAGTTTGTGTATGTTTTTTTTGTTTCAAGGAAATTTTCCGAGAGGGTATAGATGTATTTTCAAAGTAAAATCACCTAAATGTTAGTAATTAAGTAAAATAAATGGTTACTTTTTAATGTTTAGACCTATGCCTAACAAGTAAAACCATTGGTGCTAAAATATATTATAGTTTTGAATCCCAAAATAAGATTTTTTAGCAATAACCACTTGTAAAAAATGGACCTGGGACGAGGCGAGGTGGTTACCCTATTCATATGCGATTTTTTTTCCAAAATGGGATGGTGGAATTGTTTCATATTTCATTTTTACATTTGATATATGATGTTAATCACTATGGAATTGCTTATTTAAGGATTAATAATAACATTTTTAGGCCCCTCTTACCTTAAAATGCTATTGCCTTTACCTCTGAGCGAATCCGCTCCGTCACGACGACAGAGCCTTGCAATTCCGACAAAGCAGCCGATTGAGCTAGCCGGGATAAACCCCCAAGAAAGTTGATCAGATAGCCCTGATAGACGTTATCATCACTGCATGACATCGGTAACGGATTATTTTACTGAAAAATTACTGACTACATGTACGGGGAATTTTACGGCCGCCACACTGCACAAATAGTTCTTCTGTTAATTTCAAATGATATTGCCTTTACCTGTGAGCGAACCCGCACCGTCACGGCGACATAGCCTAGCCTTGCAATTCTTGAAACTTTGAAAATCATTTAAGCTCTTGACATAAACATAAACATAAATATATCATTTGCATTTTAAAGTCTTTAACTAAGAACAAGAGGTAAAACTTTAAATCGACTTTATTGTCAACAACTGTATTTTGACTTTTAAAAACCAGAAACTTACTTAACAGTGTACTTTTCAATGTTCGTTTAGCACTAAGAACATCTTTTGCTCTATGTCACTTTTAGTGTGATATTTTTTTATATACTTTGTTATTGATAAATAGAACAATATAGTCAAATACTTCAACAATTTAATGTGTTTTTGGAGTTTGTTTAGAATTATTTAACTGATGATGTTAAAGATTGGTATGTTGATAATTGTGAAAAAAGTCAATTTATTGCAAACAACAACTATCAATGTCGGCATTCGATAAATGTTTTGAAACAATCGTCATAAACGTTCAACCTTTTAAGTATAATTTAAGACTGAGTACCCTACTTATCTCGGGTACATGTATGCAGATTAAATTAAACATATTATGACAAGACAGTGTCAACTTTTTTTTTCGTTTGTACGACTGATTTTCAGTGTTTTAAGCTCGACTATTCGAAGAATATTTCGAGCTATTATACTCAACTGGCGTCGGAGTCGCAGTCGCCGACCCGCTTTGGTTAAATTTGCGTGCAACCTACCTTTATCTTAAAAACTATTATAGCTACAGCTTTGAAACTTGGCACACTTGTTCATCGTCATGTCTCGAGTGTGTATGCTAAAAACAATAACTCTTACTTTTATTTTGATCAAATTATGACTCCTTTTCAACTTAAAATTTCAGGTTAAAGATTGCGTGCAAGCTCCTGTACAAACTCATAACTTCAATACTACTTATACTACAGCTTTGAAACTTTCTACACATGTTCATCATCATGTCTCGAGTGTGTATGCTAAGAACCATAACTCTTACTTTAATTTTGATCAAATTATGGCCCTTTTTCGACTTAGAATTTCAGGTTAAAGTTTGCGTGCAAGCTAATATACAAACTCAAAACTGCAATACTACTTACACTACAGCTTTGAAACTTTCTACACTTGTTCATCATCATGCCAAGAACCATCACACTAACTTTCATTTTGATAAAATTTTGGCCCTTTTTCGATTTACTATGCTATGCTATGCCATGCCATGCCATGCCATGCCAAGCCAAGCCATACCATACCATACCATACCATACCATACCATACCATACCATACCATACCATACCATACCATACCATACCATACCATACCATACCATACCATACCATACCATACCATACCATAACATACCATACCATACCATACCATACCATACCATACCATACCATACCATACTATACCATCCCATACCATTTCATTTTATATCATACCATACCATACTAAACCTACACTACACTACACTACACTACACTACACTACACTACACTACACCACACCACACCACACCACACCACACCACACCACACCACACCACACCACACCACACCACACCACACCACACCACACCACACCACACCACACCACACCACACCACACCACACCACACCACACCACACCACACCACACCACACCACACCACACTACACTACACTATACTATACTATACTATACTATACTATACTATACTATACCAACTATACTATACTATACTATACTATACTTTACTATACTATACTATACTATACTATACTATACTATACTATACTATATTATACTATACTATACTATACTATACTATACTATACCAACTATACTATACTATACTATACTATACTATACTATACTATACTATACTATACTATACTATACTATACTATACTATACTATACTATACTATACTATACTATACTATACTATACTATTATACTATACTATACTATACTATACTACACTACACTATACTATACTATACTATACTATACTATACTATACTATACTATACTATACTATACTATACTATACTATACTATACATCTACACTATACTATACTATACTATACTATACTATACTATACTATACTATACTATACTATACTATACTGTACTGTACTGTACTGTACTGTACTGTACTGTACTGTACTGTACTGTACTGTTCTGTACTCTACCCTACTCTACTCTACTCTACTCTACTCTACTCTACTCTGCTCTACTACACTGCACTGCACTGCACTGAACTGCACTACACTACACTACACTACACTACACTACACTACATTACACTACATTACACTACACTACACTACACTACACTACACTACACTACACTACACTACACTACACTACACTACACTACACTACACTACACTACACTACACTACACTACACTATACTATACTATACTATACTATACTATACTATACTATACTATACTATAGTATACTATACTATACTATACTATACTATACTATACTATACTGTACTGTACTGTACTGTACTGTACTGTACTGTACTGTACTGTACTGTACTGTACTGTACTGTACTGTACTGTACTAAACTGTACTGTACTGTACTCTACTCTGCCCTACTCTACTACACTACACTACACTTCACTACACTACACTATACTACACTACACTATATACTGTACTATACTGTACTGTACTGTACTGTAAAATTCTGAACTGTACTGTACTATATACTATATTCTATTCTATACTATAGTATACAACAGCACACCACAATACCACACTATACCATACCACACCACACCACACTATACCATACTATACCATACTACACTACACCACACCACACCACACCACACCACACCACACCACACTATACCATACTATTCTTTCATAGACCGTACAACACAACACACCACCAGACCTCACACAACATACCATCACACTAACACATACCATACATTATTTTTCGTTCTAATTATTTATACAGCTATAGCAAGAGGTATAAACAAATGATAAATCAAAGCGCTGAAAGCGTTGAAAGACTGGCGCGCTGGTTGAATCGAACTTGCCCTGCTACTATTACTGTAAACATATGAAACTATGTGTGATTTTTTCGTTAAACTTTGTGACAGTTAATATCATCAACATTAGCAAATAATTCAGTATATTCAGGGATTTCAATAGATGCAGGTACTTGTATTTTGATGCAAGGAAACTTGGTATCACTTTTTTCACCTTAATCTTAGGTTGGGGTCTTTTTGATGCAGGAGCGTATGATTAGTGGTTATGTTGCTAGAATAACGATGATCAGGTTCCGCCACAACTAAGTAGTGTCAACAATGAAATGCACAAGGCTCACGTACCTTAAGAGACTGAAACAGATACAATCTTAATATTTACGTTGACCGCAACAATGCACTAAAAAAAATATTCGCCAACTTACTTAAGGTCTCCCCAGGATTTTTGGAATGGTTGTCGCTGGACTGTTCGTGGATTTTAGCTCGCGAAACTTTATTTTTTAACTATCATTTTATACAGTTTTATATTTGTACCAAAGTTTACTACAACAACGGTATTACTATATAGTACATAGATGCTTTTTTATCTCTTTAGAGCCAAGAAAGGTACAAAGTTAAAAAACATAAATAATGTGAAACAATGTGTAAACAGTATGTCAACATGTGTTTTAATTACATCAACTGATCTGATCTCATCAAGTTACAATATCAACTATGTACTCTGTATAGTTAGTTTTTCTTCATTGTCCAAAATATCTCACGCATATCAAACTCATTGTTTCATTACAACTGACAGGATCAGGATTAAACTTTCAGACGCCTCTTTTTTTCTTAAACCCAAGTGCTGACTGCCTAATTATAACCAAACTTCAGTACATCAGGACCTTCCATGGATATCATAAACAATGAATTTAATGTTGAATTGTTAAGCCTGCTATTAAGCTTTGTCTTCACTCTTGATAAGATGAAAAAAAAAACACTCACAATCTGAGATTAAATAACTTGAAGATACCGGTAAACATATAGACAGCTTCATATATATAAAAATATTATCATAATAGGTGTTCAGTTAACACAAACAGGTATAATAAATTATATAGTTCGCCCCTAAAACCTGATTTAAACCTCCCAGTAGCAAATTATTTTGCCACTGACTGTTCCAAGGCGCTAACCCATACGGTTCTCTTTTTTTGTTAAACAATCAACAAACAGATCATTTATTTTCCTCTCTTCTTTTTTGCTGCAGGGGGGGGGGGGCGGTGTTTTATGAGTGTGGCGATTCCTGATATGCATATTTCTCTTTTTATTATAGTAGCATAAAAATTGAGTTATTTTATTTATTTAAGGCAAGCCACAAGGCTAAGTAAATATATATATAAGATCATTTCCAACTTCTTGCAACCAGGTGTAGAATTTCTTCCACTTAGGATCGACACCTGACTGGATCGAACTGGCTATTCGAGGTAGCCGGCGTTAATTCAGTGTCTCGGCATGTTGGGGTACTGCGTCCGGCGTCGGAGTAATTTCACGACGTGAAGGGGTACTTGGCGTCGTCAGAGTCGCTCTTGTAGGGCTATCCGGAATGATCTCGATCTCATTTCTAGAATTTTGAAGTTCAGAATGCCCGATGGAGTTGACATCAGCCTCACAAGGCACCGGTGCACAAGGCCGGTTTCTCTTGAAATAAGTTAGAATTGACGAGTCGTCGTTCTTCTGCGCATGCATACTTGAAAATGTGTCCGACGAAAATGAGCTGATTGTTAAGTTTTAACTGCAACTTGCTAATAGATTTGTTTAAAACAAATCAATTGACCTTACGCTAGAGCGTCGATAACCGCGCCCACCGATTTTCAAGCGGAACAACTCTTCCGATGTCCGTCAAACAAAATGGTTAATCGTGTCGCTACGCTCGCAAACATACCTGATGATCTTGGAATAAATTACTTTAAAATGTAACTTATCGTCACGAAAGAAACAAAAAGCACAAGCTTTTATATCAGGATGTTACTTGGAAGATTTAATAACACACGATGACGGAAACATAATAGAGTTAAGGTGTGACGGACATTTCAACCGCTAGACATAATTTTCAACCCATCGTTCAAAACGAAGAATTTTTAACCCATCGACTTTTCAACCTTTTAAATGAAGACTGTTCAACCCCTTTCCCATTGGATATTTCAACCCATAAAATGAAAACATATTTATTTTTCAACTCTTAAATTTATATTGAAGACATTTCAACCCATATTATTAAAGACATTTCAACCTCTCCTGTGAAAAACAAGTTTCTAGTATACCCTACCAGTTAATTCACTTGAAATGGTTAAAATTTTAAAATATTTTAAAAAATTTATATCTAATTTAATCATAAGAATTTATACCAAATATACCCTTAATGAATAGTGTTTTACTATAATACTATAGTTAAAGAGTATTGTTTGTTATTTTTCATAAAAGAGTGAATGTATTAGAGACCAGCGATTTACAATGATATACCAAAACTAGATTTAATGACGGTAATAGAGTTCTTTCACATTGTTACCTCCCCTTAGCGCTCTCTAAAATTGAAGAGCATATTTAGTCGATAAATGCACGCGAGGGGGCATCGTTTACTAGTGTTAATATGACAAGTGATTATAAAATTAAGAAAATGTTGATTAATTATTTAAAATTTATAAATAAGTAAGTTCAGTCAAACAACGAAGAATAAAAAAAACGTTATGATCATTTACAAGCACATCAAGAAAGTTTATGCGCATTTTAAACATTGTTTATCGCGGTATTTTAAGGACGCGAGTATCCAAGGGTTTTGTTTGGTGTTTTTTTATGAAAATACACACGTGAATTGTGTTTACTAAAAATAAATCTGTATAATTGACAATTCAGACGAACATTTTCGGACATTTTACCGTTTTAGTGGAATGAGACATAATTATATTCTTATGTAGCTCGTCGGCGACTAGGTTGATATGTGTTTTGCGTGTTTTGCTTTTGAGAAAAAATATTACGTATTTACATAATAGGATGATTCAAGCTACAACCCGAGAAATCGTTAAATTGATTGAACCAAACGAATATTGCCGGACGGCAGGCCAACCAAAACCTATTTAAAAAAATCCAGAGTTTTTTTGTTTGTTTTTTTTAAAACTATTTTGATGTTGAATTTCGTAATTGCTGTCGCTGAAGGTTTTGAAATATAATATTTTCATTTCTGTTTAAAATCAAAATGACCATGGACCAAAACAAATGAACGGGACTGCGATATTCAGGTCCGAGTTTAGTTTTATGACACTTAGCTGTTGTGTACATGTCTGTCCGAGGCAGCGTGTCACTATCACGTAATCTCTCAATAAACAGGAAATTTTGGAGCCGTGACCAAGACCAAGTTTCTTAATATTAATTAATATAATTGTAAAACCCATTATAAATTCAGTTAAATTTATGTTTCATTAATTATCCTTTTCAATATTTTTAAAACCTGAGATTTTGCCTGAAAATCCTTAGATCCGGAGAAGAACCTTACGGTCCGGAGATTTCAGATAAAATCCTGAGATTTTGGAGGTCTGCGGACATTTTATCTTCTTTCTATACCATTCCCGTAACACGTAGATATTCATGAAATGCGACTTAAACTAATGTTTATTGACTATGGCTGACGATTTTATAAAAAAAAAAATGATGTTTATAATAACATAAATAACTTAACGGGCGTTGAATACAACGACGATACATTGCTGAATTCATCCGTTTACCTCCAATTTAGAGAGATCATGTTACATAAAATGTATTTCTTGAAGTAAACGCATTTTGTCAGAAAAACTCGATACGCTTATATATGTGTGTCTGTGGAAAATATACAGTAACGTGTAATCCACAATGTATTTGTTTTCACATAAGATTTCCCGATCAAAGTGGCAACCACGTCTTTGATTGTTTTACGCTTTTCACAGTCAAATCTTGCCGACCAGACGTTTTAAGCCTAATGTATTCGGAAATTCTAAAACTCGAATTTATTATGCTTTATCATAATTATTATTATAAGTTATCATTAGCTTTAAGACGACACCGCGATCATGTCTGTTCATTCAGTTAGCAATGACGCAGTTAAATGCCCCCTCACTTGTCGGTTTAGGATAAAACCAATATTTTCCGCACCTAACGTGGCGTACGACGCATGCGCACAACAATGTGAAAGACCTCTATTGTGGTGAACCTTTTAATAATTTTTATTACATTGATTAATATTACAACTCTATGATACAATACTAGAGATGGCAACGAATATAATACTGGCCCGCGATTGACAAATGCAAATTATCTTTATTATAACAATCCTTTGATGCGGCTTTTATGGAGTTTTACCAGTTTTTTATGGAGATTTAATTTATAAACTTAAAAAGATAAAAGGCAGTGTTAATTTCTCCCGGTTATTCGTAAAAACCATCTGTAAATTTAAAAAGAAAGGTTACCAACATGATATTTTACAGCGCTCTGCAGGCCTAGTGATTAACCCTTCTACAGTTGATCATTATGCTTACCTCTTTGATTGCACGACGGTGGCAGGGGTTTAAGAGTTTATGAAGGTTAATGGGGAAATCTTTTCTTAAAAGAACCTAGAAGCTCGATTTGTTTCTTTTATCCCTGTCATCGTGTTCTTGCTGATTTTACTCCAGATGCTCTGGTCTCGGAAAGATCATTGAGTACCCGCCCTTTGGCTTTGCAATGCTATTAGCTTCTTATGTTTTTATGTTTGTATGCTTTTGCATACAACATTGTTTAGCTGATGGGTGGGTTGGAGTTATTTCACCAAGACAATTTGTACTTGTCTTGTGATACGAGAACATGTTGGGGCAAGTGTGAGGTTGGTGCACCCTAGAACCTGGTTTAAACCCCCAGTGGCAATTTGATTTGCCACTGACCGTTCCAAGGCGGTAACCCCTCGGGTTCTCATTTTTGTTTTTTGTTAGTGGCGTCCTTTTTGAAACTGATTATTTTATTAACCATGCTCTCTCCCCCTCTCTTCTTCTTGACTGTGTGGGGAGGCTGTTTTTTTCTGAATGTGGCAATTCCTGATATGCATATTTCACCTTTTTAAGCTTTATCAAAAAATAAAGTTTTCGATGTAAATAAAAACATAAACCACCATGGTCATTTGAAATTTAGAATAAATTATCCCCCTAAATATCTTTTATCTAATTAATCATTTTTAAAAAGTCCCAAGATTTATCAGTTAATCATTATGTTTAGCTTTTTTTCTCTACATTTGTTGTTGGTTTAGGGAACGGAATAAACCGAATATCTAATGTCAGAATTGCAGTGGTCGTAGCAGCACGTTTTCACCATTATTAATGAAATTTTAAAAATAAACTTGAACATTTGATGTCAGAGAAGCTGGTCAGTTTGACGGACAAAATGGCGGATAGTAACAAGGTTTATCAGCGCGATACTCTGATTGGTTAATTGCACTGTCAGACAAACGGCCAGCGTAAGGTCAATTATCGCGCAATTATTTTCATATATCTATGCAGTACAATTTTCGAAGAATTTGTCTTCTAATCACAGAACAAAGAATAACCAAATTATTACTCATGATCGCATCTCATTAAAATCATTGAACATTTATTAAATACACCCGCTGTTAATTAAGTATATCAACAGTCGGCAGAGCCAAAATACGATCAAACGACACCGACAGACTTGCGAATTCGGCCACGTGCAGAGGCGGAGTTATCCAGCTGATAGTAAAGAAATCGAGTGTTATTGGTCAAATCGCCCACTGCTTAACCTTGAATGAGGTGTATATTGAAAAGCGATCTGTGTTCACAATGCAAGAAACAGAAAATTATGACATGTCGATTTTTAATAAACGGATGTCGGCGAATTTAACGCTTGTTGGAAATAGGTTAAAGCTTGTAAACGGTTGTCGGGCGCCCGGCCCGGTCCTCGAAAGCCGAGCAAAATCTCGATCCACAACTGCTCCAACCTAACCAAAATGGCAACCCACGCTATCTTACGCTAGTCACCTGAATGATTTGTTTTTAATCGTTCTTTTAATATCCTTTTATAGTTGTTCGAACAACAACATTTAATTGTTTTCTTGTTTTTATTTGTAGCATTATCATTCAAAGTTCGCATTCCTTCTCGAATATTTGTATTTTCTTAAAATGCACTACTTTTTATGCCACACAACTACGAAATCTTTCGGGCGTAACTTAACTACTCATGCATATCTAGTTGCTTGTTCACTGCCGTAGCTGATCGTGATATTACTCTACATTTGTTAGCTGGCGTTATTGGCAAGGATGCTCCAAAATTACACGGAAACTTACTATTAATCGCTTAGAATTCGTGGAATGGTGTGATGCATTTTGCTTCACACTTGTGCAGAACATTTCGGCCTGCTCTCGCGGTGACCACAAAACCCCACTTACTTGATACGCTCTCGTGGTCGCAATGATACACCCGAAGTTCAAGACTGCGCGTCGCAGAGTTCACGGCATCGTTAATTAAGACTGGCGCATGTGCGCCAGTCTAAAAATGGGATAATTTGGCATTGAGTGGTTAATTGGGTGGGAGGAGGAGGTCGGCTGGGATAGTGGGTAGATGGGTGTGAGAAATCCCCCCCCCAAAAAAAACAAACCCTACAAGAATATATTAAGTGTAATTTATCGATTTCTTAACTTGGATCAAGAAACTTTTGTTCATGTGTGTGTTTGGGGGGTGGGTGTCATAAACTCGTGAATCACTCTCCCGTTTAAATGAAGCCCAGTTGAAGATGTGCTTAAATATGTCTGACTATTCGAATAGTCGAGCGTGCACTCTTGTTTTTGTTTGTACATTGGGGACCATCCTTATACATTACAGAATTATTTCAACTCTCTCCCCTCTCTCCTCTCTCTCTCTCTCTCTCTCTCTCTCTCTCTCTCTATCTCTCTCTCTCTCTCTCTCTCTCTCTCTCTCTCTTTCTTTTCCTTTTCGCTGCGTTTGGAAGCTGTGTTTTGTAAGTGTGGCGATTCCTTACATGCATATTTCAACTACATTAAATACCTAGCGATGCGCTTCAGTAAAAAAATTATTGACCAAACTGATTGACGACCCAAAAATAAATACATTTATGTTTGTAAGTAGATCAAAAACAACAAAAAGGTTGGGGTTCGTTGTTAGTTGTAGTAAGTTGCAGTGAGCCAAAAAATATTTAAAAAGAGGTGTCGTGGGGCAAGTGTCATCTTCTTTTGGCTCATTACTGACACTTGCCATAACAAGTTCTCATATGGACACACAATTACAAGTTGTCAAGGGAAAATAACCCCAACCAACCCACCCATCAGCTCGTAGTATGGACACAAATATTGAAATTATCTTTTGTACATATGCATTAATTATTATTTCTGGCAATAGAAAAGGTAACACAAAGTTGTAAAAGTTCTGGGTGAATGCCTTTGTTTACTTTATCTGGCAAGGTATGTCATACGAATTAGAATATTAAATATTTCTATAAAGCTTTGATAACAATGATAAATCTTAATTAATATAATTATAATTATTATTACAATTTATTTTTATTATCTCTTTATTTCTCTCTCTCTCAAACAATTGAATAAAAACATTTTTTACATTTAACAATATGTTAGCTGTCAATCCACTGCTATTAAACATGTGAGTAATCGTATTTTAAAAAAGGACGAACACATACATATTTGTTGATGATCATAGTTGTTCAAGTAGATGCTGCAACTAAACATGGTTTTATCAACTTTTGTAACGGATCTATGTGTTTCGTTGCGTTTCTTATGTCTGGAATAGTGTCCGTGGTATTGCAATAAAACTTGGATTACATTGTACAGTGATAGTTTATTATAAACCATATGTGGGTGTATGCGTGCGTGCATGCATGTCTGTATAGGGCAGTTAAGCCTGATTCTTTCCAATTTTCGTACTTTTCTTTCAAAATAATAATGCAAACAACTTTAAAATACTCATTTAAATTAATCCTTTTTGAAAAAATTTTAATAAAAGTTACTGTTAAAATTAAAAGCGTCATAAGTTGTAAAGGTCTTTTACTAAAGGAATTTTGATACTACTTTCTGAGATTTCAAACTTTTTTTTGAAATACACATTAATTACATATAAGTATTAAATGAAGGTAGTTTCTTTTCACAAATTTTGACCTAAAACATTTCAACTAACATGCCAATTAGTTTTTGTGTCGCCTGACTAGGATCATATAGTGATTACTTCGTCGGCAGCGTCGGCAGCGTCGGCGGTGTCCGCGGCGTCGTCCACGGCGTCGGCGGCGTCCGGATTTTCTTTACTTGTCCAGAGCCTAACTTTGTCACCGTAGGTCCAAATGACTCCAAAACTTGGTATGCATGTTTCTGGCAATGACTCAAAATGCAGAGCATAAGAACCGTAGCTCTATTTTGTTTCTTTTTTTAATTATTCCCGTTTGATTGATTTTTATATATTGCATTTCTTGTCCGGAGCGTAACTTTGTCGCCATAGGGTTCATATGACTCCAAACTTGGTATGCATGTTTCTGGCAAAAACTCGAAGTGCAGTGCACAGGAACTGTAACTCTACCTTCTTCAGTTTCTTGGTTATTCCCTTTGATTGTTTTTATAGAGCATTTCGTGTCCGGAGCTTAACGATGGCACCATAGGTTCAAATGATTTCGAATTTAGTATGCATGTTTCTGGCAATGACTCAAAGTGTTGTGCACAAGAACCATAACTCTATCTTCTTCCGTTTTTGAATTATTCACCTTTGATTGGTTTTAGTGCATTTCTTGCCAAGGCCATGACTTGTTGTGCATATTTCTTGCAATGAGACAATTAAAAAGTTATTTTATATGTGAAATTTGTGCAAATATATTGCTAATAAATGTACAACAAAAACCTAATTAACATCTTTTATGTCGACCAACAAAACTTTCGTCAGGCGACACATCCGACTCGCGGAGTTCTAGTTGTTCATTATTGTAGTTTTGTTGCTTTGAATTGCACTGAATGGTAACAAAAATGCAGAGAAACTTATTGTTTTAAAGGTTAAAGTAATTAACACTAGAAGTTACGAAAAGAAAATATGCTACGTCCATCATGATCCTCACATAAAACCAGCAGACCATACGTAAGTACCATAACATCTACTTGTACATGTTAATATCATAGTTCTGTTCTTCTTGAAATAATTTTAATCAATTGTATCCTATTTGCTTTGCAATGACCCAATATTCTGCGTCATCTGTTTGTGAAGAGTTCCAAAACAACAGATGTCAGCCGAAGAAAATAATTAAAATTAGAAAAATGAATCACTTTAGTTTGATAAAAATTACAAAAACACGATTTGATAGGTAATGACATTGTTATTTAGGATCACCAGGTTGGAGTTTCTTTGTAAAAAGAAATTTGCTTCCAGGATACACGCTTTAACGGAGACATTAAATACAAGTTTAACAAGAAAAAGTAAAACAGTAACTTACTGTTTTACAGACGGTCTATTATTCACAGACAACTGAATAATCTCTCACAGAATTGTATTGCAATGTCTAGCCCATTTGTTGATTTGTTTTAATGATATTTTGAAAAAAAGTAATCCAACCTGCATTCTGATTTCAAACCTTGCCTAATATGCCTATCTGTATCATACTTGTCCTTACAAATTTTCATAATTTTCATAATTTTCCCTTTTTGATAGTGTTCTCACCACATATTATTTGCCTATCAAGTATAATACATGTATGTTGTGTTGATTTTGAAGAACAATTCAATATTCTAATTTTTTTTTTCATTTTAACCACTGCTAGGGTTTCAATTACCATACCCTTTAAAATACAACTTCTTCCCCAATCTTTATGTAATATATAGAGGATACAACATGAGTGATCATTTTATACTGAAATTATTAAACGAGTTGTCTAAATCGATATAAAACGAGGCTTTTGGTGTAGATTTTGGTGGATTTGGGGTAGTTTTGGGTAAATTTGGCATAAATTTGGGTGTATTAGGGTATATTTGGGTGTTTCGTATCGCCAACAACGAATCAATGGAACGAAAAGATAGCATATCACTGACATGGACAACTGTGTTTTTCTCAGCAGTAATAAATGCCGATCGAATATTAAAAACTAACTTTTGATGGATCGCAACAAGGTCAGCAGTCGCTTACAATGTTCACTCTTTTTTCAAGACTTTACAACACGCTGCTAGTCAGATGACCTACTTTTACTTTACTGTATTCCACTTTAGGGGGGCATGCAAATTCATGTTTTGTTTCATTCCTCGTAATTATAAAATTGTTCAACACAAATCTATATGCATCTTCTTTTAAATTATAAAGTTTAACAATGCAAAGTTTTCGATTCATGCAATAAAGTTGTTTATTTAGTTCTTAATCGCGAAGTCCAAGACAGTCGAATTACTATTACTGCGCATGCGCGACCGGATCCTTGGACACATTATAATAAGACTAACAATATATCTCCAATACTAAGTAGCATTAATATATTCCCACTACCTTATACCGTCTTGAAAACAGCTTTTGTGTCGATGAAACTGATTACACTGTGAAATTTTATAAACTATGATTTTTGTATATTTCGAAGTACAGAAAATATTTAACTATTTAAAATGTGTAGTAGTAGATTATTTTTTGGAAAAAACTAGGGTTATCAAAATTTCAAATACATTTTAACACAACAAGTTTATACACTCCATGTCAATTAAAAGTTGCCACTTTGGTAATTATTACCAGCTGTGACTGTTTGATAATATATATTAATTACTTTATATGAATTTTAAATTTTACTTAAGACGGAATTTAAAACAGTTACTATGAACAAGATCAGAGACAGGCTACTGGTGTTGCTACCTATAAAACTTTGACAAACTAATCAGTAGAGTGTTTCATAAAAGAAAACTTTGGAAACGGTCAATTTTTTAGTAATTTATATTTTCTGTGAAGAAAAGGTTAAATTGCCCTAAAGATGTCCGGTTAATTTTTCATTAATTTAAACTCACTGGTGCTTGACCAGCCTTCTAATTTGTCGAACTATTGACTTAGTCCGGGAAATACTTTGCACACAGATCGTTCGACCAATCAGAACGCTCCGAACAAAAGCGTCGGGGATTTCCGGAAGTCGCACTGAGGAGAAGAATTTATGAAAAAATAACCTGCATTTCGGAGGCCGTTTTCTGTTGAATATTACGCGTATTTCGAGCTTATGGTGAGAATTTTTGACATTTACTGTTAGATCAGACCCTGTTGCGTTGCACCAAACAGCTGTCAGGTTTGAACCCTCCGTATTATAGGAAAACAGCCTCTCGAACGGAGGTAGGGTCTTGGGCCGTTCCTGACCATTATTTTATTTTTGCATAGAATATACATTTCTAACTACGATTTAGACGGTGTATTTTCGCTTATTTTGATAGAATGGAATAATATTAGTGACGTGACACATTTAAAAAACAACAAAGGCGTATAAGTAAGGGTTGGCAGGAGGTGGGGCGGCTGGTCAAGCGCCAGTGATTTAAACTATTCAATTTTGGCAGCAGAAAAGCCTGAAAAGATTATATGCTAACTGACATT
Organism: Corbicula japonica; assembly: GCA_038501625.1. Lineage (NCBI taxonomy): Eukaryota > Metazoa > Mollusca > Bivalvia > Venerida > Cyrenidae > Corbicula > Corbicula japonica. Next base: position 18,527,288 of record JAZAYU010000001.1, read on the forward strand.
CCAAGTTATTTTGCCATATTAATTGGTTTTAATTTCATCAATGTAAAAGATCCGGTAAATTGGTAACTTTCCATTGACGGGAAATTTATGTTAAGCAGAGAAGCGTTAGATCTCAATTTTTCCAAGATGTCAATAAAAATGCTTATATGTCAAGTCTTTAGGCACACTCATTGTCTGCTTATAGTTATTGCGCCTAAAGACTTGACATATCAGCATTTTTATTTACATCTGCAGAGATGTCCCAACATCGCAAAAAATCAAGTTGATGACTGATCGATGTATGCTGATATATAAACCAATTTTTCTATCAATGGTAACATAATTTGTGTGATATTGAATCTGGAAAAAAATGAGATCTTACGCTTACCAAGTTGGGGATGGGTATATAGGAGTGAGCTTGTCGGTCGGTCAGTCGCTCGGTCGAATTTTTTGTTTCCGGATGATAACTCATGAAAGCTTGCCAGATTTAAATAATGTTTGGTACGCAGGTGTTGCATCACAAGATACAGCTCAAGATCGATTTTGGGGCTGGTGGGGTCATTGTCAAGGTCACTGTTTCTAAAAATAGAAAAAATGCTTTCCGGACGATAAGTCCAGAAATGAGTCAAATATGTAAAAAATCATTTTGATTCACAGATTTAACATCACAAGATACAGGTCAATATCGATTTTGGGGTCTGGTGGGGTCAGTGTAGAGGTAATTGTTTCTAGAAATAGAAAAATGTTTTCCGGACGAAACGTCCTGAAGTGAGTCAAATATTTAAAAACACATTTTGTACACAGATCTAACATCACAAGATACAGGTTAAGTTTGACTTTGCAGCTGGTGGGCTCAACGTCAATGTCATTGTTACTAAAATAGAAAAATGGTTTCTGGATGATAACTCATGAAATACGTCACAATTATAATCGTTTTTGGGGACATAGATGTAACATTATAAGATACAGGCCGAGTTTGACTTTGGGGCCTGTGGATTCAAGGTCAAGGTCGACAATGTTACTAAAAATAGAAAAATGGTTTCCAAACGATAACTCCAGATGGCTTCAAATATTTAAATATTAATTGGTACACAGGATACATGTAAAATTCAAGTTTGGGCTGGAGGGGTCGATGTTTCTAAAAATATAAAAATTGTTTCTGGACGATAACTTCAAATACTTCATAGATTTAATTTTTTTTTGAACACAGATGCATCATGACAAGATACAGGTGAAGTTTGTCTTTGGGGCCTGTTGGTTCAAGGTCAATGTCACTGTTATTTAAACTTAAAAACTTCATTTCAAGTCAGTAACTATAGCGTGGAATAAATTATTGAATGATACTTGGTGTATTGGTGGTGTCTGTGAAGAAGTTGAGCTTAAAAGTGGGACCAGTTTGGTCAAGGTCACTGTTAAAGCTTAATAACTTTCGTTCGGAATGAGCTATTGTGATAAAAATTGCTGTATATATGGCGTCTGTGAAGACGAAACTTGGTATTGAAAATGGGCCTGGTGGAGTCAATTTCACTTTTCACTGTTACTTAAAATAAAAAAAAAATGTTTCTGGATGATTTCTCATAAAAGGCTTCACATATATAAAACAATTTTGGTACACAGTTGTTAGATTAAGTTTAAGTTCAACTTTGATGGTAGTGGTGTGAAGGTCATTGCTACAAACAAATTTAAACCGTCTCTGCTAAATACATTTATGAGAAATGATATATTGTATTTAACATTGCTGAATATGTTGCTACTTTGAAGACGACATTTTGCATTAAAAGTTGGGCCACTTTGGTAAAGTTCATTGAGACTAAAGATAGAAAAAATCTTTCTTTTTGCTTAATTACTTTAGTCAGGAATGAGATAATGTGATGAAAATTACTGTTTAGATAGCGTCTTTGAAGACTTCTTTGGGATTGAAAGTAGGTTGGTGGGGTCAAGGTTACTACTACATGTGTCCATGTTTCTAATTTTACATTATGTTTCTAAGAATTCCCAGTTCAAGTATCAAGCACACATGCGGGGTATTAAATCACTTTCAGTGATAATTCTAGTTTAATATTGTACGTAGTCATCGACAAAGTTAATATTGCTTTTAATCATCTTAAGCAACATTTTCGCCTAATCCCGGAGATATTTTGCGCTTGATTTTACAGATTTCTCCGATATTCCTACGTGTACAATAGTACATCTTATATTTTGCTTTTGTTTGTCTTTTTTCTTTCTTTTCATTTATTCATTTTCATTGCATATATAAATTATATTTTGTATACATGTTCTAAAGCAATGATAGTTTTTGAATATGCTTATAAATGCTTTGACTTGACTTTTGATTCATATTTTGTAAATATCAATCAGCGGTTTATTTAATCCAAAAAAAAAGACTATTAACCGGTTCAAATCAATATTAAATCGTGATTTTACTAACATTAGCTGAGATACAATGCTTGACTACCTGACAAATCAAAATAAGCAAATAATCTTACTTTTTTCTGTGATTAGTTATTAATTTCATAATTACTTTTATTGTTACGATTTAATTTACCTTTTATTTCATCAAGAGGTTCATATGGACTGCAGCACCATTTTGGCATGTATAGGATGTACAGAAACAAGATATATAATATAGAGGTAAGCATTATCTGTGCGAGTCTACATTCACGCCACATTTATCCGTATATGTTGAACTGAGTGATGGTTGGTGCTAAATAATTAATTTTAAAATTATGTTACTGCTCTAAATTGGAACGTTTGGAAAATTAATAAAGATAAAATGGAAAATTCGAAAGCCGCTGAACACGAAACTATTGAACTTGTTCTTGAGCAATTATTGAAATGTATATTTGTGGCGGACTCGGTTGTGTAACCTTCAACTGAGAATGCGTCTTCCAGGTCCGAAGAATATGTCGGCTCTTCTACTCACTTTATTGTCGACGTTGACGTCACTATCCCTATTTGGGTTAAGGTTTCCACCAATCTCATATCATAAAAAGTACTATTGATTTTACTTTTAAACATAATTCATTAGTTTAAGTTTGCATCTTGCAGATTTCAAGCTCCAACATTTCGTTACTTATAGGGGAGACCGGGGTTAGTCCGTCCGGCCTCGGAGTATGTTCGGCATATTATCATTTTAAGTGCAAAAATCAAGATTTAGAGCACGCGTCGATAATGTAAGGTTACTTGTAACGAAACTAGTTTTGTATATACACAATGGCGACTATATTAACACAATTTTCGATTTTGCGAAGGAAACTTGATTTTTTTGACTGTTGAGTATTTTTTCACAAATATTTGAGTTTGTATTTGCCATTAAATCGTTTATATTTAGAATATTAATTTTACCTATGCAACATGTTAAAACGACCCTCGGTTATATCAAAGCTTGTTCTTTTCATCGTTTATTCTATAAATGCAGGTAGCACATGATGTTTATAAAAAGTTAGTAAGGGGCTAGTTCGGCTAATAGCCGAATAACCCATTTGCTCCAGCATAGATTTATTTTCTTGATTAGAACTATACATATTTAATAAACAGAGTTAACTATCATAGCTTAGATTGAAGCGGTTTTGGTTGGAGAAACGTCTTATTTGAGCTATACCATTGTAGGCCTATGCATAAAATTGCATGTTTTAAATATGATTTAGCTGATCATATTATGATACATTGTAGGTAGGAATCATAGTCTGAGATCTACAAACACATTCCATGTAATTTTTTTAGAATCACGATTGATAATATATTTTTTGGAACATACATAACCATGGTGTGGACTTACAAAAGAAAAAAAGGAGCTATTTCGAGACAGCAGACGTCATTGGAAGGAGTTAGAACATTACAACAACAACAACAACAAACACGAACATGCATTCGTTAACGCGCCACAGAAACCTACATTTCCAACAGAAAACATCCGGATATCAAATATATGACATTTTACCATATATGCCTATCTAAAAATTTAGGCATATTGGATGAAACGTCGTATATGTGGTGTCTTGATGTTTTCTGATGAAAACGTATGTTCCTGCGCTCGTACGTACTTTATGCACATACACCCACATTATATACGTACATTACACAATAAGTTATATATAAAACTTGTTTAAAACATTATAAATATAAGTTGATTATTAAACCTACCTTTTTTGTACAAGATGTCTCATTTTTTTAATCTACAGGAAATAATTTTAAAAAATTTGTCAAAGTGCCGAAGATGCCCCAGGGGTAGCCAAACTTGCCCCGCAGCAAATTTCTAATTTCTTAACTATTTATAAAAAATTCTTAAGAATTTCATTATGAATTCATTAATAAATTGCATGTTTTTAAAAATGGGGCCGTACTAGCCCCGGTCTCCCCTACTTTTAATGCATTTCAATTTAAAGATATATACGTTTCACTTTGTCCATAGTTATGCCATGTTGTTGTCCGCGCATAGGCTAATAAATTTAGTATTGAGTTTAAATCATGAAATACATGTAAATAATTTGCAATGTGAAACTATTTTTCTGAGAAATTAATATCAAATAAAGAATGATAAAGAATACGATTTCTTGTCTTAACGGATGTAAAATAAACATACTTTTATAACCTTTATTTGTGCTATAATTCACTTATAAATCAATTCTTTTGTATCACATTGGTCATACCCGTCAGAGCAAAATGTGTGTAAGGATGTTTTTATAAATTTTGAGCTGCTTGCATTTTTGTGAAAAATCTTTTTATTAAGATTAGCAAAGATATTACGGATTGTACAATATGAAAGGAAGTTTAACACACACTATACACACTGTGCGGAATCCTTTATTCTAAAATTTGTTTTTGGTCTCATAAACGAACTCAAAATAGATTATACAAGGAGGCATCTCAGTAATATAGTGGCCAATGTAATTAGTTAATAGAGCTAGTCTTGAAAATTATTTCCTAATAGTCTTTTTTATCAGCTAAACTTGATTCGACAAAAAAAGTTACAATTGAAATTTATTGTTTATTGTTGTGCATAACAAGAAATCTAGATCTTGTAAAAAGGTATTTAAATAAAACTTGCTTTCTTTACAGTAAGTCTATTGAACGTTTGAAATGTTTTATTTCAATTCAGGTACAAATACAAACGTTTCAATGTTTCGATGTTTTTGACGCAACATGTGCGTGTGCCGTTGCTATTAAAGCAGGAAGAGACGTATTCCGCATTGATACATGTGGAGGTTTCAATTATTTTGGTTTTACACATTGTGATGATGGTGGAATACTTCGTGTCATCAAAGTGCAAGACAAAAACTATCAGGTTTGACTTTTTTCACATACGAAATACAATAAATCGAAATAGATGTAAAGGGAACTATGAAAACCATCGAACACTATAAATATGAAAACTTGCAGAAATCGGTTTCTATCAGTAACTGAAATGCATAGTTCTGGCCCCGACGCTTTGTTCCGAGTTGTTCGCAATTCATGTTTACACAAAAAGTACATTTCAGATCTATTCCAAACGACGGTGTGCATATGGCGATGAACATGGACCTTTAATACGGTATTTTCAGATTAATACCATTCCATGTTCAGCGGCGTATGGTCCTCAAATAAAAGAATGAGTTTGCCCTTAACGAGAAAACAATGGACAGAACTGTATAGAAAGGTGAAATATGCATATCAAGAATCGCCACATTAAGAAAAAACAGCCTCCTCACACAGTCAAGAAGAAGAGAGGGAGAGAGCATGGTTAATAAAATGATCAATGTGGTATATGAGAGTAAATGAGTGAGTGGGGAGGGGGTGTAGAAAGTGAATGTCAAATGCAGCCCCTGAGGGATGAAAAGATAACAGTATTGAATGTAAGTACGGGGAGACGTTTTACGGCCGCCACACAGCACATAATTATGACAGGGGATTTGATAATATAAATCCTGCTTATCACAGAGACCGCCAAAAAGCAAGAAAAATTATACTTGGGATTATTGAACAGTATCTAAATTTATATTGGCAGTAATATTGAAACTACCCATAAAAAACTGGCTGAAATGTTAAAACAAAAGAAATCTAAGCAGTAATATAAACATGTATACTCTTAAGTATCGTGCTCAGAGACCTTCGAAGGACGTCAGGAACATGTTTGCTCCCCCCCCCTTAGGGAATATTGTAGAATAACTTTTCTGAAAGCCTGTTATGTCCTGGATTTTGTTTGCACTCTGGCGAGTGGGGCATAAGGGTGTTACGGAGGTTTTAATATGTTACCCCTAAAACTTGTAGAAAAAATATATAGATTTTGAACCTTTAATTCTGCTCTATTCCAGCTAGGATTTAGTGAAACTTTTATTTTTATATAAGGATGAAGTATTATCTGTTGATTGATGTAGTTTTCATTTCAAAATTTTTGCACTATGGTAACATATTTAGTGTATAACATACATAACCCTGAAATATGAAATTTAAGTCAGAAACTTACCTGTCGGATTTTTATTTGTAATCAAACTTAGGCAATATAACATGTTTTTGAAAGCTGCATGATCAAACAATATAAAACAGTGTGGTTTTTTAAATAAAAATCACACTGGCAATTGTAATAATTTTACCATAATCTGATATGTTACCATATCGCTAATTCAAACATTATATTCATGTTTTGGGATTAGCAATAATAAAATATAGACTTTAATTACATTATTGAGCTTTATAAATGTAAGTGTTCTTGAAACTTGCATGACATCAAATTTTCAACATACATAACATATGTTACATATTAAAATAAGGCTTATTTCCTTGTTTTTATTTGTTTTAATGGTGTTAGCTGATATCTATTTGAAGAAATTAATTATGTGTGCTCTGTGCAATGTCCTGATGTTTGTAAGCCATGTGTAGATTTGTAATTACATTGAAAGTCGGGTTTTTAACTAATATTACTACTGATTAAATGAAGTATTTTCTCTAAAACTGATCATGTTGTATAAATAACTGAACACATTTACAAAACTGAATCACAACTATGCAATCATTTTAGATTAAACTATAAAATAATAATAGTAAGAAGTTTATAGTGTATACTATGTTATGTTTTGTTATGTGGTTAAAATTTTAAAGTGTTTAAGCTTGTCCATTTTTAGCCTTCAAATCTCCGTAACATACAATTCTAAAGTTACATTATTGACAAAATACAATGTATTTATGAATTAAATGATTAGAGAGAAATTCTAAAAAAATAATTTTTAGAATTGGTTCCAAAAAAGTAAAAAGACATTATACGAGTAAAAGAGATAAAAATATTGCTTTGAAAAGTGTTACAAACAAACTAATTAAAATTAATTATATGTTACCTAATTATTGAATTGATGTTTTTTTAGAAAGATGACTTAGAATAAAGAAAATAAATTTCTAAACCGTGTTATAGTTTGTATCTAGATAACCGTAGAGTCATTCATAATGTGAATATGAACTTTCTATAAACTATATTTACTAAAAACAAAGTTGAAAACAACAGTTCTGGTCTTTTAGAGCAATAATAACTGACATTACTGTTAAATAAAACAAGTAAAATAAGAAAAATGAATTGTCCTAAATGAACCATTATATTTTCCATTGTTCAAAGAAAGCTTAAGAATTTGTTAAGAATTCCTTAAGATCTTTATAGAATGTTATTTTTCTTAAAGACAAATAATTGTTAAAGAGAAACATCCTAATTTGAAAGACAATCTGTATATGTATAATAATTTGTTTTTAGGTAAAAATTCTTTTACTGTATTATAGAATGCTCATGCTGTTTCAATGTTTTACAAATTTTACACAGAACCTTAGTATTTTAGATGAATAAAACTACTTTTAAAAACATTTGGAACATCAGATAATTTAATCACCTATATTGTGTAAAGTTCAAATTAAGTAACTTTTAAATTTGTTGAAGATCAACTTTAACATAATATAATATTATATAAAAAATATTTATCAAAATGTTAACTAACTATTTGCAGTTTATTGCTTTTCTTTTCTTATTATTTTTGCTGACTATTAAAGTAAAAATTGGTAACATTTTATAGGATGACAAAAGACATAAATAGGAAAATAAAATGATAAAAATGGTTAATTTTGTTTATTCTTTCTTTTCTACATTTTGTTAGAACAAATTAATGTTATCTGTCTCAATCGAGAGTATCTGGACTTAGCTTAAGACTGGATGCAACAGCCCATAATTAGTCCAAACGTAAGCTGTACTACAATGTTGTCACTGAGCCATATTGTTAATTTAAAAAGATTTTAAAAAAGGACAAACTTGAACCATCTACACTATACACATTAATTTCAAGAAATATTGAGCAGTACACAGATCATCAACCTCTAAAGTTTAACAATATTTAAATTAAAAATACATAAATGTTTTATATCACCAGCATCAGTACCTTAATTTCTTTTTGTAACATAATTCTTAATATATATTTCCTATTTTAATACAAGATACATAAAGTGCAGGAAGGTTGGTAACTAAAATACGTTCTTTTGGGTAACATATTTAAAAATGGTGATTTATGATATGGTATTTATTTTTATTATGATATAAAGCTAACTTATCGTTTAAACACATAAAGAGGTGTATTTAAACAAAAACAATTACACCAAAATTTCAATTTTTTTAACCATAGGCATAAGTATCTGATAAAACATAATACTAAAGTCACATATAAATAAAGTTATGGATATTATTAACAACGTGTTTAACACAGTTTACCTTTTAATCACACAATATATCTTTCAGAGTTTATTTCTTTTTAATTTATTTTATTTATAGATAATTAATTTGCTATCTTTGAGATGGTTTTTTTTGTGCATGTTTTCCAGAAATTTTGGGTTTTGGAATTTCCAAATATATGTATTTATTTACATACATTAAACAAGAAGTGTGTCTCAATGTGACTTTATTACATTTAAATTCTGCATTCAAATTTATATTAATAAATAAACAAATAAAACAGAAATTACTTGCTTATGCAAGTAAGAAATGTTTCATACAACTTTTTAAACTAGGTCTTGATGTTAAGTAACATATCTTAATGACTATTTATAGACCTATATCTTAGGTTGCAGATGTTTTATTGCATTAAAAATTAAAAAACATCTTCCTGCTGTAGAAAAAAAGGTTTATTTCAGAACTTTTAAAATTGCCAATTATTTCTTCAAAGCATAAAATTTTATCAAACGTCACATATTCAAACAGGCGTTACGGTAAAACACCCCACTCACCAGAAAGCAAACAAATTGCAAAATGCGAAGAATGGGATAGGCTTTCAGCGTGTCCAGAAAAACGTACCCTTCACAATTCCCCCAGGTGGGAGGGGTCTATTGGAAGCTCAAGGTCTAATACAATTATGGCCTGTTTTCCCATGTTCTTTTCTTTTGGTAACATATTTTAATATAGCGTTACGGGCTTATGTCCCAATTTATATCAATGTATTACATTTGTCCTGAATTCTCATTTATCTTACTATATTTTACTTATAAGCACAAATTACTTGCTACTGCAAGTAAGAAATGTTTCATACATCTTATTTTACTAGGTTTTTATATTAAGTAACATAACTTAATCACTATTTTAGACCAATAACTTAGGTTACAGACGTTTTCTTGCATAAGTAGTGTAGATGTTTATTTTAGAACTTTTATAATTGTCAAATATTTCATTCTTACACAAACTTTTTTTCAAAGGTAACATATTCAAACAGGCGTTACGGAAAAACGCCCCACTCGCCAGAGTGCAAACAAATTGCAAAATGCGTAGAATGGTATAGGCTTTCAGAAAAACATAGCCTTCAAAATTCCCCAAGGGGGGGAGGAGGGTCTATTGGCAGCTCAAGGTCTATTAGTTTTTACCATTGTACCCTAATCATATATACCCTTACAAAAACACTAAGAGATAAGAAAAAAAATTGCCATTCGCCCAAACTACTGGCGAACTTCTTTAGTTTGCCGCGAACTCAAAACTTAAAGCAGATCGTTTCTTAGTCATGAAACTAGAATCTTTCAAAGTATTGAATAATACGATTCCGCCATATGGCTGTTCTATTTCATTAACTTATCCTAACTATAGTGGAGTTTTTTTATCGTTGTCATCTCGAATTATCGTTGCCATCTCAGACTCCACTCGTCTGCCATTAACAACAACTAACAGCACGATATCTTATATTCAGTATCAGTACAATTAAGCACAGCAATTTGGCCTTCTTTTCTTTTAACATTGATGTGTTACATAATTGTTTAATTTGTCCGTAGATGTCCTCGTCTCTTCAGAAGTCAGAACATCAGATTAATCATTAATTGTTATTGAATACGAAGTGGCGTCTTGTAAGACGTGTGTCTGTTGTAGTTACTTATTATTTCTCTAACATTTTTAAACCTTAATCCTGTTTTTAAATAAAATTGTTTAGTATTGATTGACTCAGACGTAAATTAGTTAAAAAAGTAAAATACGCATATAAGGAATTTCCACATTTAGGAGACACAGCCTCCCCAAACAGCCAAAAAGAAGAGAGGAAGAGAGATCAAATGGTTTATAAAATGAACAATTTCATAACAGACAACACAAACAATTAACAAAAATGATAACCTTATGGGTTTCCGCCTTGGAAAGGTCAGTGGCAAAACAATTTGCCACTGGGAGTACAAAAGAAGGTTCTAGGGTGCATTAACCATCAAGATTTAGTATCTAAAATGCATTTATTTATGGATATTTCTTTAAATTTTTTAGATTTTAACTCCTATTGGGACAACCATATCGGCATATATTAATGGACGAGGATACCTTAATGTGGACATCACCATGGCTCCAAAAGATGTCAATAATATTGAAGGTCTCTGTGGCAATTTTGATGGTAACCCCGAAAATGACTTCCTTCACAGTGATGGATCTAGATCAAGTTACACATATCATATGGATGATTTTACAATGAGTTGGCGACTTGGTTCAGGGTATATATTTTTTTATTTTCTTTCTACTTTTAAAATGAAGTCGCATATTTCAACATGTATCGGTCATCCTTAGCATTGGCTTATTTTAAAGTCGATAAAAACACTAAATAGTTTGAGTCTAAAGGCGCTGTAAGTTTCATTCTTACAATAGTTATTCATTCGAAATTGTCGACTTTTTTCGAAATTCAGTTGAACCTGCCTTTACAGCAAGAAGTAAGCGACTTGGTTCAGGGTATATAATTTAAATTTATTTCTACTTTTAAAATGAAGTCGCATATTTCAACATGTATCAGACATCCTTAACATTGGCTAAAAGTTGATAAAAACACTAAATAGTTAAAAGGCGCAGTTACTTTCATTCCTACCATATACAATATTATTTATTCGAAATTGTCAACTTATTTTCGAAATACAGTTGAACCTGCCTTTGCAGCAACCTGCTTTTAGCAACCACCAGTCTTTAACAACCAGTTTGAATATGTCCTAAACTTCATTTTGTTGTGATATCATTTTTACCTGTCTGAAACGGCCATCTCTGTTAAGCAACCGCTTTTTGCCACTCACTTAAGTGGCGACTTAATACAGCTTTGACGGTTTATTCTTCATTAAATAAAAAAGTGAAATATGCATATCAAGAATCACCACATTCACAAAACAGTATCGATGTATCGAAAAAGTAGATTGGAAGAGAGAGGGCATGTTTGTTATGTCAATTCAAATGAGACGCCACAACCGACATCCACTGGGGGTTTAAACCAGGTTCTATGGTGCACCAACCTCACACTTGCCCCAACAGGTTCTCATCACACAAAACAAGTACAAGTTGTCTTGGTGAAAAAACTCTAACCCACCCACCGGCTCAACAATGTTGCATGCAAAAGCACACAAACATGAGGGAGAAAAGTATACAGACTTGAGAAATCATATGTAGACAAACAGAAGGCATGAAAATTGTTTTCCTTAAGCTTCTTTAAAACAACAAGTTCTTACTTTTACCACAACAGTATCTAAATGCAGAAAGTCAAGCACGGTGAGACCCTTGTTTGAGGTTTCGGACGGAAAGTACTGCGTCTGTCTCTTGCATGGATGGCTAGGCGTTTTTATGGCTTTGGCATAATCTGTACATCTAATAAACAAACAGGTTCACGTTGCACAGAGAATTGACTCTTATCTGTCCACCTACATGACAGAGTTGCATGCAAAAACACAAAACACTCGAAGTCAGTAGCTAATTGAATCAACAAGAACACAATGTCAAGAATGGCATAAATTGATCAGGCTTCTACGTCATCTTTAAAGATTTCCTAAGAAACCTTCGTGTTATAAACCCCACCTAACGGCCTGTAATTAAAGACGTAAGCAAAGCGATTAAATTTAGAAGCTGTTGAATCGCCAAGCATCCAGAGAATATCTTGTTGGTACCTATTTTTATTTTATTTATTGATATTGTGTATTATGGCAAAACCAATGTCTTTTTCTACCGTTTGTTATGAAATTTTCATCAGACACTGGCTGAGAAATTCATTTTTGAAACAAAGTATACATTTTAATTAAATCTAGATATCGGCAATAAGACCTCTTAAACGTTGTCTGAATTGGTACGTTTTTTTTTCAAACGTACAACTCTAAGCAAAGATTGTGCTTATTTAAACTTGCAGGTTTGATATGTACAACCAATGTATATGTTAACTGAGTTTTAATTGGTTGTACAAAACCAACAATGTTCTAACTCCCACTGAAATTTTAAGGCAGCCTGTTTTACACAGTATCAACGATCAGCCAGAAAATAGAAGGAAAGCACGAGTTGTGTTTTAATCTTCAGATTAGACATTAAAGAAAGCCTTTTTCAAACCAGACCTGATTTGAAGCCATGGATAGAGGAGAACAATTTATACTGTATTTGTGATCCAAAACGATCGGACAGGAGAGCTGAAGCTCTATGTTCTCCGTCACAGTACCTTAACTGCAATCGACCTAATGATGTGACTAAAAAGCAATGCCACATTACTACATCACGAAAAAAACGAAGCCTGGGTTCCAGTTATGATGTTGAACTTGAAAGATTGAACAAATTAATGGAACCTGTTCTACCACGTATTATTGTTAAGGTAAATTTATCTTTTATTTTTAATTTTTATAATATCAAATCATGTGCTGAATTAAATCGTTAAGATTATTCGTTCAATCGTCTTTGTTAAGTTTCAATTGATAGTGACCTACTGGGGAGCGAACCCAGTCGACGGCAGCGCCTAGTCGTCAATTTCCAATAACTACCTTTTGAGCTAGTTCCACAATAAGTTATCAGATAACCGTGATAAACGTAATCATCACAGCATGACACCGGTAACCGATTATTTACTGATAACAGTACTGACCATATGTACTTAGAGACGTTTTAGGCCGCAACACTGCACTGATAGCGAAACTGATGTCCAGTTAACACTTGTTTTATGCATATTTCCCCTTTTTTGAATATTTAGCAATAATCTGTCGGAATAATATAATTGATACAGAATGTTGAAATAAACAGACTTTCTCACATTCTTGAAATCCGATAATTATCTTAATCAGTAGTGTTATCAGTTATGAGACATTCTAATAGATGAAAAGGGAACTTTGAAAGCCAGCGAACACGACAAATATGAAAATACTGCAGGCTCGGTTTGATTGAGCCTGTTCATGGGCAGTAATAGGAATGCTTATTACTGCCCACGCCGCCTAGCCCCAGGTTGAGCGCAACTCAGTAATTACATAAATAGTACAATTTCGATCCATCCCAAACGATGGTATGCATATGGCGGTGAACATGGAACCTTCAATGAGGTATTTTCAGATTAATACCATTCCATGTTCAGCGGCGTATGGTCCCCAGATAAAAGAATGGGTTTGCCCTAAACGAGAAAACAATGGGCGGAACTAAACAGAATAGAATTTTGACAGGGGATCTTAGAATACAAATCCTGCATATCACAGACTACGCCGAAGGCAAAATTTAAAAAGCAGGAAGTATATCCGTGGGGGTGATTGGACAATATCCAAATCTATATTGGCTGGGATATTGAAACCACCTATCTATAAACTGGCCGAAATATTAAAACAAAAGGAATTTTAGAAGTACTATAAACATAGTACATAGGTATCGTGCTCAATGACCTTCAAAGGTCGTAACTGAAAACAGCACTGATTGAATGTACGGGGAGACTTTTTACAGCCGCCACACGGCACAAACAACGCTACTGTGATATTGAAATAGATGAAAAGGGAACTTTGAAAGCCAGCGAAGTTTAATACGACATTTTGGTGCTTCTCTGCAAAGAAAAAGACCTTTAACATAATCAAATTTACACGTTTTAAAGCTTCAACACCTGAATCCTCATATATTTTGTTCAAGAAAACAACAAAATTGACAATATTGCAGGCTCGGTTTGATTTAGCATGTTCAAGATCAGTAAGTGAAATCTTATTAATGCCTGCGCCAAAAGATACAGGTTTAGATCGTTTAAGAAAAAGAACAAACATTGCAGGCGTCCCATCCATAATTGCAAATATGGGACAAAATGAAGAGTTATGTAAGTTAAAATGTAAGCTAACTAGTTATGATTATAAGTCTGGTTGATGTAACGAATACAACAAGTAATATACAATTTTTGTTTACACCTTTGTGTAACATAGTGGCCTATGTTTATTATCATGCATGGACACTATGTTGCAATATTATTTAATTATATTGTTTTAATTATTTTATATTAATTTAAGTTTACTATAATATTTTTGAAATAGGTCGGAGGATATTCTAGCTGCATAAAAGTTAGCAAGTTTTCAGCTAAAATACATGATGTTATTGTATAATGTGACAAAAGCATGGACTTTTAAATAAACAAAAACAAGTTGATCTTTCAATCTGGCACTAATTAGTAAATTGTATTAAATTCTTAGAGATATATTGTCTGATTGCACTCCATTGCGTGTAAATAATGACACAAATTTAGGATCATGATTGGCACTTTCTACAAACAAAGTTTCGCATCAGCAACATGATTGTGTGGAGGCAGCTGAAATGTCGATCGACCTTCAAAAATGCTATATAAACTGGATTTAATTTTGTGTTTGAGGGGAGACTCAAGGGCGGATCCAGGATTTTTTTCCAGGGGGGGTCCAAGCCCAAATGATGACTTTAAATGTGTTATAATGTGTCAAAATTTAATATCACCATATTTTTCAGGGGGGTTCCGGATAATTCCAGGGGGGGGGTCCGGACCCCCCCGACCCCCCCGCTAGATCCGCCCATGAGACTGATTTTGAAAGTTACAAGTGAACCTTGGATTGTCGCTAATAATTTTTTGAAAACGTCTCGTGGCTTGTTTGCTTCCAACCGGATTACAACCGACCCTACGTTACATTTGCTTTGCTTGAAATGTTTTAGATGAATTTGCACACCTTGTAATCCAGAACAATATACAATGCATTATATAATTCGCTATATGACATAAAAATATTGAATTATATTTATTAAATGAAAATGGCTTGTTATAATTCTCATTATGTTATGACAGTTAATGAAGATACGGTTTTATAAATATATTTTGGATAACAAGATATTCTATTAGGTCACATGACTGTATATATTTTAGCGTCAAGCCAAACAGAAATTATCAGAAAAAGAAGCCCGAGTTCTTTGTACCAACAAGATCAATGGATCCCTAGCTGTTACTAAGTACTTAGACATAGGAGCAAATTCAAATCCTAACGCAGTGATTGAAGAATGTGTCTATGACGTGGCGGTACGAAGGTTTTTATTAGATGCATGTTCATATCCAGCTTCCAAAATCTCACTCCCTAAAAATTATTAATAGCATTGATAATAGATCAGCGATTCAGCATCGATTTAGCGCAACAGTTAAAAATTCAAATGTATGAGATGTAAATAAAACACAGTCTTTGAACAAAGATAGCTAATAATTTGCATTTGACAAGGTATTATTTTTTACATGTAAATTCTGTTCATATATTTAAGTAATAATCACAAACAATTTAAATGATGAACATTTTATGTCACCATTCAATGTTACTACGAACATTGGTAACTTTCAATGGTGAAACAAAATGTTCATTAGTAAATAAACGCCCAGTCATTGTTGTAAGCAAATGTCGTTGGAAACTGCAAAAAGTGTTTCATTCCGTACAATTTCTTTTGATTACAAGTTTTTATTAGTCCATTGTCTAAAATTTTTCCATGTACATGTGCTTCTATACTACTGAAACCGTCGGAGAACAAAGTAATATTTCTTCTAATTTCACAACTGTATCGAAAGCTCTCAGGAATAGTCACTAAACCTATGGCATAATTTTCACAAAAATTTACGATTGTAACTCTGCTGTCTTAAAATAGATTGGAGGGGAAAAAGGGTTCGCGGATGCCCATGTGGACTCATTGAACACAATTGTAAAGACGATGATGGAGAAGGACCCAGTTTACGTCTCAAACAACACGGAAAAGGTAGTGGTGTTTCTGGAGAATACTTGTCCTGGAAACTGTAGCGGAATGGGCACGTGCACAAATAAAAGTAAGTTTTGATTGCATTATAATATCATAATTGTTGATGATTATTTTTAAAACTTTAAACTGTTAGAAAGCAACTTGATTACAACCAACTATAACAAAATGTTATTTCATTACTGCGTTCACATTGAAAAAGCGGATATAGTTCAACATACCCCTTCGAATGAAAACGGAAATAGTTTTATTAGTAAAATATCATTAATCAAGACCAATATAAATTTACTAGATTAATGACAACACTTGCCTAAACAGCCAATGATATGTGTCAGCTCTTAATTTATTCATGAGTCAGCAAATTCTCTCTTGCTTATCATGTTCGAATTTTATAAGATGTACAGTCCATCCATTATTTTGCATCGGATACTCAGTTTAAAATCTGTAAGGTTATCCAATTAAATTAATTAATTAAAAGAAAGCATATTGTACCTGTCTACATGTATTTAGTTTCATTCTTGCTGTTGGTAGTAGGCTTGTTGTTTTCGTTCTATTAAATTACAGATTGTTATTAAAAAGAATATATTACTATCAGAGAGAAAAGAGACACAACGTTTGTTTTACCATAGTTTTTCACTTAGTAAGTTTTGTAAGTATTTGTATTCGGGATAATTTTATTTAAAAATGACAGCATTTTCACGAGACACACTTGTGCCATCTGTACTGTCACAGTTTATTAGCCAGTGGAAATTTACGGTTTATGCTTGCAACCTGATTGCTATGAAATTATATTCATTTTAAATGGGCAGAAGTTGACAACAGTTTATTTTTTATTGTAAACTATCAACCCTGACATTCTCGTTGCAATTAAACATCATTCATTTGTTATTTAGCACACCACTTAACTTCGTGTTATTTTCGGTAGTTGATATATTATCAATATGTTATACAGTTTACACTAAATAAAAGGCAGAGACATAAATTTGTTTTGTTTATGTGATTGAAATCGGCTTTTCTTTGTATCGAAACCAATTTTCGCTCGAAGACATTTTTAAACTGAACACATTTAAAATCGGTGTACTAGTTGCTGAGAAATTTTCAAATTAAAATAGGTTCAAATGTAAGCTGGTGGCCTTTTTGCTGTGACTAGTGTTTTTAATTGATTTGCAAACATTGTGTTGCAAAGGATAGTGCATTTAATTAAAAGAAAAACCACCCGGGACACCTCGTTTACAGGAGGAGTGCTCTCCCTCTTCAGATAATGATTAGATTCGTACCGTTATATAATCCTCCCCCACAGTTAGAAATTTGTAATCGAGTTCCAAAGAATATTTCATTAAACAACTACAGACGTCTTATGCTGACCAAGCAAAGATGTCACGGTCACTCGTTGGGCACCAAATTTCACAGACTTTACAAGATTCTTATCGTGACACATGCAATGCCAATGACGTTATTTGTGAGCCAACAGGGACAAAACCCCAAAAAGGTTGACCGGATAAACGTAATCATCAGTGATTGACACCGGAAACAGATCATTTACTGATAACATTACTGACTATATGTACGGGGAGAATTTTTCCGCCCACAACACTGCACAAATAGCGCTATTGTGAGTTTCAAAAGACATTGACTCTACTGTGGAGCGAACCCATACATCGGTAAAGCCTAGCCATAAAATGCCAATTACTCTACTCTATTGAGCTTACCAGGACATACTGAAATGATATTGTCTTTACTTGGGAGTGAATCCGTACGTCGACAGTGCCTAGCAATGCAATGCGAATTTCGCTACTTGTTGAGCTAACTGGGCGGGACAATCCCAATATAGGTTGATTGAGTAACCCTGATAAACCCTTATAAACGCGCTATCATCAATGCAGGACACCTGAAACATATTATTTACTTGTAACAGGAGTGAGTCTTGTCGATTCGAGTGTATTTTATTAAGGACAGGATGAGTGAGAATGTTTCCGTCGCAAGGCAGTATTTTTCCCGCACAATTCGAGAAACTTTTGCAATGTCTTTTGCCGATTTATTATTATTATTATTATTATTATTATTATTATTATTATTATTATTATTATTATTATTATTATGCGAGAAGAAATGAACTAGTGTTTGTAGCTTATATTACCATTTTATTCTCAGTTTTTAATTTCATTATATTTATAATTGAATATTTTATGAATAAATTGTTGCTGTCTCACTTCAATTTCTTATATTGTATTCCATATTGTTTAACAAAGAAATAATTTATTGCAGGTGAGTGCATCTGTAAAGAATTTCGCCGCGGGTCAGAATGTTCTATTGACGTGAGAGATCCCCTCTTTATAGACGACATTGAAGGTGGTGGTCTGTGTGATGTTGCTTCCGGCGATAAAGATAAATGCATGTGTTTCTTCCTTAGATCTGACAATATCTTGGAAGGATATAGCTGCAATGTACAAACTTTCAAGGTAAATGATTTTAAGCTTATAGACCTTGTATTAATTGAAACTATCTAGTTCTGTGAGGATAATTTGTTATGCACAAACTGTCGATTAGTTTTGTTTCGATGGTGAAATAATCACGTATGTTGCAGTTAGACATTTGTGCAAAATGGAAGATTATGAAATATCACCAAGAACGGTGCCGTTTTTTGGATCCTATAAAACTAAAAACTCACCAAAGTTTCCTCGAAGTTTGTCATGTGCTGACTGCCCAACAATCAAAATTACAACAGAAATCAGTGCATGGATTCAAACGTAAGACTTGGAGATGATACCGAGTCTCAACATTGTGCAAGCCTATTGAAAGCTACGCCTTTACTTGAAAGTACTCGGATCATACATATGACGCCGCGACAAAGATAAGCCCCACGATATCATTTGTTCAATCATGAAAAAGTGAAATATGCAGGAATCGCCAAACTCACAAAACACATGCTTCCCCACGCAGTGAAAAACAAGAGAGGAAAAGAGATCATGTGTTTATATGTATGTCAAATTCAAACAAAACACCACAAACAATTACCGAAAACGAGAACCTTTGGGTTTACAGCCTTGGACTACCAGTGAAAAACAGTTGGCAACTGGGGGGTTTAAACCAGGTTCTAGGATACACAAACCTTACAGTTGCCCCAACATGTTCTCATCAACTAACAAGTAGCCTCTACAATTCGTTTGGTGAAATAACTCCAACCCACCCATCAGCTCTACAATGATGCATGCAAAAGCAGACAAACATAAAACATAAGAAGTTAATAGTATTGAAAAAAACAGGGGCGGGTACTCCAGATCTTACCGAGACCAGAGTACCTGGAGTACAATCAGCAAGAACACGATGACAGGGATAAAAGAAACATAAGTTAATGAGTATTATTCATTTAACGTGACTTTCAAAATCTTTATTTTACTTAAATATATGGTGTTACTAAATAAGTCCTCAGGAGAAAATAATTCAAAAAGGGAATTATTTTTTTCCCGGGATCACTCTTTCAAAAAGAAACTTTTCAAGCTTGATAAAAAGCAGCAACTATTCAGAAAACAGCGTTGTAAGATTATCACGTACAACAAAATTATTATAATAAAATCTGTAGATTACAAGGATTTTTTTCAACTAAACGTCCGTTTATTTTTCATTCACGATGCTACTTGTCTTTTATGTTACACTACTCCGTCGATGCACATCCATCCCAACGCGGACTAGACAAGTCAGTTTGGTTAACGCCAGGTGAAAAGTGGACGATTAGATGACGGTTAATTTCGTGGAAACTTTTGCACCGCGTCCATTTCTGCTTAACTTTTTGTGTCGGCTGTTCTTACAGCTACGTAACACTACTGGTCGTCAGCCAAAAACTAACTTTCTTTTCTATCTGTGACCCAACATTGTTTTTAAGGGGACCAAAAATTTCAAAAGACAAAATTTGCCTAAATTTCAAAAATGAATTTAAGGAAATATACTCCAGGCAGATTTTAGTAAATAGATGAAAAGAGATCTTTGAAGTCCCTCAAACACGACAAATATGAAAATATTGCAGGTTCGGTTTGATTTATCATGTTCATGGGCAGCAATGGAAATGTATTTTACTGCGCACGCCGCCTTGCCATGGGTTGAGCGCAACTCAATATTTACACCAATAAACAGTACAATTTTGATCCATCCCAAACGATGGTATGCATATGGCGGTGAACATGGAACCATCAATGCGGTATTTTCAGATTAATACCATTCCATGTTCAGTGGCGTATGGTCTCTAGATAAATGAATGGGTTTGCTCTAAACGAGAAAACAATGGGCGGAACTAAACAGACTAGAATTTTGAGAGAGGATGTTCTAGAATATAAATCCTACATATCACAGACAACGCCAAAGGCAAAATTGAAAAAGTTTTGTACTTATCTTAGGGTAATTAACTGAGTTTACAGAAATCCCGTTCGCATCAGAACTCTGAAATTCGTGGAAAATATACATGTACCTATCAAAAACCCAAACCTGAAATAAGTTAATGCTAGACTACAATATGTGTTGGAGATTCGTCAATATAATATTCTGTATTCTAAGACAATCGAGAAGGAATCCCTTCATTTCTACTTAAATTTATTAAATGAGGCTTCTTATTTTATTATTTGTTAATGCTTTTATTGGTAAATTGTATTGTGTAACCACATTTTGAAAGCGCAGCCTCCCTAAACAACCAAAACATAGATAAGAAAAGAGAACATTTTAACAATATCACAAAATTTTAAAACTTCAAAAAAATAAGAAAAAGGCGTTATAGCCTTTAAATAAGGGATAAAAACTTAATTAATTAATTTCGATATGTTCTGCATAAGTGTTAATTAAAACTAAAATTGCACGAGTTTTGCAGTGGCTATAGATAGATTATCTATCCCTTTTATTTACATTCTATCTTCAGAACTTATTTTTACATTCTCTCTACAGAACACACGCAGATTAAGATTTTTTTTTCGTCCAGACCGCTGTTGTCTGTTAATGCACACTTGCACAGAATGTATATACATGTATAAAAATTATAAAAGGATATAAAATTGCATTATGTATTTCTCTCTTTAGCTTTATTTTCTATAAAATTGTTAGTTTTCAGCTTGGTAAGCAGCCGAAGAATGTCATCATCAAAGTATTTTAACTATTTAAAGCATTTTTAATTCTTTTATACAATTGTGTTTTATTAAGATTCCTTTAGATGGCCCAGAGACATATGTATCAACGAATTCATCGCTTGGGGATTTTAAAGACATATTTACAGGTGTATGTTGTATTCCAACACCTATTATTGGTTCACCTGACGTATTTGTTGCCAAGTACAACATTTCTATCAGCAACAATGGATTTAATTTTGGCAACGAAGCGACCATGTATGTATATGACTCTTCGTGCCAGAACGTGAGTTTGGAAAGTGACAACACAAGACAGTTTACTTTGAAGGTAATGCATTAGTCAGAATTGTGCTGGATTGTTTAAAGTAAGCATTTGGGCATTACACACGCTAAATAACCAAGATAACCAAAATATTTTAACATCCGCTCAAAGGCGACAAATTATCGATTCAATGCTTTAGTTAAAAAAAGTATGTAGTGTTCGAATACTGCATGAGAACTTTCAATATATATTTTTTTAATTTTCTTCTTCAATTAACTTTAATATTACCCTTTAGGACAATCATTGTTTCATTGATGGCTATTGCTACTCAGATGACCGCATGGCACCAGCTGGATGTTTAGCCTGCCGATCGAACATAAGCACAGTTTCTTGGACAGGTAAATTAATTTTTTTCTTATAAAAAAGTGAACATAAATATCAGGGATCGTCACACTCACACAATACAGCCTCCTCACGCAGCAAAAAAGAAGTGAGGAAGAGATAGAGCATGTTTGTTAAAAGTATGTCAATTCAAATAAGACGCCACAAACTTTTAACGAAAAAGAGAACCTTTGGGGATACCGCCTTGGAACGGTCAGTGGCGAAACAAATTGCCACTGGGGGTTTTAACCAGGTTCTAGGATGCACCAACCTCACACTTGCCCCAACAGGTTCTCATATCACAAAACAAACACATATTGTCTTAGTTAAGTAATAACTCCATCAGCTTAACAATGTTGCATGCAAAAGCACACAAACATATAAAACATAAGAACCTAATAACATTAAAAACCAAAGGGGCGGGTACTCAATGACCTTACCAAGACCAGAGCATCTGGAGTCAAATCAGCAAGAACACGATGACAGAAACGAATCACGCTTCTAGGCTCTTTTTAAAAAAGAGTTCCCTATAAAACCTCATAAACTCTTAAATCCCTGCCACCGTCGTGCAACTAAAGAGATAAGCATAATGATCAACTATTACTCACCAGGCCTGCAGAGCGCTACAGAATATCATGTTGGTAACCTTTCTTTTTGAATTTACAGACGGTTTTTACGAATAACCAGGAGAAATTAACACTGTTTTTTTCTTAACTTTATTAATTAAATGTCAATAAAAATTCGCTGTGAAATACTTTGTTGCAATGGTGATTTTAAACTGCACCTGTATTTATGTAAATAGAAGTTTAGAAAACTTTTAGATCTCGCTATCTTTAACCAGGTTTTTCGAGGGAAAAATCGATCCATCCCCTAATTAGATTGGGGTAATTCGGCGGACGGGCGGGCTGCGGGCGTAAACAATTTCTTCTGTGCGCAACTCCTCCTACATTTCTTAACGGATTTCAACTAAACTTTCATAGAAGTTAAGTATTGTCATGAAGTGCCCTGGAGTATTTTGTCGCGGTTTTGCGATTTGGTCATTTTTGACCTTATAATGGCCCTTTTTTCACATATGTTTATTCTTCTGTGCGCAACTTCTTCTACATCTCATAAGGGATTTCAAGAAAACTTTCACAGAATGATTGTCACCTAGTGCCCTGGTGCATATTTTCCGGGTTTGTGATTTGATCATTTTTGACAGAATTATAGGCCTCTGTTTCTTCCCACATAATGTTATATATAGAAATAGATGAAAAGGGAACTTTGAAAGCCAGCGAACACGACAAATATGAAAATACTGCAGGCTCGGTTTGATTGAGCCTGTTCATGGGCAGTAATGGGAATGCTTATTACCTCCCACTCCGCCTAGCCCCGGGTTGAGCGCAACTCAGTAATTACACCATTAAATAGTACAATTTCGATCCATCCCAAACGATGGTATGCATATGGCGGTGAACATGGAACCTTCAATGTGTTATTTTCAGATTAATACCATTCCATGTTCAGCGGCGTATGGTCCCCAGATAAAAGGATGGGCTTGCCCTAAACGAGAAAACAATGGGCGGAATTAAACAGAATAGAATTTTGACAGGGGATCTTAGAATATAAATCCTGCATATCACAGACTACGCCAAAGGCAAAATCTAAAAACCAGGAAGTATATTCTTGGGGGTGATTGGACAATATCCAAATCTATATTGGCTGGGATATTGAAACCACCTATCTATAAACTGGCCGAAATATTAAAACAAAAGGAATTTTAGAAGTACCATAAACATAGTACATAAGTATCGTGCTCAGCCGACCCCAAAGGACGTAACTGACAACAGCACTGATTGAATGTACGGGGAGACTTTTTACAGCCGCCACACGGCACAAACAACGCTACTGTGATATTGAAATAGATGAAAAGGGAACTTTGAAAGCCAGCGAACACGACAAATATAAAAATACTGCAGGCTCGGTTTGATTGAGCCTGTTCATGGGCAGTAATGGGAATGCTTATTACTGCCCACGCCGCCTAGCCCCGGGTTGAGCGCAACTCAGTAATTACACCATTAAATAGTACAATTTCGATCCATCCCAAACGATGGTATGCATATGGCGGTGAACATGGAACCTTCAATGAGGTATTTTCAGATTAATACCATTCCATGTTCAGCGGCGTATGGTCCCCAGATAAAAGAATGGGCTTGCCCTAAACGAGAAAACAATGGGCGGAACTAAACAGAATAGAATTTTGACAGGGGATCTTAGAATATAAATCCTGCATATCACAGATTACGCCAAAGGCAAAATCTAAAAACAAGGAAGTATATTCTTAGGGGTGATTGGACAATATCCAAATCTATATTGGCTGGGATATTGAAACCACCTATCTATAAACTGGCCGAAATATTAAAACAAAAGGAATTTTAGAAGTACCATAAACATAGTACATAAGTATCGTGCTCAGCCGACCCCAAAAGGACGTAACTGACAACAGCACTGATTGAATGTACGGGGAGACTTTTTACAGCCGCCACACGGCACAAACAACGCTACTGTGATATTGAAATAGATGAAAAGGGAACTTTGAAAGCCAGCGAACACGACAAATATGAAAATACTGCAGGCTCGGTTTGATTGAGCCTGTTCATGGGCAGTAATGGGAGTGCTTATTACTGCCCACGCCGCCTAGCCCCGGGTTGAGCGCAACTCAGTAATTACACCATTAAATAGTACAATTTCGATCCATCCCAAACGATGGTATGCATATGGCGGTGAACATGGAACCTTCAATGAGGTATTTTCAGATTAATACCATTCCATGTTTAGCGGCGTATGGTCCCCAGATAAAAGAATGGGCTTGCCCTAAACGAGAAAACAATGGGCGGAACTAAACAGAATAGAATTTTGACAGGGGATCTTAGAATATAAATCCTGCATATCACAGACTACGCCAAAGGCAAAATCTAAAAACCAGGAAGTATATTCTTGGGGGTGATTGGACAATATCCAAATCTATATTGGCTGGGATATTGAAACCACCTATCTATAAACTGGCCGAAATATTAAAACAAAAGGAATTTTAGAAGTACCATAAACATAGTACATAAGTATCGTGCTCAGCCGACCCCCAATGGACGTAACTGACAACAGCACTGATTGAATGTACGGGGAGACTTTTTACAGCCGCCACACGGCACAAACAACGCTACTGTGATATTGAAATAGATGAAAAGGGAACTTTGAAAGCCAGCGAACACGACAAATATGAAAATACTGCAGGCTCGGTTTGATTGAGCCTGTTCATGGGCAGTAATGGGAATGCTTATTACTGCCCACGCCGCCTAGCCCCGGGTTGAGCGCAACTCAGTAATTACACCATTAAATAGTACAATTTCGATCCATCGCAAACGATGGTATGCATATGGCGGTGAACATGGAACCTTCAATGAGGTATTTTCAGATTAATACCATTCCATGTTTAGCGGCGTATGGTCCCCAGATAAAAGAATGGGCTTGCCCTAAACGAGAAAACAATGGGCGGAACTAAACAGAATAGAATTTTAACAGGGGATCTTAGAATATAAATCCTGCATATAGAGAAATACTCTTCTGTGTGCAACTCATTACATTTCTCAAGGGATTTCAAACAACCTTTCACAGAACTATAATTGTGAACTAAAGATTTTTCAATGTATAATGTTATGCCCCTGGTCGTCTGGCCAATCTGTTCGTTTGCAATTTTGTGTCTCCTTATTTAACTATATATATATATATATATATAATGGGTAATACTCTGTTATAATTAAAGGGCAAACTCCAAGTAGCGGTAACAGTTTTAGTGTTTGTGTAGAGCAACGAAGCAAATCACTGCGCGGAGGTTGATAAAAGGGGTGAATAATCTGTTATAACTGTCTAGTTTTTAAAATTTTACCGTCATCTTCGGTTCTTTAAATTTAAAAGTATATTTAGTGTTGATTTTATTATTTTTATTTAAGTATATTTGATTATTCAAGAGCACAATCCTTGCAAAAACGAAGGCAGCTGTAGTGACAAGGAGTCTGGCTATCATTGTGTCTGTGTCGCCGGATATGGGGGTATTAACTGTGAAACGGGTATGTTTACCTTTACTTTGGATTATTAAAATCATATAATACATACCTTACTATTTATAGTAACAAATTCATATAGTAATTTTGGCTATTATTGTCCAGACCGGGGCATTATCACATAATCGGCCCTCACGCGAGGGCTGATATCATGATATCAGCCCTCGCGTGATGAGCGCGCGACGTCACAATATTTCCGTTTTGTTTTCAGTCGTAAAGAAATCATCTATTTAAACAGAAGCTTTGGAATGATTAAAACTTAAACTGAAATGTACGTACCAGAGAAATATCCCGATTTAAAATCACGTTACTTCCAATCCTTTTTTTCTTATCGTTTTCTCCATACGTCCGGTAGAATAAAGCCTATTTGGTGTAGATAATCGAAGCTCGCAGCAGTGGTATGAGTATGAAACACTCTTAAATCATAGCCTTTACAGACTCATACTACGTAAAACACTTCTACCATTCATAATTAAAACATTATTCCGTCCTGTCCAATGATTTTGCAATGAAGTTCTGGTTTAAAAGCAAAAAAGAAAAGAAACTTTCAACCGCAAGTCATTTGCACTGTTTGAAAAAGTAAACATTCGTCGAATTACGTCACATATTAAACATAAATGACGTAATAACCGTTACTTGAATCGTGACGTGTTCGTTCAATTAACAAGTGCTCACTTAATAACATAAAAGTGAACATTTTATAAAAAGATATCTAAATAGATGTCTATAAAGGTATGTATTATAGACGTTAATACACGGCTGAGCGGGGCCGAGGCGTGATAATCGGCCTTCGGTCGCAAACGGCCCTCGGGCTAAAGCCCTCGGGCCGTTATGCTCCTCTCGGGCCGATTATCACGCCTTGGCCCCGCTCAGCCGTGTATTATCCTCTAAATACATTACTTTTTTAATTGTTTACATCATAATTAAATCTTTCAGTGTACACATTGAATCACAAATGGCTATAAGCCTACCTACATTGATTAAAGTGTTTTATTTTTATTGACTACTCAAAAGCACACTACTTGCAAAAGTGAAAGCATCTGTATTACCAAGGAGTTTGCACAGTATCATTGTGCCTATGCAATTAACTGATGGGGTAGGTTAAGATTTATTTGCATGACTGATTTTGGATTCTTCTTCATTGCTGACATCATTTTGTTAGGACGGGAAGGGTTCATAATAATAGTAGAAGAATTTCTATTAAAAGTTCAGGTCATTTATTTTTAGAATCCAATTAATTTCTTGAAACAGGCTATACAAAACAGACTATAATATAGTTTATTTCAAAAATCAGTACCTGCATCTTTTCGATCGACATTTTTAGCTTTTCTCTACGAATCTTTTCTTGAACCTGTATCTAACTTTTCTGATCGAGATCTATTTCCAAACTGAATTGTTTATATACAAAATTCGGCCTATTTATAGTAATAACACTGATGACGTCAAAAACGAAAGTAGGATTTCGCGGAATCGTGTTACATGTAACATACAAAATGGCGGACGTTATAAAAAGAACCAAGATGCATACGAAATATTGATGAATTTCTAGTTCTATTAAGTTGCTAAGGATTAATAATGTTAACAGGAATGAAGCTAAGGTAACAGTCTAATGAATTAATTTAAAAACCTACGTTGTAAATAACGAACATTCGATTATTTTGAACATGCATTGGATGCTTACATTTAGGATAGTGTTACAGCCTAACACTACCCCCGCCTTTCAAGAATTGTCCCAATTCTTCAGACACAAAATGGTAAGTTTTCAAAATAATCTAATAAATAAATAAATAAATTTATATATTTATTAGATTTTTTTGAATATATATAATTACCTATAATTTACCTTAGCAACATAATGTATTCAACATTAATTCAATTTACCTTTACAACAATATATATATACAATATTAATTCAATTTACCATTCCTCATTATTAAAATGAAGAAAGTTCTGTACTATAGTCTGTTATAGTATTTAAATATTAGAGTATTTTTTATGTCCCTTATTAAATAATACACAAATTTGACAACAATAATTGTTTATTCATATAATATATATCTATGCTGTCATACTAGAAATAAACTTTTAACAATATAATATTAGCACTTTATAACTTTCAGTTACATAAACACATTAAACTTACAAAATAATGTTCTACACTATTAAGTATAAGAGTTTAAATAAAATGTTTCTTTTTTATTTTAGATTAACATCCTTTTGAGTAGTCCTGGTTTCTTGGTAAATATATCAATTTTTCTTACATCGGTTTTCCTTAAATCTGTTTTCTTACATCAGTTTTCATTTAAATCAGTTTTCTTACATCAGTTTTCATTTAAATCAGTTTTTTTTCACAATATTTTAAATTTCTTCACTATTGTCCTCACCTCATATGAGAACCCATTTTCCTCAATCACTACCACGTTCTCTTTCTCTGCCACGAGCTTTCTTTTCCTTTTTGTCATTTTTTTTCTGCTTTTTCCCTTATTTCTTCCAGTTCCTTCATTTCCTCATCATCTTCCTCATTTTCCTTTTATATGTCTTTATTTACTTTTTCTACTGTTTTCTTTTCCTCCTCCTTCTTTTCATTATTCTTCCTTACCACTTTAGCATTTTCTGTTCTTTTAACTTCTGATTTCTTTTTCTCCTCTTTCTTTTCCTTCAAGTTCTTCCTCTCTTTCTCATTTTTACTCCCTTTCTTCGTTACTTCCATTTTCTTCTCCTCTCTCAACTTCTCCTCTTCCTTTCTCCTATCCTCATCCTTGTTCCGCTCTTCCTCTTTCCTCTTGTCTTTCTTTTCCCTCTCCTCCCCTTCTTTTCCCTTCTCCTCCGCTTTCTTCTCCAAACTCTTTCCTCTTTTCCCTTTCCCTCTTTATTCGCCTCTTTCCTATTTTCCTATTTCTTCTTTTCTTGTTTCCTCTCCACTTTCCTTTTCTCCTCCTCTTTTCTCTTTTCCTCCTTTCTCCTTTCCTCCTCTTTCCTCTTTTTGTCCACGTGTTTTCTCTCCTCCTCTTTTCTCTTTTCCTCTTCTCGTCTCCTCTCCTCCTCATTCCTTTTTCCGTCCTTCTCTTCTCGTCTTCTCTCCTCCTCTTTTCTCTTTTCCTCCTTATTTCTCCTCTCTTCCTCTTTCCTCCTCTTTTCTCCTCTCCTCTTCTCTCCTCTTTTCCTCCTCTCGTTTTCTCTCTTCCTCTTTTCCTCTTCTTGTTTCCTCTCCTCCTCTTTTCTCTTTTCCTCTTCTCGTCTCCTCTCCTCCTCTTTCCTTTTTCCGTCCTCCTCTTCTTGTCTTCTCTCCTCCTCTTTCCTCTTTTCCTCTTCTCGTCTGCTCTTCTCTTTCCTCTTTTCCTCCTCTTTTCTCCTCTCCACTTCTTTCCTCTTCTCCTCCTCTTTTCTCCTCCCCTCCTCTTTTCTCCTCTCCTCCTGCCGTCTCCTCTCCTCCTGGTTCCTCGTTACCTCCTTCTGTGTTCTCTCCTCCTCTTTTCTTATCTCCTCTTTCCTCTTTTCTTCCTCTTGTTATCTTTCCTCCACTGTTCTATTTTCCTCTTCCCTTTTCCTTCCTTCTTTCTCCATCACATCAGTCTCATATAATTTTATTTCATTCCTAAATTTCTCTTCCTGAAATCTCTCGAAATCCGACATCTCACTTTCCGTCTCGTTTTCTGATTCGCTCTCTTCACTACTACTACTGCTGCTGCTGCTGCTCGAATCTAAATCGCTCTCTATCCTTTTACTTGTTCCCTATACCTTAGTCTTTGTATTCTTCCTCCTACACATCTTCTCCTCCATATCGATACACATATACTCCGCTCTCGTCAAAAATCTCTCTAAATCTTTCTCTGCCTCTTTCCCCTTTGCTCCTCTTGTTTGATTAAACATATAGTACTCCTCTTTCCGTGCTCTACAGTTGTGTGGATTGTCATTTCGTCTGAATATCTTCTTGCACTTGGTGCATTTGTAGCTGATGCCACTGTGCTGTTCTCTTAAATGTGACATGCAAGGCTTCCTTGCCGGGAAAAACAGATCATCACACAGCTTGCACTTGAATCTCTAAAAATGAAGAAAACCAACCTTGATTTAAATACTTTGGTAAGCATTGTCTTTCCTAATGAACTTCCTTTTTTATGACAGCAAAAAAAAAACAACAAAAAAACAATGCAATAGACCTATTGTTTAATATTTACTCCTTAAACCAATCTGGCTTAGCATTTCCTTTGTAAGGTTTAATCTTATTGTGATGTACAATTTTTGGTTTTCCATGGTGGCTAAGCTTTAGTCTGTATAACACATCATTTACTTTATTTATCACTTTACATGGACCAACCGATGGTCTCTTAAATTTAGGACTAAGACCTCTCTTTCTTATTTGGTTATAATACCAAACAGCATCATTTTCTTTAAAAATGTTGTATTTTATCTTTACATCATAGTTTGTTTTCATAACATTCTTTGCAATATTCATATTTTTCCTAGCAATATTGTATACATTATTTAGGGTTCTTTCTAAGTTTATCACAAACTGAGATGTTGACTGATTATTATCTTTATCAATTTCAGGACTACCAAATATCATGTCAATTGGTAACCTAATTTCACGACCAATGTGTAACATAGAAGGTGTAAATCCTGTAGAAGCTTGAACTGAGGACCTGTAGGCCATCAAAACTAAATCAACATGTTCGTCCCAATCTCTCTGATTTGCGGATACAAAAGGTGACAACATATTTATTATTGTTGAATTTTGTTTTTCTATGAAACTATTTCCTTGAGGGTGAACACTTGACGAACGTGTCTTTTCAATGCCTAACAGAGTACACATTTCTAGAAATAACTTTGACTCAAAAGTTTTTCCTTGATCGGTGTGGCAAATTAATGGTCATCCCCACCGACTAATATATTTATTTACTAAAACTTGTGCAACAGTTGTCGCTTTAAGATTTTCAATACAATAGCACTCAGTCCATTTACTGAAAAGATCTCCTACAACCATTAAATATCTATTTCCCTTTTCAGTCTTTACAAACGGACCCATGAAATCGATAGCCATTCTCTCATTCGGAGCACCTAAACTGTAAATTTGAATAAAGGGCCTTAGGTTTTCTAAGAGTCCCTTTCCTACTGTTGCAAATGTCCCAAGTTTTGCACCAATTTTCAACATTACTTCGCAATGCGTACCAGTAATATCTATCTCTTACTTTCTGAAGGGTTTTCTTAATACCTAAATGTCCCGCACTCTTAGTGTTGTGTAATTGTTGTAAAACAAATTCCCTTTTTAACTTTGGGATAACAAGTAATAACTTGAAAGAAGTGTCTGAATCACTTTCCACCCATTTCCTGTATAAGATATTGTTTTGTAGTACCATGGAGTCTAACCGTGCCCAATAATATTTCAATTCAGGACTTTCTTTAGATATTTCTTGCCAAGTCGGTTTTACTCCATTTAAAATCATGTCTTTTATCATTTTCAAAGTATCATCTTTATCTTGTAACTCTGATATGTTAAATTCCTCAATATTCCCTCTGTCAAGATTTAGACTTGTGTCATGGCTAGTACTTGGTATATTAAAACTTTGTACATTAATAGAACTTATCATAACATTATCTTTATATTCTGTTTGACAAGAACTCTCTGCTTTTAATGTACTATTTTGAGAAATTTTTCTGTCTTTGTCTGAGTGATTTGCAATAAGTGAAAGTAACACATTGAATATGTTATGGCCAAATGCTGTCAGCATGTTGACCCCCGTTATAACATAATTCTTTCTTTCACCAATATCTATTGACAACAATACAGATTGTATGCCTAAAATGAAATCAGAACACATTTTGACAAAGTACTCAAAATTTTGTCCTACAATTAACAGTATCATTCCAGTAAACACTGGCAAGTGTACACCAAATAACTGTGTCATGAAGATAAATGCAAGGGAGATAAACATGTAAGAATACTCTGTATTAGGAGACACAGAGTAACTCCCCTTAGATGTGCAATTTTCAACATTTGCTGGCTTTAATGTTTGTATACAAGATACTTGAACTTTGGTTTCCACTCTTTCACAGCATTTGCAATTATCATCAATACAAGGACGCCTAGAAAGTGCATCTGCATTTGAGTGTAAGCGACCTGCTCTATGTTCAATAGTGAAATCATATGCACTAAGAAAAGTTAACCATCTTGCTAACTGACCTTCTACATTTTTGAAATTTATTAGCCACTTTAGACTAGAATGATCACTTCTTATGATTACATGTCTACCATAAATATAGTGATGGAAGTGTTTGAGAGCATTTACCATTGCTAATAATTCACGTCTGGTTACACAATACCTGCGTTCAGTTTTTGTGAAGCATTTACTGTAATACCCAATTACTTTTTCCCTACCATCAACTTTTTGTGATAAGACTGCACCTTGTCCAACTAATGGGGCATCAGTA
The DNA here is from genome assembly GCA_038501625.1 of Corbicula japonica. Classification (NCBI taxonomy): domain Eukaryota; kingdom Metazoa; phylum Mollusca; class Bivalvia; order Venerida; family Cyrenidae; genus Corbicula; species Corbicula japonica. The sequence continues at coordinate 18,559,973 of JAZAYU010000001.1, forward strand.
TCAATAATAAACTGATCATTTTCCGTTGGAAAGGCTAAAATGGGAGATTTTGTCAAAGCCTGTTTTATTGTTTGAAAAGCATTTTCACATTCTGTTGACCAAATGAATTTTCTACCATTTTCTGTTAATTCATGGATTGGTTTAGCAATAGTTGCAAACTGATAAACATAGTTTCTATAATAACTAGCAAAGGAAATGAAACTTCTGGCTTCTTTAGCATTTCTAGGGGTTGGCCAGTCATGAATAGACTGAACTTTCTTAGGATCAGTACCTACACCATTCTCATTGATAACTTGACCAAGAAAGGTTACTTCTTTTTGAAAAAGAACACACTTTTTAGGGTTGAGTTTTAGGTTAGCATCTTCTAGTCGTTTAAAAACTAACTCTAAATGTTCCAGTTGTTGCGAGAAAGTTTGAGAATGACAGATTATGTCATCTAAGTAAATAATTACAGTATTCCACAACATTCCATTGAAAACCATTTGCATTAAGCGGGTGAATGTTGCTGGAGCATTACAGAGTCCAAAGGCTAATCGTTTCCATTGCCATTGCTGGCTACCCGGAATTGAGAAAGCAGTTTTTGAACGGTCTTTCTCATCAATATCAACTTGCCAATAACCAGACTTCATATCTAGGCATGACCACCATTTTGAACCAGATAATGCCTCAAGGCTGTCATCAATCCTTGGTAAAGACTGTGAATCTTTTACAGTCACTTCATTTAAACCTCTATAATCACAACAAAACCTAAGAGAACCATCAGGTTTTATGACAGTAACCACTGGTGAATTCCATGGGCTCTGTTGACATTTTTCAATGATACCATCATTTTCCATTTTAACAATTTCCTGTTCCACTAATTTTCTTTTAGCTAAAGGAATTCTGTATGGATATTTTTTAACAGGTTTAGCATTGCCTGTATCAATGTTGTGTTTAACCAATGAAGAATGACCAATATCATTAGAATCCCTACTGAAAACATTTTGATGTTTTATTAAAAAGTTTCTTAATACCTCAGTTTGATCAGGATCTAAATTTTCTGCTGATTTATTGAACATATCAGACAAATGGTCTGGCAACTTTTGGTTATTTTGAATTCCTGTGGTACTATTAACCGTTGTAGAACAAACATTTGTCTTTTCTACCACAGTAACCGATTATAATTTTGCGGTTGTGGTATCTTTAAATAATGTAATGGGTTTCTCGGTAAAGTTGGCTATTCGGACAGGGACCTTACCCGAGATAGGATTTACAAGTACCTTTGCAACCATTAAACCAGTCTTTTTAACAAAATCATCATAACCTTCTACCACAGCACTTATCTTTGTCAATGTGGTCTAGCATTTTAGCTGGTACCACCACTTTCGTGTTTGGATCAATTACAACAGTTTCTAATATAGCCACTCTACAACAGTTAGATACAGTACTGTTTTTTATATAACATGGAATTTTGTCTCCCTTTACAGACATGTAATTTTTACTGATAATTAAATCACATTTCTTGGCCTCATAAAATCTATACCCAAAATACCATCTTGTACTATGTCAGATATCAGCATTTCATGCTTAAATGTGTGACCCCCTAAATTAATATCCATAACGGCTTTACCCAGAAATGGCTTACTTTCCCCTGTAACAGTACAAAGCAATGTTGAAACAGGAAATATCTCAGGTTTTGTCTCATTCAACCAATTTTCCATTATCTTGTTGTTTACAATTGAAACATTAGCACCAGAATCACATAAGCATGAGACCAAATTTCCATTTATCAAAACATCACAAAAATATCCATTCTCAGTCCCAAGACTATTGAGTTGAATTGTGTTGAACCTTAATTGTGGCTTGGTCTGGTTGTGGTCCCCCAACTTGACCTGTTTCCCGACATCCTATTATTTTGTTGTGAATTGTTTTGATGTTGATTTTTGTGATCAGTTCTTTTATGTTTGGCTCTGTTTTGATTGTTTGTGTCATGATTTCTGTTGTAGCTGTTGTTGTAATTGTAAGATTTGTTATTGTTATCTCTGTTTCTGTCGTTTGACCTATTATTTTGTCTTTTATGATCAGTTGTGTTGTTGTACCCTGTTCGCTGAGTCTGATTATTCTGTATTGAGTCTAACTTTTCTACTTTTTGTGTAAGAGACTCAATCTTTCCATAACATTTTCCAATATAAATGTTTGTTTTGAATGGTTGTTGTTTTTCTGTGTGAATGCATGTACTGGTTGAAATCTTCGTTTGTTAGCCAGTTTATGTGTTTCAAGACGGACAGCTATTGTCTCTGCCTCTGCTATTGATTTTGGACAGCATTCTCGAAGTCGCAAGCGAATGTCAGAATCGTCTAGACTATCAATGAAACAGTCTAAAGCTAAAACTTCTATCAACTCTGAGTTGGCATCTGGATATGCCTGTCTTGTAAGCTTTTTGACCTGTTGGGCTAATTCTGATATGTACTGATCTTTCTTCCTTGAAAGAGACTTTAATTGAGACCTAAATATTTCAGCTTTGTTCTTAGTTTCAAATCTAGCTTAAAGTAAATCTACTAAGCTTGAGAAATCTCTTTTCTGTGTTTCAGTCAGTTGACTTAACAGTGACCTAGCATTTCCTGACAAACTGCTGGCTAAGTACAGTGATTTTGCAGTGTAATGCCAATTATTTATTTCTGCAATGAGATTGAATTGAGTTAAATACTCACTCATGTCTGTTGTTCCATCATATGCTTGTGGCTTCATCTTTAAATTAAAAGATGATTGTGTGTGGAAGTCATCAGTCACATTTTGATTTGTGTTAACATTACTGTTTGTTATCATATTTTGCCAGGAAGAATTCTGTCTTGGCAAATTTTGTGTGTGAATATCACTGAGTTGACCCCTATAATCATTTCCCCTAAAGTTGAAAAGAACTTCTGGATCTGGATTTCTAATCTCTGAAATCCGGGAACGGATATTATGTATGTCTGACTCAAAAGAGTCCATTCTTTGTTGCATCTTATCATGAAAATTTTTCAAAGTACTGGATAAAGAACTCATTTCCTTGGAAATAGTAGATAATGTACAATCTACAGGCAAACAATCAGGTACCATAAAATCATTTCTAATATTATCAGAATTTCTAATTTCCATATTTGATAACTATGATCTTCCATATTTCAGGTTTCTATATGTAGACTATTAACATTTAGCAATTACCCATTCACTTTTCTATTTTCAGATAGAGTCTAGTCAAAGTACTTATATCTTGGAGACAGAACAACTTTTTGAAATTAATTGTTTACACTATTTCAATAAATTATACTAAACAAAATCTCTGTCTTGCTTAATTAAATCTATTATGTGAAAATTCTTAGTCCCTGCTAAACAAGGCTCTCCTTGAATTTTCACACTAAAAATTCTATAAAAATGTTTTTTTTCTTAATAAAAATGTAGATCTATATAAAATATCTAAATCAATATCAAATCTTTACTATTATCATCAGTTCTAACACCATTTTGTTAGGACGGGAAGGGTTCATAATAATAGTATAAGAATTTCTATTAAAAGTTCAGGTCATTTATTTTTAGAATCCAATTAATTTCTTGAAACAGGCTATACAAAACAGACTATAATATAGTTTATTTCAAAAATCAGTACCTGCATCTTTTCGATCGACATTTTTAGCTTTTCTCTACGAATCTTTTCTTGAACCTGTATCTAACTTTTCTGATCGAGATCTATTTCCAAACTGAATTGTTTATATACAAAATTCGGCCTATTTATAGTAATAACACTGATGACGTCAAAAACGAAAGTAGGATTTCGCGGAATCTTGCTACATGTAACATACAAAATGGCGGACGTTATAAAAAGAACCAAGATGCAGACGAAATATTAATGAATTTCTAGTTCTATTAAGTTGCTAAGGATAAATAATGTTAACAGGAATGAAGCTAAGGTAACAGTCTAATGAATTAATTAAAAAACCTACGTTGTAAATAACGAACATTCGATTATTTTGAACATGCATTGGATGCTTACATTTAGGATAGTGTTACAGCCTAACAATATAAATGTACTCTTGAATCTATGTTATACTATAATTGATCATGTTTTCAGGTTGATAAGGTACATTTCAGACACCGTGATAATTGAATGTTAAAACGATTTTTTTTATACGATATTCCGACATTTAACTCATATAACGTTTTCCTGCAACAACTGGAAAATGTTGCTTGAAAATATAAAGTTCTAAAGAAACACAATTCTATGACAGTTTTCAAAAACACAAATTTATTTCCAACGTTCAGGGGCATAACCCCCCCCCCCCCCCCCCCCAGCACTCCTTCTTCAAGGAGCTTTTACACGAATTCAGTAATGTTTACAGACAAGGAGCTTTTACATGGATTCAGATGTTTGCAGGTACATGTAATATGTAAACATGACTAAATCCATATAAAATCTCCTTGAAGAATGAGGGTTAATGCCCCTGAAACGTTGGAAATACATTTGTGATTTTAAGAACCGTGCTAGAAAATAGTTTGGATTGCATGTGTTTTTTCTTTCTAACTATCTGGGTCAAATTGTTTTGAGACGTTTCTAAATGATTTAATTAACAATACAAGTCATGAAAACAATGAAGGGCGGCAGTCAATGTCCTAGGTAACTTTTACCTCTTTGACCGTACCAAATATATTAATTTATTCCATTATTAAGGGTGTAAATTCTTAAATCGTATTAGATGTTTTTATTCAAAAGCATAAGCAAACAAGAAAAAAAAAACAGAGAAACTGTTTTTCATGTTTTGATTGATTAAATCAAAATTATTGCAGGCCACTCTTGAGGGTATATAATAAAACACAAAGCGGTCCCAGGTTCGACCTTTAATGTTTGCGACGTTATGCACTCTGGGCGGAGGTGACGTCTAACGCCACGGCGCCAGCGAACGTCACACACAACGGCGCGTTATCACATATAATTTCCAACATTCTGGGGGCCTCGAAAAGTAAAAACATACAAATAAGTAACACATATATACAAAAACATGCGCAAAATATCACTTGGAATTGTAAAATGTATGATAGACAAAATCAGTTGAGCGATATCAGTCTAATATAAATAATTTACAGTGAACGAATCTATAGAGAGTCACTTTCTCTGAAAACTGAATTGAATCACTGAGATTTTAAATAAATCTCATAAAACTCAAGTATCGCGATATTAACAATAAAAAATGTGCCATTATTCTATTTCTGCGAAAATAAAGCACTTATTTGTCCGAATAAACTTCTAATATTGTAATATGTTTATTTGTAACGCCATTTGCGATCCCGATCATTGCCGAACTGTTCCTCCACAACGGCCAGGTTGTATGGCGCTCGCGGCTTCAAGTCACTGATCTGTACCATATCACCCATCGCATAATCCTGCTTGTTACGTCCGCTTACGGTGTGAGTCCGTTCCCTGTGAGCTGTACAATACTTCCATTTGAACGCTGTCGGAAGTTATTTTCCGTTTGCCGGCGTTTGGTTCGCAAGACTTTTGGCAGACGTTTATTAATAGAATTCCTTGGTAACCAAGTATTGTATTTACCGTTCTTATATTCAGATTGAGTCTGATAATATGTTTTGATAACATCCTTTGTTCCATCTTCACTTTTGTTTGCTGAAATTTCTAAACTTTCTAATTTCCGAAGTTTGTCGATGTTGTCTTGCGGAAACGTTGCGACATTCATGACGTAGTCTGCATATGACGAATTATTCGGTTGATGGATCGGACCAGATTACAAGTATCCAAGTTTTGACTGCACGGCTGTTGGGCCACTCCCACGAATCACTTTATCTTGAACCACATGCCAATAATAATCTGCGCCTATCAGTAGAGATATCTCGAATCGGTCGTAAGTGTTTTCCGGATGTGCTAGTTTGAGTCCTTGTAAATATGGCAATTTGGTTGCTTTCTGTTTTACTTTGTTTTGGAAAGGGAGGGCAATTGTCGGCACTATAACTAATTGCAATTTTAGCTTTTCTCCGTTGTCATTGTGTAGGTAAATTTCTGCTTTATCTAGATGTCGCACATGGTGAGTTCTGTCTCCGGATGAGGCTAAACTTCCGGTACGGCTTAGATTCATTTCATTTGCTAATTTCTCGGTTATGAATGTTCTCTGAGCACCTTCATCAAAGAGAATATGTGCACTGGTGACGTATTTCTCGTATCCTACTTTGCCGACGGCGGTTTTCAGCAGTACGTCGGGACGCTCTTCTCTGGTATGCAGTATTGTGGTATCTGAGTTATGTGAAGATGTAACATGGAATTCTGGATTCTTATAATTAAATAAATCACAAATAGAGGTCAAAACTTCAACATTTTTTATTTTATCGACGTTTCGGCCATAAGCCTTCTTCAGGATTGTTTGTCATAACAGGAAATGACATCAACGTCAAACGACGTTGACGTCTTAATTAATCATGACGTTTGGCGTACTTATGATATTATATAGGATCACATAAAGATTCACAATACAGGTATAATGCAAAATTATGCAAGGTTAAAATATGACAAGTACAAACTATACGACATCGTAAGTACACACAAAGAGACAAAGCAAACTGATAAGTGTCAAAATATGACTATTAATACAAAATGAAATATGCATATCAGGAATGGCCACATCCAGCATACACAGCCTCCCCACACAGCCAAAAAGTAGAGAGGAAAAGAGAGCATGGTATAATAATAATCAGTTTCAAAATGGACGCCACAAACAAATAACAAAAGTGAGAACCAGAGGGGTTACCGCCTTGGAACGGTCAGTGGCAAAACAAAATGCCACTGGGGGTTTAAACCAGGTTCTAGGGTGCACCAACCTCACACTTGCCCCAACAGGTTCTCGTATTACAAAACAAGTACAAATTGTCTTGGTGAAATAACTCCAACCCATCAATCAGCTCAACAATGTTGCATGCAAAAGCATACAAACATATAAACATAAGAATTTAATAGCATTGCAAAGCCAAAGGGCGGGTACTCAATGATCTCACCGAGACCAGAGCATCTGGAGTAAAATCAGCAAGAACACGATGACAGGGATAAAAGAAACAAATCGAGCTTCTAGGTTCTTTTAAGAAAAGATTTCCCCATAAACCTTCATAAACTCTTAAACCCCTGCCACCGTCGTGCAACCAAAGAGGTAAGCAAAATGATCAACTGTAGATGGGTTAATCACCAGGCCTGCAGAGCGCTGTAAAATATCATGTTGGTAACCTTTCTTTTTAAATTTACAGATGGTTTTTACGAATAACCGGGAGAAATTAACATCGCCTTTTATCTTCTTAAGTTTATAAATTAAATCTCCATAAAAAACTGGCTGTGAAATTCCTTGTTGCAAAAGTGATTTTAAACTGCACCTGTATTTATGAATTAGATCTGGATATCGGCGATAAAACTTGCAAAAGATTTTCCTTAATTTGTGATACCGATAACCTTGTTTTAAAAGTTTTTCTGTAATGCAAAGATTACGTTCATTGAAATCATTCACATCGTTGCAAGCTCTTGAAAAGCGAACAAGTTGTGAGATATAAACCCCGTAAGATGTAGCACGAGGAACATCGCCGTCTAAAAACGGAAAATTTACTATATTAAAATTAAAATCATCTCTTTTATCATAAATTTTAGTAGTGACGTAACCATTTTCAATGGACAGATTTAAATCAAGGAAGTTTGCTTGCTTTTCTGTAGTGTTCGCTTTATTAAGCTGTAGTTCTTTAGGATAAATCTTATTAACTAGTGATGGAAAATGGTTATTATCTATATTTAATAAATCATCAAGGTACCTCGAGGTGTTGTTAAAAGCTGTAATAATATCATCTTGATTTTCTGTAGAAAGAGATAACATAAAATCTCTTTCATAACAGTATAAAAACAGATCAGCAACAAGGGGTGCACAATTAGTACCCATTGGAATGCCTATTACTTGTTTATAAATAGAGGTACCAAATCTCAAATAAATATTATCCAATAAAAATGTGAGCGCCTGGATAAGGTCTTGACAGGTCCATGAAGTATAATTATCATAAGAACCATCTGTAAAGAATGCCCTGTGTTCATTACAAGCGATAAATGTTTTATTTTCTCTAGCAAAAGTTTTTTCAATGAGACTGGTTAGCTTGTCTCTTATTAAATTATGAGGGAGAGAAGTATACAAGGTAGAAAAATCATATGTAGACAAACAAAACGCCTGAAAGTTATTTGATTTAAGTTTCTTCAAAACGTCATATGAATTTTTTATAGACCAAAATAAATTTTTGCCAGTAGTTTCAAAAACTTTTTCGCAATACCTAATTACATGTTCTTTTATAGCTGTAAGACAAGATGTTAAGAGCACGGATAACTTTGTTGTTGTACAAGAACTAGAGTTAGCGATAAATCTTGCTTTGTACGGTGTTTTGTGCATTTTAGGCAACCAATACATAGTAGGTACTTTGTCTTGTTTCGGCTCAACACTGATTCTAAATTTTGTAATTTGTAGAGTGTGTGCAGTAACAATATCACTCTCAGATGAAGAAGTCAGTGTATAAGCATTAGTGCTATTAAGCTCTTCAGTTTGAACATTTATGTAGTGTATACGTCACACTATAATTACATTATTTGAAGCCTTATCAGCAGGTGTTAAAACAAATTTGTTGTGAAAATCTTGAATACCCTTTTTCAAATGACGAAAGTTAAAACGAGGTCGAGGTGGTAGTAAAGCAATGTTTCTTTTATAGAAGGATATACGAGTGTCAATTATTTTGAATATTTGTTTTTTCCAGTTTGAAAGAGCATTAGGCTCAGCATGTTCTCGCTTACACCATTTATTGCAAAAAGAGAATACAAAATTTTAGAATTCATCCCATCTGGGCAAAGAGTTCCTAAGTTGTGTATCCACTTAGTTTCTTTTAAAAGGCGTTTCCAGTTGTTAGATACTTTCTCAATAGGCATAAAGGAAAAATCGTTAAGTGAATGATTTTCAGAATTAAAATGTTCAGCAACAGTAGTTAAAGTGTCTGGGTAATGCTTAATATCTAATTTATGGCTGTTCGTTCTTATGCTACATTTTTGGTGAGTCTGACCAACATACTGTTTTTTACATTTCTTACATGTTATGAGGTAAATAACGTCAGTTGAAGAACAGTTTAAATCTTGCTTAATATTGTACTGTGTTGAAAAAATAGTACTTACAAACTTGTTAGATTCAGTAATATTATTACAATGTGAGCATCTTGGTCGATTACATTTAAGAACTTGCCCAGTAGAAATATTGCTTGTTTGCATTTTAGAATGAACGAGAATATCTTGTAAGTTAGTAGGTCTTTTAAAAGCAACAACAGGTTTACTGTAGAAAATGTCCCGTACACTCTTGTTAGGGGAATATTTTAGTAGTCCCCAATATTGGTTTATCACTTTTCCGATATTGGGTAACGATGGATTACAAGTGCACACAAAACGAAAAGGAATAATGTCCTGTTTCTCTTTCATCGTGGAATGAAGCGCCTCCTGTTGCGTCAAACTTGATGCCTTGGAGATTGCATGATTCACTATATCTTCTGGGTAGTTTCGGTCTTTAAAATGTTGGCGAATTCTATCACAGTCAGTAGTGAACATCTGATTGTCTGAAGTAATTCTCCGATAGCGTTTGGCCTGACTGTAGGGGATTCCAGCCTTGCATGAAGTTGGGTGACAGGACGAGAATTCTATATACTGATGACTGTTTGTTGATTTTTCAAAAACATTTGTTGCAAGCTTGTTCGTAGAAGTTTTCATTCTTATAACAAATACTTGAATGATGCCTATTGTTGCAGAAACTGCAGGTTTTCTGTGAATTACATCGCGAAATTTGGTGTCTTCCCAGACAATTGAAGCATAGTTGATTCTGCTTTACAACAGTACTGTCATTCTTGTGTCCATATCCGGGTACTTTCGGCATTCATTACTGAAGTGATTCTCTTGACAGAACGCACATTTTAATGTCGGTTTGGATTGGGAACTTGCATCATTAGTGTTGAATTCTGTTTGTGTTCTTGTATTTGCCTCGGTGTAAAATATAGCAGTAAGTTGATAGGCTTCTATCGATGGTCTCGTATTTGAATTTCCAGCTTCAAGAATATTAATTTCTTTGTTGATTGCGCGCCTTAAGTCATCTAACTGCCAGTAACTACTTCCGTCTTCAAGCGCAAGATTTTTGCGTATGTCTATGGGTAATGTATCTAGAATAATTGGAACGAGTAGGGTTCCGTATGAATCTTGACATTGCCCCATTGACTCGATTCCGCGAATATATGTTTCCATCCGGTCGTGAAATTGTCTAAGTCTTGTAATTGTAGATGTTGGAGATGGCTAGTCTAATAATGCTTGCATTGTTGCATGAATAATTCTGTGCTGTTGTCCGTATCTATCTTTTAAAAACTCAACGGCCCGATTGTAGTTAGCATTCGTAAGTGCAAATCCCATAACTGTCATGGCGGCCTGGCCTTCTATATGCGACTTAAGATAACTGAATTTCTGAACATCGGTCAAGTTCACATTTAGATGGATAGTAGATTCAAACGAATCCCTGAATGACTGCCACTGTAGTAAATCTTCATCAAATGTAGGCAGAGACAATTTTGGCAACCTGCTGAATTGGGAGGCGTTAGATGATATGCTAGCGGACGGGTTGGATTGTAACAGCTATATATGCACACTGGGATTAGCGGTAGGCATTGCTGTGCTGCTGGCATGTAACTGTGAAGGTGTAATTTGTATGCGGTTCGATCTCTGGTCAAGTGGCGAAGTTTTAACCCAACATTCAGAGAATACTCGTCTGTTTGTAATATTTATTCTTCCAAATTATCAATATCTGTCTGTGCAATTATTTTCTCGTTTACTGATTCTAGAGCGCTTACCTTTTTCTCAATTGAATCTAGAATCCCTTCGAAATCGGTCAAACGCTCTTCCTCTCTCGCCATCTCTAATTTCGGACTGAATCTGTAGTTTTTGAAGATTCATGATCCTGGTCACGGCTCCAAAAATGTGGGGAATAAACTCTTCGGGTATATAATAAAACACAAAGCGGCCCCAGGTTCGACCTTTAATGTTTGCGACGTTATGCACTCTGGGCGGAAGTGACGTCTGACACCACGCCTTCAGCGAACGTCACACACAACTGCGCGTTATCACATATAATTTCCATCAACAATATTAAATAAGTTTTATCAAACATTTAGTTTTAGTTTAAAAGCCATGATTACTTCTAATGATATCCCTTCACTGCAGTGGTTGGTTGGTTTGCAATCTGGAATCTGTTATCATTGCAAATACATTTTAAAACTGAGAACAGAATTGGTTTTAATTAGTAGTTTAGGTATTTAGTTTCTTTTTTGTTTGTTTTTTTTAAATAAATATGTTATGTTTCTATCTTTTTTGTTTATAGATATTAACGAATGTGCTTCTGGTCCATGTCAAAATGGCGGAACATGCAAAGACTTCCTAAACGGCTTTAATTGCACCTGTGTCTCCGGTTATGACGGTCTGCTCTGTGAAAACGGTAAATAACAAATCAAAAGTAATATTTGGGTATTTTCCAAGGTATTAAAAATAACCTGTTTCATATAATGTATTTCATTGTTAATGACTGATCATTGGATACTTAATAACCCTCATTCATACGTGTCTACTTTTTGGCTATGTGGAGAGGCTGTGTCTTGTGGATGTGGCCATTCTTAATATGCATATTTCAGTTTATTTTTATCCATCGGCATGCAGGCAAGAGGAAGCCAAATAGAACAGATAAAGGATTTATCACCAGTTTATTTATTGTTTATTTACATTAATGGTTATTACGAGAACAAATATAAATTATCAGTTTGAAAAAAAAATATTGATAAAAAATATTTTGCAGACTTTACATTAAATATTAGACTTCTAAAAAGAATTGTTTAATTGCAGAAAGTGAAATATGAATAATATTATCAGAAATAGCCACAATCATTCCTCCCAGTCAAAACGTAGAGAGGACAATGAGAGTGTCTGTTAAAAATATGAACAGGTTCAAAACGACTTCACAGTCAATTAACGATTCTGTTTACCCAAGGGGTTACCTTGGAACTGTCAGTGACAACACTTTTTGCAACATTGTATTAAAACAAGGTTCTAGTGTGCACCAACCTTACACTTGTCCTTGTAGGTCCTTGTATAAACAAACAAGTACAAGTTGTCTTGGTAAGTAAACTTCATGTAAAAGCACACACATATATAAACATAAAAAGTAAATAGATCTATCAAGCATTTTGGATACTAAATGACCTTACTGATCACCTGGAATTAAAACAGCTGCTGCGATTTTTATAGATAAAAATTATCAACCTTTGCCACGCCAGATAAACAAAGGAAAGAAAAGCGGTCAACTGCAGATGGGTTAATCGCTATGCTTGATAGAGAATATAATGCTGGCATGCCTTTCTTTTTTAATAAAAATATCCGTTTTCAACAAAACATTGTAAATAGAAAATCAAATGCAAGATGTTGCATTTGGTCTTCACCATCCAAAAACTGAAATACAAAAATATGTTTATATTAGTCGTCCTTTCTATGAAAATGTTATGTTATCAAATAATAAATATATTTCAATCATTTTTTCTGATCAAGATAGAGTTACTATGGGTGAATCGTGGAATGCTGTTAGTCTGAAAATACCGCATTGAAGGTTCCATGTTTACTGTCGTTTGGGATGGATCAAAATTTTACTGTTTATTGGTTTAAATATTGAGTTGAGCTCAACCCGTGGCGTGGGCATTAACATCAATAAAACAGAGCATGCAATATATTCATATAAGTCGTGTTCGTGGCTTTCAAAGTTATCTTTTCATCTAATTTAATGTTTTACCTTTAATTTCCTTATTAAATAATTATAGTATTATTGTGTTCGTTCTTATTAGTATTTATGATGTTAAGTTGATGTTCGAATGAAAGTTTTAACATTAGGTCTCATTAATAAAAGGCAGGTGAAAACTATAAGTAACATTGAATTCAAAAAAAGTACCTATTCGAATTTTAATTATTTGTTAAATATCTATATTATTCTCGTAAGTCTGTCGCAAGCTCTATGAATTATTTCTTGCACAATCATGATTTATTATATAAAAAGATTTTATGACAAAAGCAAAAGAAATATATGGTAATTCTTTGTTGAAAGTTCAGAGTTAAATATGTCTTCATGTGTGAATCTTATAATTCTAGACATTGACGAGTGTTTGTCAAGCCCATGTGAGAATGGCGCCACTTGTCAGGACACAGTCAACGGTTATAACTGTACATGCCTTGAAGGTTTTGAAGGAATTCACTGTGAAACAGGTAAGTTAGCAACATTTGTTTAGATAACAAAAGTGGAAGAGCACAATATATTGGTTTTGAGATCAGTATCTCATATGTCAAGGTCACGATGGCATTCAACACAAAATCAATTCCAGCTAATAATTAGATAACGATTTCGCGGAAAGGAAGGAAGGTTGTCATTGCAAGTACATGACCCTTCAGGTCAGTAGGTACTGAGGTTTATAACCGATCGACATTTGCAAAGCTCTCTTTTCCCCTGGATTTTAGTCATTGTGTGATAAACAAAATGGCATTTGTTTTGGGGAGCCAACATGACATTTGTTTACAAATCTCTCTTATTTTATAATTCGTTTATTTTTTGAGACCATAGCAAAAAGAATAAAACTGAATAAATATTGATATTTAAATACTTTGATAAAAAGTGTTGAGTCGCTGAGAGGGTGGGGATAGTCACAGGTGTCCTATCATTGTTGAAAAATATAATTCCAATAAAGAAAAAAAATATTTTTATTTTTTGATATATATAAATAAAGGTTCCCATGTAGCGGGTCCCATACACTGATAGTGACCTCCAAGAACTGAAAATTTTTGTCATTTATACAAAAAATCTAGCTTAAACAATGCAGCAATTGATAAGTCTTACATTATGCTTACATGTCGCGCAAACCAATTGGAATTTCCTCAAACCGATTTTTTGCTAGAGCTTATCATATCGGCTCAAACATTGTCAAAAGTTTTAGTCGACATCGATAAGGCGATCGCAAAAAAACATTTTGGTTACGGTATTACCTAGTGCCTTTCCGCTTCTGTGAAATATTCACACGGCCCATACATAAAATACATATTTTTCAATCATTATATACCATCATCTTGTACCTTTTTCCGATCTAGCGCTAAAATCTTTTTTTGTTTTTGGATGCGTCGTCTCAAATATTTACTTTGACAGCCATGATGCTTCCGAATGGTTTCGGTCAGTTTACGGAATACGATGGTGTCATTTTTAGCAATTGTTTTTCCGATTGGCTGGCGTTTTAGACTACCAGCCAATCAAATAAATCGTTGCAAAATTTTATTTTTCAGCGATGATTCGGACACCTGTGGGGATAGTGGGTCAGGCGTGACCTTGTGGAGTATCCTCTCTAAAGTAAAACAAACAGCATTTTTTTTAATTTCTAAACTCAAACCAACAAACGTATTTGTTGTTGGGATTGAGCGAGAATTCAGGCACCAATCCGCAACCGTTTCCTTCCTTTTTGACACTTTTCATTGCTTTGTTTTTCAATATTTTTTTTGGTGGAAAGGGATGATAAAAATCAGATCAAACTACTGACTCACTGTCAAATTCAAACGAAGTTCCATTACCTAATGTTCGGCTATAAGAATAGTCCAGTGTAATGCAGTGCGTTCATACAAGTTCACGGGGTGAAGTAACACGAACACTTGTCAAGTTCCAAAATTATTGTATATATATATAAGCTTTTTAACAGTTTATCTATTGATTTAACCAACTTTCTAGAACATAAACAGTTAATTCTTATAAGGATAAATTCTCTAAATAAATTTCTAAGTGTAATAAATTTCTCTTGTACAAATTAGTAATTTAGCCACGAGACTAAAAAACCATCCTCCTTAAGGCCTTCCGTGGCCCATTCTGACCATCCGGCCGTTTCTCTTCCATTATACAGAAAAATACCTGGCTTTTATACCTTACACTAGACTGATCGTGCAGACGTATTACTTTTTCGAAATGACAGTTTGACAAAAGAACTTACTCTATATCTATAAAACTATATTAACAGTTATATAACGATATATCATATCATATAATATATTATATCATAACAAGATCGAGCCAAATGTAAATAATATATAGAGACGAAGACACGAAATTGACCTGTGGCCAAAATACCTGTCAATAGTACACAAATTATTTCATGCTATCAAGAAATAATATTAGTTATAAAACAAGGCCCTAAAATAAATATTCAAAACTATAAATGTAAAACACCTACTTTGTTGGTAAATTATTATCATAATTCCCCTATTACATTACACTAGCATTACGACTCGTTCATAAACATGCTCGTTACAAGATACATTGCAAATCTGGCCTGAGCATATGTACTAGATAATTTTGGCATGTATATATAATGTAAAGACTATATATAAACACTTGAATTTTTATATCATATTATATCTTATTTCACTATTGAAGCATCATTTATTATGAATCAGTTTCATCTGTTTTTATAAATATGCCAGAGAGCGCTTGGCAAAAGCATTCACAACTTCTGGTGCTACTCAAAGGAAACCTCGTATCTGCAATTTAATGTACGAATATGGCTGTACTGTCGGCAAGCTACATATGGGTGGTAAAAATCTGTGCAGAAAGAAACTAAAATTTAATGTCTTATGCTATATTTTTTGACGTAGATATCAACAAATCTGTCAAAGAAATCTATTTTGGCTTTCTAACAAATAATGTCTGTGTCGAATTGACTCTTAAACTGCTAATTATTTGAAATATCGCACAATTGACACTGTGTACATTTAAGATAATATGATCCGTTCCGGTTTGAAAAAACTTATCGTAAAATTTATAAAAAGAAAAGCGTTTTTGTTTTCCTTTTTTGCAGTGACGTTGTTTATTCTTAGACGAATTGGGGCTGGTGGATTTTTTTTCTTTTAACGTTTTACAAGACAAAATAAAACACGTTTCTATATAGAATAAAATATATTTCTGTTAATGATCTGATAGCGCAACGAAAAATTATTTTAACAAAATTATATAAGGCGTCATCGCGCACGAAGTTAGGCGCTTCAATATTCCTATTACGTACATAAACTAAAGATAAGAAAATTTTTTTATCACATGCCTACTAAAGAAATCATTTGCGTGTCTTAAGTAATTCAGAACACTATTCAATAAAGAAAACACATCTTTGCGAAAATGGTTTGACGGTAATAAAAAACAGCAGATGTTTAAAACTTTTGAATATAACACTTAAATACATGATAATTATAAGTGTAGCATCCGAATAGAATGACGTTGCTTTTTGTCTTTGAAACACTAACCTTTATGAAGAAAGTTTCAAAAGCGGAGTGGTTAGTCTTTTTTATTGCAAACAAAATAACTTATTTTTTAAAGGGGATAAGGGACTTATTACGGCAATAAATAGCACAATAACTTAGACGGTGACTCCATAAATTTTATAAGCTTACTAAATTGGAATTGCTTTTTTCCAACGTTTAAGGTTAAACAAGCCAAAATTAAATTCAGGATTTTTTTCAAAATTTTGAATACGTTGACTGAAAAAAGGTTTAATTTCCAAACTCAACAACCAAAAGTTTTTCATAGGTGACCCGTACTACCCAAAATAAACATTCATTTACTTATTTATTTTAATTAGCACAGTTTCTTAGAAGATTTTAATAAACAAATTCTTGTATATATGCATTGTTTTATCAATTCTACGATTCTGTGATATTATCTTTACAAAAACACTGATCAGTATAAGCCCTAAAACAAATGCCGGCAGAAATGCATAACCAGCAGAACTTGCTTCATGTACTTTGCTCCGAATATGCGCATTGACAATCGATCATCAGTTAAAATCGGTTGCCACTTCTGATGTGAATTAATATAAATTAATCAATGTAACGTGAACAAAAAGTTTCTGATTAGCAACTTACAAAATTCCCATATCTACCGTGCGATTTTACCACATTCTGCATAAATGTTGGCGTTTCAGACAAAAATAAAATCTTTTCCACTTGTTTCGTTTTTGTCAGTGTATGTTTCTTCCCGACTTTGGCAAATTCTTCTTAATATGTTAAGGGAAAAGTGTCAATTTTAAACAGGGATCACGATTGTTGTAATTCCAAAAAAGCGAAATATGCATAAAAGGAATTTCCACATTCAGAAAAGCAGCCTCCCCACACAGACAAGAAGAAGAGAGAGAGGGATAGAGCATGATTTATAAAATGATCAGTTTCAAAAAATACACCACAAAAAAAATTAACAAAACTGAGAACCCGTGGGGTTACCGCCTTGGAAATTGCCACTGGGGTTTTAAAACAGGATCTTGAATGCTCCAACCTCACACGTGCCCCAACAGGTTCTCATATCACAAAACAAGTACAAGTTGTCTTGGTGAAATAATTCCAACCCAACCATCGGCTCAACAATGTTGCATGCAAAAACACACAAACATATAAAACGTACGAAGCTAATAGCATTGCAAAGCCAAAGGGAGGGTACTCGGTGATCTTACAGAGACCAGAGCTCCTGGAGTAAAATCAGCAAGAACACGATGACAGTGATAAAAGAAACAAATCGAGCTTCTAGGTTCTTTTAAGAAAAGATTTCCCCCATTAACCTTCATAAACTCTTTAACCCCTGCCACCGTCGTGCAACCGAAGAGTTAAGAATAATGATCAACTGTTGAAGGGTTAATTACCAGGCCTGCAGAGCGCTGTAAAATATCATGTTGGTAACCTTTCTTTTTTTAATTTACAGATGGTTTTTACGAATAACCGGGAGAAATTAATATTGCCTTTTATCCTTTTAAGTGTATAAATTACCTCTTTGGTTGCACGACGGGGCAAGTGTGAGGTTGGTGGACCCTAGAACCTGGTTTATTTGATTTGCCACTGACCGTTCCAAGGCGGTAACCATTCGGGTTCTCATTTTTGTTAATTGTTAGTGGTGTCTCTTTTAAAACAGATCATTTTATTAACCATGCTCTCTCTCCCTCTGTTTTTCTTGACTGTGTGGGGAGGCTGTTTTTTCTAAATGTGGCGATTTCTGATATGCATATTTCACCTTTCCATAAAAAAACCGGCTTTGAAATACGTTGATGCAATAGTGATTTTAAACTGCACCTGTATTTATGAATTAGATCTGGGTATCGGCGATAAAACTTTCAAAAGGTTAATTTGTGATACCGATATCCTAGTTTTAAAAAGTTTTTATACCCCGCCAAAGGCGAGGGGGATATTAGAAATGCGCTTCGTCCGTCCGTCCGACCGTGCATCCGTGTGTCCGTCCGAAACAATTTTGTAGGTAGTGCAGTGTGCAAGAACAAAAACTCTACCTTGCCTTTTATAGAGTTATTCCTCTTTATCAGATTTACTTGATAAATTTTGTCCGGAGCATAAGTCCAAAACTACTTGAGGGATTTTTTTCAAACTTCATAAACTGACAGAGCAAATTGGTAGGTAGTGCAGTGTGCAAGAACAATAACTATACCTTGCTTTTTTTAGCCTTATTCCACTTTATCAGAATTACTTGATTAATTATGTCCGGGTCATAACTCAAAAACTGCTTGAGGGATTTTATTCAGAGCACATTGGTAGGTAGTGCAGTGTGCAAGTCCAATAACTCTACCTTGCTTATTTTTTAGAGTTATTCCTCTTTATCAGATTTACTTGATAAATTTTGTCCGTAGCTTAACTCCAAAACTTAAAAGGACTTCCTCTCCAGGTAAATAATACGAAAGTGCAACCTTCAGGTAACTTTTTTTCCGGCGGGGGGATTAACCATGTGTAACATGGCTCTTGTTCTGTAATGCAAAGATTACGTTCTTTGAAATCGTTAACATCGTTGCAAGCTCTTGAAAAGCGAACAAGCTGTAAGATATAAAACCCGTAAGATGTTGCACGGGGAACAACACCGTCTAATAACGGAAAATTTACTATACTAAAATTAAAATCATCTCTTTTTCATATATATTAGTAGTGACTTAACCATTTTCAATGGACAAATCTAAATCGAGAAAGTTTGCTTGCTTTTCTAAAATGCTCAAAACACCGTACAAAGCAAGATTTATTGCAAACTCTAGTTCTTGTACAACAACTAAATTATCCGTGCTCTTAACATCTTGTCTTACAGCTATAAAAGAACATGTAATTAGGTATTGCGAAAAAGTTTTAAAACTACTGGCAAAAATTTGTTTTGGTCTATAAAAAATTCAAATGACGTTTTGAAGAAACTTAAATCAAATAATTTTCAGGCGTTCTGTTTGTCTACTTATGTTTTTCAACTTTATATACTTCTCTTCCTCATAATTTAATAAAAGACAAGCTTACCAGTCTCACTGAAAAAACTTTTGCTAGAGAAAATAAAACCTTCATCGCTTGATATGAACATAGAGCATTTTTACGGATGGTTCTTACGATAATTATACTTCATGGACCTGTCAAGACCTTATCCAGGCGCTCTCATTTCTATTGGATAATATTTATTTGAGATTTGGTACCTCTATTTATAAACAAGTTATAGGCATTCCAATGGGTACTAATTGTGCACCCCTTGTTGCTGATCTGTTTTTATACTGTTATGAAAGAGACTTTATGTTATCTCTTTCTACCGAACATCAAGATGATATTATTACAGCTTTTAACAACACCTCTAGGTACCTTGATGATTTATTAAATATAGATAATAACCACTTTCCATCACTATTTAATAGGATTTATCCTAAAGAACTACAGCTGAATAAAGCGAATACTTCAGAAAAGCAAGCAAACTTTCTTGATCTAAATTTGTCCATTGAAAATGGTTATGTCACTACTAAAATTTATGATAAAGGAGATGATTTTAATTTTAATATAGTAAATTTTCCGTTTTTAGACGGTGTTGTTCCCCGTGCAACATCTTACGGGGTTTATATCTTTTGAACGTAATCTTTGCATTACAGAAAAATTATTAAAACAAGGGAAACATCGCCGTCTAAAAACGGAAAATTTACTATATTAAAATTAAAATCATCTCTTTTATAATAAATTTTAGTAGTGACATAACCATTTTCAATGGTTTCAATTTTTAAAGCAACGTTTCTTTCATAAAATGATTATACGAGTGTCAATTGTTTTGAATATGTGTTTTTTTTCCAGTTAGAAAGTGCATTAGGCTCAGCATGCTCTCTTTTGCACCATTTATTGCAAAATAAGTTTAAAGACTAAGCAATTTCTACACGGCATGCATTTAAATCAATTTTAGACGGAATTCTGTATTTGGAACCTTAAGAAATTAAATTACGAATTCTAGAGTCTTCGATTACACTAAGATCACCGGTAACAAAATGACCGGCAGGATTATGGCAATATGTAGAAGTTAAACACTCTCAAGACTTTGGTGTATTTTCAATGATTTGTAAAATAGAGGTAATTTTATTGTAATTAATAATTGTATTTTTAGTTGGTTTGTTGTATTTATAACAAACAATAGGCAATTCATTATTCTAAAAGTAATTAGGAACAGCCGATTAATCCATTTATGTTCCGATACGAGCCTGACCCTGATTTTAAATGCTCTTGATGCAGCGCTGTCAAATGTAAGTTTTTCTACTGGTTGAATGGAACTATTTTATAAATGGTGTCCTGAATGTTTAAAATGTTGGTATAAAATGTTTTCAATTTGCTGTTGTTTCGAATTTTAGAACAATGTTGTCCACAACGTATTTTTAAAGGGCGTCCTGTTTGTCCCACATGTTGAATTCCACAGTTAATAGAATTTCAAGTTTAAACGTAAACATGTTAAGTTTGTCAGTCTATATCATTATTAATGTTAACAGAGAATGTTCTGCCGTTATCTGTGGATCTAATGATAGAATTCAAAATTTAAATGACATGTGTAAAACTCGAGCATAAAAAAGGCTTTTAAAAAAGAACACGGCTTAAAATAATCCCTAAACGCTTTCCTTCTTTTCTTATAACTTTATTTAAAGTTATTTAAAAGGTTTTGACTTCCTACACGAATGTTGCAAAGCTTCTAGATTTTTAAGAAATTATATCCAGTTTAGTGAATTCAGAATTCCGGATTCTACTGAATAAGGTAAGACCAAATGTTTAAAGATAAAATTGCACCTGACAGTTCGATTATATAATTAGAAACTGATCTTAAACAAGCCTTTACATGTGTTAATTCTTTTTTATCCGCAGACATAGATGACTGCGTGTCAAATCCTTGCAAAAACAGCTACGTATGTGTGGATTTGGTTGATGGATACAAATGTCAATGCAGACCAGGTTATGACGGACGCGACTGTAACATTGGTAGGTAATCAGTAATCGGTGTGTAGGCAGTCATATGATGTACACATTTATATACTTTATTATTTTGATATTCTTTTTTTTTTTCAATTTTAAAAAATGCTACAAAATGCATCTGCTATTTAAAATCACTACTTCAACAAGGTATGTTTCAATCAGTGTTTTACTGAGATTCGATGAATGGTTTCGAGTAAATCCACTAAGATAACTTGTATTTGTTTGTTAATACAAGAATTTGTACGAGCAAGTGTGAGGTTGGTGCACAATAGAACCTAGTTAAAACCATCAGTGGCAAATTGTTTTGCCAATAGCTTTTTCAATGCTCTATCCCCTCAGGTATTCACATTCTTTGATTGTTTATGGTATCTTATTTTTTTAAAAAATATAACAAATTAAACGCACGCTCTATTGTTCTATCTTTTATGACTTTGTGGGGGAGGTTGTGTTGTCTGGATGGGGCTATTCCTCACATGCATAACTCTGTCTGTCTGTCAAATATGATGTATTTATACGCTTTATGTAGAAATTTATGAATCTGTTTTATATAATAATGAGAATTTCTGATTATGTTAGCTTTTATTCAAAAAGTTGTGTCATTGCAGCCGGCTCAAGTTAAAACATTGAACATCATAATGAATTTTTTTTCAATTAAATAAGCATATACCCCTGGCTCATGAATATACCTAATGATATTAAAAGTTTCATCGAAATCAAAAGGTCATCGATTTTGATTTTTAGAAAAAGTAACAATCGTCTTCAATATTTAAATATTAAATCTAAAATTAAAAAAAAACGGTTTAATTTAATAGAGATTTATTCATAAACTGAAGAAATAAAAAGCAGTGTTAATTTCTCTACATCATCGTTAATTGAAACATTTTTTTAATGCAAAGTAACCAACAAAATTGTGTAAAGCTTCATAACTTCTAAATCCCATGTTCCTACCTAGCTGGCCCAAGATCAAGGTCACCAGCGGTGTTTCAATGTTTGATCCATGTTTTTCGTGTCCGCTCCATAACTAAAACCCCTGGAAGTAATTAATGTCATGAAACTTTGGTCAAATGATCACCCCATAAAACAATATGCAGAATCCATGTCACAACCTGGCCCATGTAACGTTGTAAAAAGACCCCCACAGTATAATGACTCCCCGGACATGTTTATATATATAATAATCACCCCTTTCTATAAAATACCGACACCACTTATAAAAAAATGATCCTATGTTATATTTTTATGCCGGGTGTCGTTATACTTTGTGTTACATCACTTCAGTAAGGACGAAGAGTTACCACGATAGAATACCGATTTTGTGGCCATCTTTCTAAGGAGAATGACCTATTTTTCTGAAATATTTTAAATATTTGTATATTTGTAAATAAGTTTTTAAGGCGATAAGCTTAAAAAATAATTGTTTGTTGTTGTTGCTTATTAGTTCCTGTCTCCTTATAAATACCAGACTATAACTTAGATCGGTAAGGGTTAGGGGTCGTTATTCTATAGGAGGTCACAGTTCTTTGTGAGGGGTCATTTTTCTACGAGTGGAGGAGTCGTGATGTTTTGCCACCCCGGTCATTATATTATCACCGGGAGTCATTATTTTAAAGAAAATAATGACAGGGGGCATTGTATTATGTGAGGGTCAGTTTTCAACGTTACACCGGCTCAAGGCCAATGTCACCGATGGTGTTTAAGTTTTAACCATATATTTAGTATCCGCTAGAAAAAAATCATGCACTTTTGATCAATTATATACCTCGTAGAGACGATGTACAGATAGCTCAAATCAAGATAACAAGTGATGGTTTTAGTCATTTAGTGTATTGCATGTCTGCATCATAACTTATAAACTCCTGGAAGGAAATTTATGAAACTTGGATCTAAGGCCACGGTCACAAGTGGAGGTCAAAGTTTGAGCCAAGTATATCCCGTTCGCCCCATAACTTTTCAACCCATTAAAGTAATTTCATGAAAATGTTAAACTCATTGAGACAATGTGCAAAGCATTTATTTCAACTGAGCTGGCTCAAGGTAACAAGTGGAGGTCAAAGGTTTCGGCAACAAAGAGCGGCAAGCCAAACAAGCTAGACATGGATTATACTGTCAAATTAATTAATGGCGAGACTAGTGTGGAAAAGTTTTCATACAAAAACTTAACATTTTTTTACTTAACATTTCCTTTTAAGCACCCATTACCTTCTCAACATTTCCTCACTTGCCAGCGGATATTGCTGTCATTCAGACTGGATTGTTGTTAATGGTTTTTGGTTTCTATTTTGAAATATTGCTCTCTTTTCCTGTCCCTTTTGGCTGTTTGGGGCGGTTGTGTCTTCTGGATGTGGCTATTCCTAATATGTATATTTCACTTTTTTTATCTCTCTCCTGAGGTAGGCTATATGATATCCGATAGAAAACATAGTAAAATGTAGCAAAAGAGACACTCCTAATTCTGTTCTGTGACAGTTTACAGGTTGGCGTGGAAGCTTTGAATGTTAACGAAGATTTATTATTAATATTGAACTGAGTTGTCTTCCAGTTTATAACAATGATGCAATTATAATTTTGACTTTATGCATACATACTAAATTAAAATGAATAAAACTATTTCAAAACTAATGAAAAAAAATCATATTTTATCATTCCTCCGGGACTTTCTTACAGATATAAATGAGTGCGAGACTTTATCGCCATGTCAGAATAAAGGAACATGCACCAATACGGATGGAAGTTACACATGTGTTTGCCTTGAGGGCTATGAAGGAACAAACTGTAACATAAGTGCGTATGATTTTATGTCTTTTCAAGTTGTTATATAACAAAGCGTCATGTTATGTGTTTAAGATTGTATGGTCCAAATCAAATTACAAATCAGCGACATGTTGGGATGTGTACATATATTCCTTGACTGGTATTGAAATTATGTTACGCTTTCACCTTAAAACATTTAACGAGTCTACACATGATGTGATATATACATGCATGTACGTTATATCTTAAACACATATCTCTTCATATATTTTTTAAGATTACCTCAAGAGTTCTTACATACAGATTATATCTCCTAGTATAATTTAATTTAGATAATCGGAAAAAATATGTAATTTATATTTTTAACATAGAATCATATCAATCATCGGATCGGATTTAACATTTTCTTTTTTCCAAAAAAAGAAAAACATGTATATCAAGAATGGCCACAACAAGTAGACACAGCATGGCTGTACAATAATCATTTTTAAAATAGACGCCACAAAACATATCGAGTGATTCTTGACCATCTAATCTAAACGAACCATTTTCAGCACATTATAATGTTATAAAGATACAGATAACAAAAACGAGATAGAACTTTGTGCGAGTAAATATTTAATGTTATTCATTGAGACTAAAATGATCTTTATGAGAAGTACTTTCTTTTTGTTACCTTAAATATTGATTGAATTCCATGGAACAAACTCAATAACACTACCTTAGATATTTACAGATGATTGAGCAACTTAATTTGTAAATAAAATTCTTGTTCGGAGAAAAACATATGATACTGCTGAAGGAAACTGAATGAAATTAAAGATAATTAACAAATCAATTAAGGAAATTGTGCAGTGTAAAGGATTTTCTACTCTACCTCTAGTATTTGCAGAATTTAATTTTTATTTATACCAAAAAGCTTATCTGGAGCATACATATATTTTAAAAGCTAAGATTGCATTAACCTATGTTCCTTCCAATAGATTTTGTTACAAGTGAATGAATACTTAAATATATAATCAAAATGTGAAATAAAAACTAATAATATGTCACCAGGCTTGTTAATGTTTTTAGCTTTTAATTTTTACACATTCAACGCGAGTAGTAGTAATACCCGGTCAAAGGAGAACATTATTAAAATCGCAATCAACACGAGCAAGTCTTTTATTCTAAATTCAAGTTTAAAAAAAATCAATGGTCTATGATATGCAGGATTTATATTCTCAGATTCCCTGTCAAAATTCTATTCTTTTTAGTTCCGCCCATTGGTTTTTCGTTTAGGGTAAACCCATTCTTTTATGTGAGGCCCATACGCCGCTGAAAAAGGAATGGTATTAATCTGAATATACCTCATTGAAGGTTCCATGTTCACTGTCATATGCATACCATCGTTTGGGAAATTCTACTGTTTATTGGGGGTAAATATTGGTTCAGTTAAACCGAGCCAGCAATATTTTTTAGCTCACCTGAGCACGAAGTGCTCATGGCGAGCTTTTGTGATCGCCTGATCTCCGTCGTCCGTCGTCCGTCCGTGCGTCGTCAACTTTTTCTTCAAACGACTTCTTCTCCTGAACTCCTGGGCCAATCTTGCTGAAACTTGGCAGGAATGTAACTTGCATGAAGCGCTTCCAAAGTTGTTCAAAGAAATAAATTCCATGCAGAACTCTGGTTGCCATGGCAACCTAAAGGAAAAACTTTAAAATCTTCTTGTCTGAAACCACAAGGCCTAGAGCTTAGATATTTGGCATTTAGCATCCTCTATTGGAACTCTACAAAGATTGTTCAAATTATTTCCCTGGGGTCAAAATTGGTCCAGCCCCAGGGGTCACTCCATTTTACATAGATTTATATAGGAAATCTTTAAAAAGCCTCTTCTCACAAACCACAATGCATACAGCTTAGATATTTTGAAAGTAGCATTGTCTAATGGATGTCTACCAAGTTTGTTCAAATTATGTCCCCTGGGCAAAAATCTGCCATGCCCTAGGGTTCTCTTGGTTTACATATAGTTATATAGGAAAAACATGAAAAATCATTTTTCTCCAAAACAAATAGGACTAGATCTTAGATATTTGGTGCTGAGTATTGTGAAGAGACCATTTATCAACTTTGTTTAAAAGTTGGCCGTGGGGTTAAAACTGTCACCGTCCCGGGGGCCCTAAATATGTGAAAAAGGCAAACTATAAAAATCTTTCTACTTGAAACCTCAATGCCTAAAGCTTAGATATTTGGTATGTAGCATTGTCTAGTAGATGTCTACCAAGTCTGTTTAAATTATGTCCCCTGGGCCAAAATTTGCCAAGCCCAGGGTTCTCTTAGTTAACATTGATTTATATAGGAAAACATGAAAAATCATTTTTCTCCGAAACTGATAGGACTAGACCTTAGATATTTGGTGTTGAGTATTGTGAAGAGACCCTTTACCAACACTGTTTAAATGTTGGCCCTGAGGTCAATATTGGCCCTGCCCCAGGGTCCCTTGATATGTAAAAAAGGCAATTTTTAAAAATCTTCTTACTGGAAACCTCAAGGCTTAAGCTTAGATATTTGGTATGTAGCATTGTCTAGTGGATATCTACCAAGTTTGTTCAAATTATGTCCCCTGGGCCAAAATTGGCCACGCCCCAGGGTTCTCTTAGTTTACATTGATTTATATAGGAAAACATAAATAATAATTTTTCTCTGAAACTAATGCAACTAGACCTTAGATATTTCGTGTTGAGTATTGTGAAGAGACCCTTTACCAGCATTATTCAAATGTAGGCCCTGGGGTAAAGCTGAGAGTACTTTTGTACTCAGGTGAGCGATTATAGGGCCATGATGGCCCTCTTGTTTCATATTTGTTCTGTTCGGTGGCTTGCAAAGGTGCTTTTTCATCTATTGCAAAAAAACCTTGTTTCCTTTAAAAAAAAAATAACACGGAAAATCAATGTGTGCACTAAATAGGAGCTCTTTTACTTCAAACTAAATACAATTCCGACCTTTAACCAATAGCATTCGCATAATTATTACCGATATTTAGTTAATAAATATAGGTTATTAGCCCTATAAAAAAAAAGGGTCTGCCACGTTCAATAAACACGACGGCCTCCTTTCATAAATAACAGGGCCATTATCATTAACACTTTGCCGGTCCCGGGCCGAAAAGTTTTATAGATATAAAGCCCGCATTTGAAGAAATTTGATTAGCTAATAAGGCAGGGCCGACAAAGTGATAAAGATTTCATCAAATCCATGGTTTTGTCATATGTCTTGATTAAACGAGATCAAATTGTACATATCCGTGAAAAATCCCGATTTAAAATCACTTTACACATTCGTTCCATTCATTTTCTCCATAATTCACATAAAGCTTGATGTTTTACGAGGCTTCCAGCAGAGGTATAAGATGAAACACTCTCAAATCATAGCATTTACAGACTCGCAAATGCCCATTCTTTCCATTAAATTAAAAGAAAGTTAACAAATAGTACTGTTTAAAAAAAGTAAACATTCGTTAAATTACATCACATATCACTCAAATGACGTAGGAATTGGCATCGTGACGTAGTAATTAAGTTTATAAAAGTGCCTTCAGACTCAGGCCAATACGACTGCCCTCGGACAAATAACAGGGCCAATATCAAATCACTTATTTATTAACATTTAATTCGTTTGTGTGTGTGTGTTGTTGTTTTTTAAAATCCAGAAAATTTATGACCGCGCTTGCTTGTTTTGGAAAAACGCTAATTTTTGGCCCGAAAAAGACCTTAAAAAACTTTAAAAATCATCATACTATTTCTTATAAATTTTATGTTTCCGTTAGTCCTAAAAGCTTGCCTTTGTCGGTTCGGTAACCGGACCCCTAGACCTGTAATTTAGAGATACTGTTAACCGGAAACTTAGCAAGGTCTGTGAGGACTGTCAAGAGGTCCGGTAACCAGCTATTACCTATAACAAGACTATTTAAGAAGATTATATTCTCGATAATCAGACTTGGTTTGTAAATTTTTGACACAGTCATGACAGTAGAACTCCACCGAACACGACAAATATAAAACTATTACAGGCTCGGTTTGACTAAGCCTGATCATGGGCAGTAATGAAAAAGAATATTACTTATTGCCCACGCCGTCTAGCTCCGATTTGAACGAAACTTAATATTTACACAATCAGTACAATTTCCACCCTAAACGATTGCGCGCATGCGGCGGTGCACATGGAGCCTACAATATGGTATTTTCAGATTAATACCATTCCATGTTCAGAGGCCTATGGTTCCCAGATAGAAGATTGGGTTAGTCCCAACGAGAAACACTTGGGGAACTACAGAATAAAATTTTGACGGGGAAACAGAGAATATGAATCATGCATATCAGAGACAACAACAAAGGCAAAATTTACAAAAGGTGAAATATGCATATTAGAAATCGCCAGATTCAGAAAAAACTGCCTCCCCACACAGTCAAGAAGAAGAGAGAGGGAGAGAGCATGGTTAATAAAGTTATCAGTTTCAAAAAAGGACACCACTAACAATTAACAAAAATGAGAACCCGAGGGGTTACCGCCTTGGAACGGTCAGGGTAAATCAAATTGCCACTGGGGGTTTAAACCAGGTTCTAGGGTGCACCAACCTCACACTTGCCCCAACAGGTTCTCAAATCACAAAACAAGTACAAGTTGTCTTTGTGAAACAACTCCAACCGTCTAATCGGCTCAACAAAGTTGCATGCAAAAGAACACAAACATATTAAACATAAGAAGCTAATAGCATTGTTAAACATAAGTGTGGGTAATCAATGATCTTACCGAGACCAGAGCCCCAGGAGTCATCTCAACAAGAACACAATGACTCGGAAAAAATATTTAAGGTAAAGGCTTCGCTTGAAAAAGTAAGTTTTTTATTTATTTGCTGCGCTATGTGATATAATTATCCTTCAGTTTGTTTTTTCTTCATTTTTTATTGTTTTAACCTTTCTCTACAGATATCAACGAATGTGCATCAAACCCGTGCATGAACAATGGTTCCTGTACCGACATGATTAATGGTTACAACTGTCTCTGCAGAGATGGATTTGAAGACATAAACTGTGAAACGGGTAAGTCATATTGACATATACCGTGAACATTTAATATTTTAAGTGGATGGAACGATAACATCCAAGCAGACATACGTGAACAAATCCATACTAGCGTAAAAACCATAAGGATTTCAACGAATGAAACACAAAGGAACGCTCAGGTAAACTAAAAAATGGTCGTTTTATTGAAAATCAGGAATCAGGTTCATATTTCTTTTTTTCGAGATTGATAAAATTATCACGCTAAGAGTACACGTCTATTTTTCAGTTATGATTGTTATCATTCTTGTTTTTTTCAGACATCGACGAATGTGCTTCAAACCCGTGCATTAACAATGGTTCCTGTACCGATATTGTAAATGGTTACAACTGTTCCTGCAGCGATGGATTTGAAGACAAGAACTGCGAAACGGGTAAGTCATATTGCAATTAACTTGTTATAGGTTTGATTAATAGAACGTTGACATCAATGTAGACATTCGTGAATAAGTCCATAATGATATTGCCTCTACTTGGAAGCGATCAAGCACCGCCACGGCGACAGCTCCAGGCCATGCAATTCCGACAATTTACAAAAATGAGAACCCGAGGTGTTACCGCCTTAGAACGATCAGAGGCAAATCAAATTGCCACTGGAGGTTTAAACCAGGTTCTAGGGTGCACCAACCTCACACTTGCTCCAAATGGTTCTCATAATACAATAAAGTACAAGTGGTCTATAAAAAGTTATATTTCAATTCTTTCATGCCAAAATTGATTATTTTATCACATTAAGAGTACAAGACTTAAGATTATTTTTAATTTTGAATGTTTTCGATCTTTCTCTACAGATATCGACGAATGTGCTTCAAACCCGTGCATGAACAATGGTTCCTGTATCGACATGAGAAATGGTTACAACTGTTCCTGCAGTGATGGATTTGAAGACAAGAACTGCGAAACAGGTAAGTCATAATGTCATCCATTATGAGCATGTAACGTTTTGGTGGAGGGATCGTTTTTATCAAAGCAAGCAAACGAACATAATTCTATATAGGGCGAAATATGCATATAGGCCACATCCAGCAGACCCAGCCTACCCACACAGCAAAAAGCAGAGAGAAGAAAAAAACATGTTTTTCTGTGATCAGTTTCAAAATGGACCCCTTAACATTTAAAGAAAGTGAGAACCAGAGGTTTTACTGCATTGAAACTGTCAGTGGCAAAACACTTTACCACTAGGGGGTTAAAACCAGCTTCTAGGGTGCACCAACCTCACGCTTGCCCCAATAGGTTCTCATATGAACAAACAAGTACAAGTTGTCTTGGTGAAGTAACCCCAATCAACCCATCAGCTCGACATTGATGCATGCAAAAACGCTAAAAATAAAACATAAGAAGCTAATAGAATTATAAAGCTAAAGGGGCAGGTATTCAGTGATCTTACCGAGACCAGAGCAACTGGTAAAGAAAGTAAAAGAAGTGCAGATTACAAAAAATAAAGCACGAAGGAACACAGATAAACTAACTAAAACAAATGAATAAGACCTTTCTATTAGAAATCTGAAATATTCATTGCCTTTATACGTTAGTATTTCTTTTCTTTCGTTCCACAAAGTTATATTTTACTTCTTTCATGCGAAAGTTGATAAATTTATCACATTAGGAGTACAAGACGTAAGATTATTTTTAATTTTGTTTGTTTTCAATCTTTCTCTACAGATATCGACGAATGTGCTTCAAACCCGTGCATGAACAACGGTTCCTGTACCGACATGATAAATGGTTACAACTGTTCCTGCAGTGATGGATTTAAAGACAAGAACTGCGAAACGGGTAAGTCATATTGACATCTAGCATTAATATATCATAGTTGTGGTGGATAGAAACGTTCACATCACAGCAAACATACGTAAAAGAAAATCCATGAAAATAGATAAAAAGGGAACTTTGAAAGCCGACGTACACGACAAATATGAAAATATTGCAGGCTCGGTTTGATTGAGCCTGTTCATGGGCAGTAATGGAAATAAATATTGCTGCCCACGCCGCCTAGCCTCAGGTTGAGCGCAACTCAATATTTACACCAAATAAACAGTACAATGTTGATCCATCCTAAACGATGGTATACATATGGCGGTGAACATGGAACCTTCAATGTGGTATTTTCAGATTAATACCATTCCATGTTCAGCTTCGTATGGTACCCAGGTAAAAGAATGGGTTTGCCCTAAACGAGAAAACAATGGGCGGAACTAAACAGAATAGAATTTTGACAAGGGGATCTGAGAATATAAATCCTGCATATCACCGACAACGCCAAATGCAAAATTAAAAAATCAGGAAGTATATCCTAAGGGTGATTGAACAATATCCGAACCTGCATATGCTGGGATATTGAAACCACCCATCTATAAACTGGCCTGTACATAAGTATCGTGCTCAACGACCTTCAAAGGACGTAAATGATAACAGGACTGATTGAATACAGTAAAACAGAGTACAGGTTACAAAAAAATAAAGCACGGAAGAACACAGAAAACCAAAACATGAATAAGACCTTCCTATTTGAAATCAGAAATAGGCATAGCCTTTATACGTTAGTATTTTAGTATTTCTTTTCTTTGGTGTCTTATGTGATAAAATTATAATGTTACCGCTTAGAAAGAACTGAGAAACGGGTAATTCGCAATAAAAATGTAAGGTGAACATGTAAATTTTGTTCGGTGAAAGCAATATTCCCACCAAATCCGATAAACTGAGATCAAGAAGAAAGAAAAATTACTGAACAATAACACAAAAGGTAACGCAGAAAGGAACGTACATGTTAACTAGGTCAAACATACTACAAAGACCGTTACTTCAGAAACAGGGAAATTCCACCATTTGAACACCAATTATTTATTTAATTTAATTCCTGTATTTCATTACGGCAACAGTGATATGCTTTGTTAAACAGGTTTTTTTTTATTTCAATAAAGATTGTTGTCATTTTTTTAGACATCGACGAATGTGCTTCAAACCCGTGCATGAACAATGGTTCCTGTACCGATATTGTAAATGGTTACAACTGTTCCTGCAGCGATGGATTTGAAGACAAGAACTGCGAAACGGGTAAGTCATATTGCAATTAACTTGTTATAGGTTTGATTAATGGAACGTTGACATCAATGTAGACATTCTTGAATAAGTTCATAATGATATTGCCTCTACTTGGAAGCGAACATGCACAGCCACGGCGACAGCTCCAGGCCATGCAATTCCGACAATTTACAAATATGAGAACCCGAGGGGTTACCGCCTTGGAACGGTCAGAGGCAAATCAAATTTCCACTGGGGTTTAAACCAAGTTCTAGGGTGCACCAACCTCACACTTGCTCCAAAAGGTTCTCATATTACAAACAAGAGGGCCATGATGGCCCTTTATCGCTCACCTGAGTACAATAAAGTTGTGTTGTACGTGACCCAACGTCTCGATATGGTGGACATTTACACCAAGTTATTTTAAAATCCAATAAGGAACAAAAAAATTACAGCTTTCTATTTTTAGTAACAGTGACCTTGAACTTGGACCTACCGGCATGGGTATTGCACGCAACACACCCCCTTGTCATGGTAAACATTTATGTAAAGTTATTTTGAAATCTACTTTTTGTTTATCCATAAAGGTATACGAAATAATAATCACCTAATTAATTAAACTCTTTAATTTCAAAACGTTTCGGCCATCGGCCTTCTTCAGTTGAAATTACCACAACAAGCTTACATTTTCTTATTATCACAACATACATACAGGAAGTTAAGAGAAATGTTTTGAATTTTTTTTTAATTTAATTTAATTTAATTAATTTAATTTAATAAAAAAATTTAATTTTTAATTTTTATAAAATCTTTTGAAATCACTCCATTCATTAGAAAGTTACAGCCCAGACAAGAAAATTTTATTTTTAGTAACAGTGACCTTGACCTTGGACAAACAGGCATAGGAATTGTACGCGAAACAACACCTTGTCATGGTAAATATTTGAGCCAAGTTTTTTTTTTAAATCCAATGAGAGGTAACAAATTTACAGCCTGGACAAGATTTTCTATATTATTAACAGTGACCTAGTTTTTGACCCCAGATGACCCATATTCAAACTCGTCCAATTAATAACTGGGACATATGTCCTGACCAAGTTTATTTACAATCGGACAATCAGAGCAAAAATGTGACCACTAAAGTGTTAACAAGAAAATTCTTTTTTTTAAGTAACAGTGACCTTGACCTTGGACCAACAGGCATGGGTATTGTACTCTACACACTGCCTTGTCATAGTTAACATTTGTGCCAAGTTATTTTTAAACCCAATGAGAAATAACAATTTTTCAGCCAAGACAAGATTTTTCTATTTTTAGTAACAGTGACCTAGTTTTTTGACCACAGGTGACCCATATTCAAACTGTTCCAAGTAATTACTGGGACAATCGTCCTGACCAAGTTTCGTGACAATCGGAGCAAAAATGCGACCATTAGAGTGTTAACAAGAAAATTCTATTTTCAATGACAGTGACCTTGACCTTGGACCAACAGGCATGGGTATTCTACTAGACACAACCCCTTGTCATTGTGAACATTTGTGCCAAGTTGTTTTGAAATCCAATGAGAAATAATAATTTTACAGCCAAGACAAGATTTTTAGTAACATTGACCTAGTTTTTGACCCCAGATGACCCATATTGGAACTCGTCCAAGTAATTACTGGGAGATACGTACTGACTAAGTTTAAGTTATTACTGGGAGATACGTCCCGACCATTATTCGAACTCGTCCGAGAAATTACTGGGACAAACATCCTGACCAAGATTCATGACAATCGGAGCAAAAATGTGACCGCTAGAGTGTTAACAGGAAAATTCTATTTTTAGTAACAGTGACATTGACCTTGGACCAACCGGCATGGGTATTGTACTCGACACACCGCCTTGTCATGTTGAACATTTGTGCAAAGTTATTTTAAAATCCAATGAGAAATAAAAAAAATACAGCCAAGACAAGATATTTCTATTTCTAGTAACATACCTAGTTTTTGGACAAAGATGACCCATATGACCCTCCGGGAAATTACTGGACAGACATCCTGACCAAGTTTCATGACAATCGGAGCAAAAATGTGACCGCTAGAGTGTTAACAAGAAAATTCTATTTTTAGTAACAGTGACCTAGTTTTTGGACCCAGATGACCCATATTCGAACTAGTCTGAGAAATCATTGAGACAAACGTCCTGGCCAAGATTCATCATAATCGGAGCAAAAATGTGACCGCTAGAGTGTTTACAAGAAAATTATATTTTTAGTAACAGTGTACTAGTTTTTGGACCCAGATGACCCATATTCGTAATTTTCCGAGAAATTACTGGGACAGACATCCTAACCAAGTTTCATGACAATCGGAGCAAAAATGTGACCGTTAACGTGTTAACAAGAAAGCTCTTTTTTAGCAAAAGTGACCTAGTTTTTGAAACCAGATGATCTATATTCGAACTCGTCCGAAAAATTATTGGGACAAACATTCTGAATAAGTTTCATGAAAATCGGAGCAAAATGTAACCGCTAGAGTGTTAACAAGAAAATTCTATTTTTAGTAACAGTGACCTAGTTTTTGAAACCAGATGATCTATATTCGAAATCATCCGAGAAATTACTGGAACAGACATCCTGACCAGGTTTCATGATAATCGGAGTAAAAATGTGACCGCTAGAATGTTAACAAGAAAATTCTATTTTTAGTAACAGTGACCTTGACCTTCGACAAACCAACATTGGTATTGTACTGGACACACCGCCTTGTCATGTTGGACATTTGTGCTAAGTTATTTTGAAATCCAGTGAGAAATAACAAATTTACAGTCAAGACAATATAATTCTATTTTTAGTAACAGTGACCTAGTTTTTAACCTTGATGACCCATATTCGAACTCTTCCGAGAAATAACTGGGACAGTCATCCTGACCAAGTTTCATGACAATTGAGGCAAAAATGGTAATGCTAGAGTGTAAACATGAAAATTATATTTTTAGTAACAGTGACCTAGTTTTTGGACCCAGATGACCCATATTGGAACTTTTCCGAGAAATTACTGGGATAGACATCCTGACCAAGTTTCATGACAATCGGAGCAAAAATGTGAATGCTAGAGTGTTAACATGAAAATTATATTTTTAGTAACAGTGACCTAGTTTTGGACCCAGATGACCCATATTGGAACTTTTCCGAGAAATTACTGGGATAGACATCCTTACCAAGTTTCATGACAATCGGAGCAAAAATGTGACCGCTAGAGTGTTTACAAGAAAATTCTATTTTAAGTAACAGTGACCTAGATTTTGGACCCAGATGACACATATTCGAACTCGTCCGAGAAATCATTGGGACAAACATCCTGACCAAGTTTAAAATTAATCGAGGCAAAAATGTGACCGCTAGAGTGTTAACGAACTAAGTGTGGACGGACGACAGACGACGGACGACGGACATTCATCGATCCTAATAGCTCACCCTGAGCCAGCTCAGGTAAGCTAAAACGTACAAGTTGTCTAAAAAAAAAGTTCTATTTCATTTCTTTCATGCCAAAATTGATTATTTTATCACATTAAGAGTACAAGACTTAAGATTATTTTTCAATTATGAATGTTTTCAATCTTTCTCTACAGATATCGACGAATGTACTTCAAACCCGTGCATGAACAATGGTTCCTGTACCGACATGATAAATAGTTACAACTGTTCCTGCAGTGATGGATTTGAAGACAAGAACTGCGAAACAGGTAAGTCATAATGTCATCCATTATGAGCATGTAACGTTTTGGTGGAGGGATCGTTTTTATCAAAGCAAGCAAACGAAAATAATTCCATATAGGGCGAAATATGCATATAGGCCACATCCAGCAGACCCAGCTCCCCACACAGCAAAAAGCAGAGAGAAGAAGAAAACGTGTTTTTCTGTGATCAGTTTCAAAATGGACGCAACCAACATTTAACGAAAGTGAGAACCAGAGATTTTACTGCATTGGAACTGTCAGTGGGGGTTAAACCCAGCTTCTAGGATGCACCAACCTCACGCTTGCCCCAAAAGGTTCTCAGATGAACAAACT
Source organism: Corbicula japonica (assembly GCA_038501625.1). Lineage (NCBI taxonomy): Eukaryota > Metazoa > Mollusca > Bivalvia > Venerida > Cyrenidae > Corbicula > Corbicula japonica. The sequence continues at coordinate 18,596,267 of JAZAYU010000001.1, forward strand.
AGTACAAGTTATCTTGGTTAAGTAACCCCAATCAACCCATCAGCTTGCAAAAACGCTAAAACGAAAACATAAGAAGCTAACATAATTATAAAGCAAAAGGGGCAGGTACTCAATGATCTTACCGAGACCAGAGCGCCTGGTAAAAAAAGTAAAAGAAGTGCAGATTACAAAAAATAAAGCACGAAGGAACACACACATAAACTAACTAAAACAAATGAATAAGACCGTTCTATTAGAAATCTGAAATAGACACTGCCTTTATACGTTAGTATTTCTTTTCTTTCGTTCCACAAAGTTATAATTTATTTCTTTCATGCGAAAATTGATAAATTTATCACATTAGGAGTACAAGACGTAAGATTATTTTTAATTATGATTGTTTTCAATCTTTCTCTACAGATATCGACGAATGTGCTTCAAACCCGTGCATGAACAACGGATCATGTACCGACATGATAAATGGTTACAACTGTTCCTGCAGTGATGGATTTAAAGACAAGAACTGCGAAACGGGTAAGTCATATTGACATCTAGCATTAATATATCATAGTTGTGGTGGATAGAAACGTTCACATCACAGCAAACATACGTAAAAGAAAATCCATGAAAATAGATAAAAAGGGAACTTTGAAAGCCGACGTACACGACAAATATGAAAATATTGCAGGCTCGGTTTGATTGAGCCTGTTCATGGGCAGTAATGGAAATAAATATTGCTGCCCACGCCGCCTAGCCTCAGGTTGAGCGCAACTCAATATTTACACCAATAAACAGTACAATGTTGATCCATCCTAAACGATGGTAAGCATATGGCGGTGAACATGGAACTTTCAATGTGGTATTTTCAGAATAATACCATTCCATGTTCAGCTTCGTATGGTACCCAGGTAAAAGAATGGGTTTGCCCTTAACGAGAAAACAATGGGCGGAACTAAACAGAATAGAATTTTGACAAGGGGATCTGAGAATATAAATCCTGCATATCACAGACAACGCCAAAGGCAAAATTAAACAAGAAATATCTTTAAAACAAGAAGCTGTGTTCGGAAAACACATATGCCCCCGGTAGCGAAGTTTGTAACAATACAAATTTTAAATGATAGCTCAGTGTTAAAACTGCAACTAAAATCACAAGTTAGTTCTAAATAATGAAAATAACCATCTGGTGCCAGAACCTGTACATGAAAAGAATTTATCATAACAAGAGCCAGTCGGATACGACTGCACGCTCGACTATTCGAAGTCAGACATATTTAAGCACATTTAAAACTGGGCTTCATTTAAACTGGGGAGTGATTCAGGAGTTTATGACACCCAACACACACACACGAACAAAAGTTTCTTAATCCAAGTTAGGAAATCAATAAATTACAGTTACTTTATTATTGTAGTTATTTTTAGAGGGTTTACACAACCCAGTCCATACACCCCCAATCCCACACCCATCAACCCACTATCCCTGCCCACCTATAGTGATGTAGTGGGGTTTGGTGTAGTATAGTAAGGTATGGTATGCTGGTTGCTGTTGTTGGTGGTGTGGGTGTTGTTGCTGTTGTTAATATTGTTGTTGGTGTTGGTAATGTTGGTGGTGTTGATGTTGTTGTTGGTGTAGTTGTCAGTGTTGTTGTTGGTGTTGTCAGTTGTTGATGTTATTGTTGTTGGTTGTTGGTGTTGTTGATGCTATTGTTGTTGGTGGTGGTGTTGTTGGTGGTGGTGTTGTTGGTGGTGGTGTTGTTGATGGTGTTGTTGGTGGTGTTGTTGACGAAGTTGTTGGTGGTGTTGTTGACAGTGTTGTTGGTGGTGTTGTTGACGATGTTGTTGACAGTATTATTGTTGGTGGTGTGGTGTGGGGGGGTGGTGGTGTGAAATGGGGTGGTGTGGTGGTGGTGGGGGGTGGTGGTGGGGGGTGGTGGTGTGGTGGTGGTGGTGTGGTGGTGGTGTGGTGGTGTTGGTGGTGGTGGTGTGGTGGTGGTGTGGTGGTGGTGGTGTGGTGTGGTGTGGTGGTGGTGTGGTGGTGGTGTGGTGGTGGTGTGGTGGTGGTGTGGTGTGGTGTGGTGTGGTGTGGTGTGGTGTGGTGTGGTGTGGTATGGTATGGTATGGTATGGTATGGTATGGTATGGTATGGTATGGTATGGTATGGTATGGTATGGTATGGTATGGTATGGTATGGTATGGTATGGTATGGTATGGTATGGTATGGTATAGTATAGTATAGTATAGTAACCACTCAACACTTTCATCAAAGTATGTTAAGTACATCTGTTTTAAACCTTTTCTATAGCATTACCTTAGAAAAACACTAACATTGAAACTTTAACCATAATTTCTAAGTCTTAATTCTAATTTCTAAGAAAAAAAAGGGCAAAAATCAAATAAAACAAGTTAACCGTTTATCCAAGTAAAAAATGGGGAGATAATCCCAGAAAAAAGGTAGCCAGACTTACGTAACTTGTAAGGGTCATCATCTGTGCACTGTTAAGTATGTGTGTAAACTTTAATGCCAGATCTCTTTGTGGATATTGCGAAATATCCAACATGCCGAAGTAAGTTAACCATTTTCTAAGTACAAAAAGGGGAGATAACACCAGAAAAAAGGTACCCAGAGTTATGTAACTTGTCAGTGTCAAGACCTGTGAACTGTTAAGTAAGTGTGTAAACTTTCATGCCAATGCTCTTTGTAGAAATTCAGAAATATCCAACTTGCCGAAAAATGTTAACCATTTATTTCTAAGTACAAATAGGGGAGAAAACCCCGAATTAAGATAGCCAGAATTATGAAACTTGTTAAGAGTCATACCCTGTGCACTGTATAGTAAGTTTGTAAACTTTCATGCTAATGATCTTTGTAGAAATGGAAACATATCCAACTTGCCGAAACAGGTTAACCATTTTTCTAAGTACAAAAAGGGGAGATAACACCAGAAATAAGGTACCCAGAGTTATGTAACTTGTCAGGGTCATGACCTGTGAACTGTTAAGTCAGTGTGTAAACTTTCATGCCAATGCTCTTTGTAGAAATTCAGAAATATCCAACTTGCCGAAAAATGTTAACCATTTATCTCTAAGTACAAATAGGGGAGAAAACCCCGAATTAAGATAGCCAGAGTTATGTAACTTGTTAAGAGTCATACCCTGTGCACTGTATAGTAAGTTTGTAAACTTTCATGCTAATGATCTTTGTAGAAATGGAAAAATATCCAACTTGCCGAAACAGGTTAACCATTTTTTTAAGTACAAAAAGGGGAGATAACACCAGAAATAAGGTACCCAGAGTTATGTAACTTGTCAGGGTCATGACCTGTGAACTGTTAAGTAAGTGTATAAACTTTTATGCCAATGCTCTTTGTAGAAATTGAGAAATATCCAACTTGCCGAAAAATGTTAACCGGACGGACGGACGTACGGACGGACGGACGGACGGAAAGACGGACGGACGGTTCAATCACTAGATGCCGGGGCATAAAAAGATAAACGGCGCTGATGGAAAAGATTTTTATATATAAGAAAGAAAGAAATAAAGAGCGTGCAAAAATTTCGTCTGGTGATAATACGTTGATTAAAGAAGAATGTCTAATGTTAACTGTACATTTATTCGGTTTAAATAAAATACCTCTTGTAGAGTTAGTACTAATGACGAATAAATGTTATTAAAATACAATAAATGAAAATAATAACAACTTGTTACAAGAGCGAAATCTACCAAATTTTACGTAAATTAACTTTAAAAAAATGTCCCTCCCGAGTATTGAACCTGGGACATCCGCTTCAGAGGCGAGTGTGATAACCACTACACCAAGGCGATTTGAATGTCTGGACTTGAAATTAACAATCAGTATCAAAGGAACTAGAAAGGAACCAGTAAGAACCAGAAATACCTGCACTTCTCTGTCGTTTTACACTGTGTATTGTACTCAAGTGTTTACCCGACACCCATGAATATTCCATATAAAATCGTATTTAAGCCATCAATTGACTTAATTGGTTATTCATACAGTAAATATCTTTTTCTCCAATACAATTATCGCTTTTAAAAACGAAAATTCCCGAACATATAAGTGCCATGTAAATACTAACACACAATATAAAAATCGTTACGGTAATCATTAACGAGACCCACTAATAACCAATCAAAATAATCTATTTGATTTTCCCGCTGCATAATAAGTTTTATTTACAATATTTCATTGGTCGAAAAAACTAGGTCAAAAGTGAGCTTAGACAGCTAACGCCGAAAAATCAGGAAGTATATCCTAAGGGTGATTGAACAATATCCGAACCTGCATATGCTGGGATATTGAAACCACCCATCTATAAACTGGCCGAAATATTTAAACAAAAAGGTGAAATATAACGTAATATAAATATAAAGGCAATTTAAGAAGTACTATTGACATAGTACATAAGTATCGTGTTCAACGACCTTCAAAGGACGTAACTGATAACAGCACTGATTGAATACAGTAAAACAGAGTATAGGTTATAAAAAAATAAAGCACGAAAGAACACATAAAAAACCAAAACATGAATAAGACCTTCCTATTTGAAATCAGAAATAGGCATTGCCTTTATACGTTAGTATTTCTTTTCTTTGGTGTCTTATGTGATAAAATTATGTTGTTACCACTTAGAAAGAACTGAGAAACGGGTAATTCGCAATAAAAATGTAACGTGAACATGTAAATTTTGTTCGATGAAAGCAACATTCCCACCAAATCCGATAAAATGAAATCAAGAAGAAAGAAAAATTACTGAACAAGTACACAAAAGGTAACGCAGAAAGGAACGTACATGTTAACTATGTCAAACATACTACAAAAACCGTTAGTTCAGAAACAGGAAAATTCCACCATTTGAACACTAATTATTTATTTAATTTAATGCCTGTATTTCATAACGGTAACAGTGATATGTTTTGTTCAACAGGTTATTTTTATTTCAATAAAGATTGTTGTCATTTTTTAGACATCGACGAATGTGCTTCAAACCCGTGCATGAACAATGGTTCCTGTACAAACATGATAAATGGTTACAACTGTTCCTGCAGCGATGGATTTGAAGACAAGAACTGCGAAACGGGTAATTCACATTAACTTGTTATAGGTTTGATTAATGGAACGTTGACATCAATGTAGACATTCGTGAATAAGTCCATAAGGATATTGCCTCTACTTGGAAGCGAACATGCACCGCCACGGCGACAGCTCCATGCCATGCAATTCAGACAACGCTACCGACTAAACTAGCCGCTACATCCCCACAAAAGGCTGATTGGAAAGCCCTGATAAACGTTATAATCGCTGCATGACATCTTATACCCTTTTTTTAACTGAAAACAGTACCTACTATATGTATACAGAGACTTTTTAACGACCGCCACATTATACAAATTACGTTACAGTTGATTTCAAATGATATAAGTTCTACTGGGGAGCGAATCCGCACCGTCACGGCGACCACCTAGCCATGCTATTCCGATAAGGCTACTTACTGAGCTACCCGGAACAACCCCCAAAAAGGTTTTTCAGATAGCCCTGATAAACGTTATTATCACTGCATGACATGGGATACGGATTATTTTGCTGCTATCTTACTGGGTAATATTTATGTTAGATTCGGAACCTCCATTTATAAACAAGTAATAGGCATCCCAATGGGTACTAATTGTGCACCCCTTGTTGCTGATCTGTTTTTATACTGTTATGAAAGAAACTTTATGTTATCTCTTTCTACTGAGCATCAAGATAATATTATTACACCTTTTAACAACACCTCGAGGTACCTTGATGATTTATTCAATATAGATAATAACCAGTTTCCATTACCAGTTAATAAGATTTATCCTAAAGAACTACAACTTATTTAAACGAACATTTCAGAAAAGCAAGCAAACTTTCTCGATCTAAATCTGTCTATTGAAAATGGTCACGTCACTACTAAAATATATGATAAAAGAGATGATTTTAATTTTAATATAGTAAATTTTCCGTTTTTAGACGGTGTTGTTCCCCGTGCAACATTTTACGGGGTTTATATCTCACAGCTTCTTCGCTTCTCAAGAGCTTGCAACGATGTTAACGATTTTAAAGAACGTAATCTTTGCATTACAGAAAAACTTTTAAAACAAGGATATCGGTATCACAAATTAAGGAAAACCTTTTAAAAGTTTTATCGCCAAAACCCAGATCTAATTCATAAATACAGGTGCAGTTTAAAATCTCTATTGCATCAAGGTATTTCACAGCCAGTTTTTTTAATGGAGATTTAATTTATAAACTTAAGAAGATAAAAGGCAATGTTAATTTCTCCCGGTTTTTCGTAAAAAACCATCTGTAAATTTAAAAAGAAAGGTTATCAGCATGACTTTTTACAGCGCTCTGCAGGCCTGGTGATTAACCCTTCTACAGTTGATCATTATGCTTACCTCTTTGGTTGCACGACGGTGGCAGGGGTAAAGGAGTTTATGAAGGTTATTGGGGAAATCTTTTCTTAAAAGAACCTAGAAGCTCGATTTGTTTCTTTTATCCCTGTCATCGTGTTCTAGCTGATTTTACTTCAGCAGCTCTGAAAAATTAGTAACTTACCAGCCTGAAGAGATGAAGTGTCGATTCTTTTATCAAAATTTCAAATGTCTGGCAATCTTCTATCAGTATACAGATGTGACCTGGCTGGTATAAGCTACCATGGAGATGCAGATATGCAAATTGTTTCATTTTGAATTCATACAAAAACAAACATTGCTATTCTGACACACTGGCAGCCAACTCTTTTGTTCATCCAGTCTGAATGTTTATTATCCAGAACGACTTTTCTTCCTGACAAATTCCATCCATGACTTTCGCATGAACTACTCTATTAAACATGTCTGAAAGTTATCCAAACTAAGCTTCGATTCTTTTTACATCATATGCTGAAATCCGTGTTGTTGTTGTTGTACTACAGTAGCGAGTTAAACTCGATGACTTTTATTACACAGAATGATATAAACATAAAGTGGCAACATAGACACATCCTCTGCCACTCTGGGTCAATTCAGATTTATTTCTAACGGTTTAAATGCTGGATTAAATGTCTGTCAGTTACACAATAAAATACTTCTTCTGTTTTAAATCACTTTCCTTCCCTGTCAAATGGCAGCCATCTTGCAACTATCGACATGGCGATTTGTGTTAATGCAGATGACTGGCTAATGTTGATGTCAACTAACCAATGAAATTGCGGGTTTTAGTAACATGGTGTTCTGGAAAAAAGATTATATCAAAAATATTCGTTATCATCTATAATTGACGAACTGATTGTATCGTTGACGATCACGTCATTTGGGTTTTCGTCATGATTCGTCGACTTTATGATTAATCACCCCACCACTAGCTTTGTTAAACAGCTTAATACATGTACTAGTATTTCAATTAAAATTGATGTCATTCTTTTGTTGTTGTTTTTTCAGACATTGACGAATGTGCTTCAAACCCGTGCATGAACAATGGTTCCTGTACAAACATGATAAATGGTTACAACTGTTCCTGCAGCGATGGATTTGAAGACAAGAACTGCGAAACGGGCAAGTCATATTGCAATTAACTTGTTATAGGTTTGATTAATGGAACATTGACATCAATATAGACATTCGTGAATAAGTCCATAATGATATTGCCTCTACTTGGAAGCGAACATGCACCACCACGGCGACAACGCCAAGCCATGCAATTCCCACTCCGCCTCCGACTGAACTAGCCGCTACATCCCCACAAAAGGTTGATCGTATAGCTCTGATAAACGTTATCATCACTGCATGACATCAGATACAGATTATTTTATTGATAACAGTTCTGACTATTTGTATGGGGAGACTTTTTACGACCGCCACAATATACAAGTAACGTTACTGTTGATTTCAAATGTTTTAAACTCTACTGCCTGGGGAGCGATTCCTCACCGTCACGGCGACAGCAACTAGCCATGCTATTCCGATAAGGCTTCTAACTGAGCTAGCCGGAACAACAAACAAATAGCGCCTACATAGCATAAAATAGCGTACATATTATTACAAATAAAGCATGAAGGAACGCAAAGGTAAACTACATAAACTTTAAAGTAGACCTTTTTTTAAAACCATATATGTGGTTCGTTCTTTGTATGTTTTTCCTTTCCTGCGAGAAATGATAAATTAATCACGCTATAAGTACAAGTTTTTTCAGTTTTGAACGTATAGATAACCTAACTAAAACTAATGAATAAGACCTTCAAAGTAGACATTCGTAAATAAATCCATAATGATATTGCCTTAAATGGGAAGCGAACCCGCACCTTCACGGCGACAGCGCATAGCCATGCAATTCAGTCGTCGCTACCGAAGGAGCTAGCCTGTACTTCTTTTTAAATAAGTTGATCGGATATCCCTGATAAATGTTATCATCACTGCGTGACATCGGATACGGATTATTTTATTGAAAACAGTTCTGACTATATGTATGGGGAGACTTTGTACGACCGCCACAATGTACAAATAACGTAGCTCTTGATTTCAAATGATATTAGCTCTACTGGGGAGCGAATCCGCATCGTCAAGGCGTCAGCGCCTATCTTTGCAAATGCCGACGGCCACTTATTGAGCTAGCCGGAAAAACAAACAAAAAAGTTGTTCGGATAGCCCTGATACACGTTATCATTATTGCATGACATGGGATACGGATTATACTGCTGTTAACAGTACTTACAATGTGTAAAACCTTAAAATAAAATAGCGCCTACATAGCATAAAATAGCATACATATTATTAAAATTAAGCACGAAGGAACGCAAAGGTAAACTACATAAACTTAAAAGTAGACCTTTTTATTTAAAACCATATTTGTGGTTCGTTCTTTGTATTTTTTTTTCTTTCCTGCGAGAAATGATAAATTTAACACGCTATAAGTACAAGGTTTTTTCAGTTTTGAACGTATAGATGACCTAACTAAACTAATGAATATGACCTTCTTAGTGGAAAACACAAATAGGCATTGCCTTTATGCGTTGGTATTTCGTTTCTTTGGTGTCTTAAGTGGTACATTATGTTTCTAGCGCTTAGAAAGAACTGCGAAACGGGTAATTCATAATTAAAATGAAGCATGAACATTTCATTTTTGTTCGGTCAAAGCAACCTTCACACCAAATCTAATAAACTGAAATCAAGAAGAAAGCAAAATTACTAAACAATTACACAAAAGGTAACACAGAAAGAAAGGTACATGTAAACCAGGTCAATCGTACTACAAAAACCGTTAATTCAGAAACAGGAAAATTCCACTGTTTGAACGCTAATTTCTATATTTAGTTTAATGCCTGTATTTCATAATGGTCCAGTTATACTTTTGTTTTAAACAGTTTGTTTTATATCAATTAAGATTGTTGTAATTTCTTAGACATCGACGAATGTGCTTCAAACCCATGCATGAACAATGGTTCCTGTACAAACATGATTAATGGTTTCAACTGTTCCTGCAGTGATGGATTTGAAGACATGAACTGCGAAACGGGTAAGTCATTACTAAAATGTTACTTACACATTTATACCAAACTGAACTTTTACAGCCAATGTGACAAAATAAATTAAATCAAGAATAACGCAAAATTACCAAACATTTACAAAGAAATTAAAACAGGAAGGAACGAACATGGTTGCTTAGTCAACACGCAACGTTTAGGGCAAAACGATGAAAATGCCAAGCCTTTGAACGTTAGTCATTTATTTACCTTTTTAATGTCTGTAGCCTATTTCATAACGGTACAGTAATATGTTTTGTTAAACAGTTGTTTTTTTTATTTCAATAAAGTGTGTTGTCATTCTTTTGTTTTTTTTCAGAAATTGACGAATGTGCTTCAAACCCGTGTATGAACAATGGTTCCTGTACCGACATGGTAAATGGTTACATCTGTTCCTGCAGCGATGGATTTGAAGACAAGAACTGCGAAACGGGTAAGTCATATTGCAATTACTATTAATAGTTTTGATAAATTGAACGTTGACATCAAAGTAGACATTCGTGAATAAATCCATCATAATATTGCCTCTAACGGGAAGCGAACCCGCACCACCACGGCGACAGCGCATAGCCATGCAATTCAGACGTCGTTACCGAAGGAGCTAGCCGGTACTACTTTTAAAAAGAAGTTTATCGGATATCCCAAATAAACGTTATCATCACTGCATGACATCGGATACGGATTATTTTACTGATAACAGTACTGACTATATGTATGGGGAGACTTTGTACGACCGCCACAATGTACAAACAACGTAGCTCTTGATTTCAAATGATATTAGCTCTACTGGGGAGCGAATCCGCATCGTCAAGGCGTCAGCGCCTATCTTTGCAAATGCCGACGGCCACTTATTGAGCTAGCCGGAAAAACAAACAAAAAAGTTGTTCGGATAGCCCTGATAAACGTTATCATTATTGCATGACAAGGGATACGGATTATTTTACTGATAACAGTAGTGACAAAATGCATGAACGTAAAATAAATATTATCACAAATTAAGCACGAGGAACGCAAAAGCAAGCTAAATTAACTTATAAGAAGACATTTTTATTTAAAATCAGAAATGTTTTGTTTTTGATATGTTTTTCTTTGTTGCGTGAAGTGATTAATTTATAACGCTCAAATTACAAGTATAGTTTTCAGTTATGTTTTGTTGTCAATCTTTCTCTGCAGATATCAACGAATGTGCTTCAAACCCGTGCATCAACAATGGTTCCTGTACCGATATGACAAATGGTTACAACTGTTCCTGCAGTGATGGATTTAAAGACAAGAACTGTGAAACGGGTAAGTCATATTGACATCTAGCATAAACATATCATAGTTTTGAAGGATGGAAACGTTAAAATCACACAGACATACGAAAATAAATTCATAAGACAATAGAATAGAGTACAGTTTACAAACAATAAAGCTCAAAGGAACGCATAGATAACCTGAGTAAAACTAATGAATAAGATCATCCAATTGAAAATCAGAAATAGGCATTGCCTTTATACGTTAGTATTTCTTTTCTTTGATGTCTTAAGTGATTAATTTACGTTTCTAGCCCTAAGAAAGAAATGCGAAACAGGTAATTCATAATTGAAATGTAACAAGAACATTTAATTTTTGTTCGGTCAAAGCAACATTCACACCAAATCCTGCAAACTGAAATCGAGAAGAAGGCAAAATTACTGAACGCTTACACAAAAGGTAACGCAGAAAGGAACGTACATGTTAACTAGGTCAAACATACTACAAAGACCTTTAATTCAGAAACAGGAAAATTCTACTGTTTAAACGCTAATTTCTATACTTAGTTTAATGCCTGTATTTCATAAGGGTCACAGTTATATTTTTGTTAAACAGTTTGTTTTATATCAATTAAGATTGTTGTCATTTTTTAGACATCGACGAATGTGCTTCAAACCCGTGCATGAATAATGGTTCCTGTACCGACATGATTAATGGTTACAACTGTTCCTGCAGAGATGGATTTGAAGATAAAAACTGTGAAACGGGTAACATAACCTTGAGAGGCTGTGACCTCTGAATGTGGCCATTTCTGATATGCATATTTCACTTTTTATATTTAACTATAATATATAAATTGTCTTTTTTTGAAGAGACATTTTTTCCGTTGAAGAATTACTTTTGACATGTTTAATAAATTTCAAAGATAAACACAAATTAGCAGAATAATAAAAAAAACGAAGGAACGAGGCTATTAATTTACTCAATCACTCTTTCATTGAGAAAAGTAAGGGGAATCGCCTTTGAACAAGAGAACTTTATATATTGTTGCGTGGAGAGTCCAATTTAAGGGGGAGCGGGCACTTGTTAATTTCAAATGGCGAAAACTGGCTATAATTTGAAAAAAAATGAATTATGGGAAAAATACTAATTGCAAATAGATTTTAATGAAGAAATGTATTTATCTAAGGATGTTCTTATGTTTGCAAGCTCAGTTTAGTATCATTCATGTTCCGTTTGCATGAGAACTCTGAAATTCATGGACAATATACCAAAACAACACATACTTCATATTTCTGCATCATGATTTTTGCACGTACGTTAACTGGGCTCAGAAGACCTAATTGGTCATAAATGCATGAAGAATACCTCAGTACATATCTTTTGGTGATAGTGTCCAGTGTTGGAATGTCACGTTGTGCACAGGTGAGCGTGTCTGATTTGTGGTCCTAATTCATACCCAGTATCTTGCACATTTCGTCTTTACTGAGGACGTGACCGTCTGCTGCAAGTTGTCGCAAAATCTGACAATTTGATGACCACGATCTTAGGTTCTTTCCTGCACCGGAAGTTACCTGTCTGGATTCTTTGCAATACCGAAGCAGTTTATTCTCGTCACTGAAGCTTGATACTACATTCTCTGCATATAAATCCTCTTCGATACCTTTCGAGGCCTTTACATCGGGGTTGGTTTCAAGATGTTTACTGATGGTGGCCACGTTGCTCCCAAAAAGAACGGACTTGAATTATGAATCTCAGCAAAATTAATGATATGATGAGAAGAAAAAGTTGAGTCAGTAGGAATACTTGATACGATAAAATTGTTATCATTAAAATTGATGACAAAAGCATCATTCACCACGAAAATCATTTAATACTCAATGAATTTCAACAATATTTACTAAACACAGTCATTAAAAGCCATTCAATTTGATAAAGATTTAAGACAGGGGTCAAAATCAAAATTTACATTACAATCAATGTTTTGTATGACCACCTCTAGCTTAAATACAAGCCAGAAATCGCCTTTCGTATGTTGTTTACGATTGTTCGAATGATGTGTATAGGGGTTTGGGCCAATTCCTTGTGCAATAACCGTTTCAGATCATTTACGTTGTTGACGTCAATCCTGTCACTTACCTTTCTTCGAAGATAGTCGCACATGTGTTGAATCGGCGCGAGATCAGGTGATTTTAATTGTCATTCGAGTATGTTTATGTTGTTGACAACATGAACATGCCGTGTATGACGTGCCGTATGGCAGCGTGCATTATCCTGCTGTAGAACGTAAGCACTGCCTTACACCATGTAAGGAACAATGACAGGGAAAAATGATTTCTGCAGAACAATGGACGGCATTTAAGATATTCCGTATTGTTTTGATGTTTTTTATTGCATTTATAAGAAAAACCACCCCAGATCATAGCGCTCCCAACATCGTAACGGTCATATTCGAAGACGTGTGCAGGATCAACCTTTCCCCTCGGCGTCGCCAAACACAATGAATTCCATCAGCTTCTTGGGGATTAAATTTGGACTACGCGGTAAAAACGATCCTGTTCCATCGCTGTCTATTCCAGCGACTGCCCAGGCGTGCCCAATTCAAATGTGCAACGCGTTGACGAGCTGTTAGAAGAATACCTTTGTAAGGACGTCGAGCTGCTCTCAGCCGGTTTAAAGCGTAAGAAACGAATATTCTTGACCCCTGAGGATTGTCTAAGACGTTGAACGAGCTTTTTAGCAGGTGTAAAGCGATTACCTCGTGTTGACGTCACTAAGTAGCGATCTTGCGACGTTGTTTTCAACGTTTCACCTGGACGAAGCAGGTGGTTGACGCTGCCAGTTTGCATACAAAATATTGTTTGCTCATGCAAACCAAAACGACCTGCTACGTCAGCAGCGTATAAACAAGCTTCTAGAAATCTCAAAGCGATATTTCTGTCATTAATGAGAGGCCAGGACGACAACAAAGGCTAACTACCAGAATCTTTTTTCCGGCTTTTTTTCAATGTGAACAATACAATTTTAATGTCAAAGGAAATTCGCAAAAATATCCATGTCCATTTTTATTGGTACGTGCATCTCGAGCATTTTGAATTTACACAGTCACGGTCTAATAAGGAAGGTTTTCGTAAACAAATAATTGTTTATGTGATAAGAAGAGTTAGTACAACACATATGTTCAATTTTTTGTCACGATATTTGCAATATTGTGTATTTTGGGCGTAAACAAAAATACTGACTAAACTTTTTCTTTTGAGTATATGCCATTAAGCAGAGCTGGTGTGAATTCGAGACAGGACAGTCATTTAAACTTGCGTGATTAGACAGTAACTGCAACTTCAGTCATAAACGATTCTGATCTCGATAAGATCATTGAGTACCCGCCCCTGTGGCTTTGCAAAGCTATTAGCTTTTATGTTTTATATGTTTGTGTTCTTTATCAAGCATCAATGTAGGTTGGAGTTATTTCACCACGACAACTTGTACTTAAATGTAAATATGATAACCTGTTGGGGCAAAAGTGAGGTTGGTGCACCCTGGAACCTGGTTTAGACCCCCTTATGGCAAATTGTTTTGCCACTGACCGTTCCAACGCGGTTATCCTTCGGGTTCTCATTTTGGTTATTCCTTATGGTATCTGTTTTGAAATTGATCATTTTATAAACCATGATCTCTTTCTCGTCTTCTTGACTGTGTGGGAGGCTGTGTTTTCTTACTGTGGCAATGCCTGATATGCATTTTTCATTATACCCCCGCAAACTTTAGTTTGGGGGTATATAGGAGTCATCATCCGGTTGGTTGGTTGGTTGGTTGGTTGGTTGGTTGGTTGGTTGGTTTGTTGGTTGGTTGTTCGGTTGGGCGTCTGTCTGTGGCACTTACTACATCAACAGTGTTCAAGATATCGACTTGAAACTTTAAACATATGTTCGTGACTACATTTGCGCAAACTATTTTTTCTCATGTGGGTCAGTCCATTATTTTTCGGAGGGGAGCACAATTTAACAAAATCTTGCGCCGCGAACTACTTCTACACTTTTTAAGATATTGACTTGAAACTTCATACATATGTTCGGCATGAAGTGTAGATGTGCATGACATTTTTTTCGTGTAGATCAGTTTATTTTTTTTTGCAGGGGACATGATTTAACAAAATCGTGTTATGCAAACTTCTACACTTACTACGTCAACAGTTTTCAAGATATCGACTTGAAACTTTAAACAAATGTTTGTGAGTACATTTTCACAAATTATTTTTTTTTCTTATGTGGATCAGTCCATTATATTTCGGAGGGATGCGCGATTGAACAAAATCTTGCGTCTCAAAATACTTCTACAGTTTTTAAGATATTGAATCAAAACTTCATACATATGTTCAGCGTGAAGTGTAGATGTGCACGACATATTTTTCGTGTGGATCAGTCCATTATTTTTTGCAGGGGACATGATTTAACAAAATCGTTTTATGCAAACTTCTACAGTTTTCAAGATATTGACTTGAAACAAAAATTTATGTTATGCATGAAGTGCGCATGTAAGCGATATATGTTTTTGTTGATCAGTCCATTATTTTTTGGAGGAGAGCATTATTTAACAAAATCTTTTATTTAAAATCTTATGACGCAAACTAATTCTCCAGTTTTCAAACTTTAAACATACGTTTGTGAGTAGATATGCATGACATACTTTGTTTCATGTGGATCAGCCCATTATTTTTAGGAGGGACACATGATTCGACAAAAACTTGTGACACAAACTACTTCTACAGTTTTTAAAATATTGACTTGAAATTTTCAAAATATGTTCGGCATAAAGTGTAGATGTGCGTGACATATTTTTCGTGTGGATCAATCCATTATTTTTGCAGGGGCGTTGATTTAACAAAATCGTGTTATGCAAACTTATACAGTTTTCAAGATATCGAAACTGAAATCATATGTTCTGCATAAAGAGCGCATGTAAGTGACATATTTTTTATGGATCAGTCCATAATTTGTTGGAGGGGAGCATTATTTTACAAAATCTTATGACGCAACTACTTTTCCAGTTTTAAAACTTTTAACATACGTTCGTGAGTAGATTTGCATGACATTTTTTTTTCATTTGGATCAGTCCATTGTTTTTTAGAAGGGGAGCACGATTCAACAAAACCTTGTGACGTCAACTACTTTTGCAGTTTTGTTTACATCCGGTGAAAACCCAAGTCGCGATTTTTAAACACAACTTTTGCTTTACACGCACGTGGCGTTAGAATTAGCTTACCAAATGACGCCATATTTCTTATCACTCTCGGAAGAATAACAACATGTGCCCGGGTGAAGGTCGTGTAGCTGTGTGCGTATCAGAAGATACACAGTGACACGGTTTGGCGGCCATATTGACCTACTTCTGTTTGGCAAGTAAACAAACCGTGAGCGGCAAAGGTTTAAATAGCCAAATTTCTTTAGTTTTTAATTGGAAATATAATGTTTTAACAATTTATAATCGTACATTATCTAGATAGTTCTCTTTTCTTGGAATTTTCTTTTAATTAACTTTAAATCTGGCTTACTATTTGATAATAAACCGATCAGCTGATATATGTCAAATCAATTCTAAATGTCAACATCTCAGTATTTTACATTCCTGATGATTTGTTTTTTGGTTGCAAGCCGGTTCAAGTGTGACTTTTTATTTCAATATTGCAGACAATCAAGGGGAAAGGGGCTTAGTTTTGTCTGCTTTGAAATATTAGATAATAATAATATTTTAACCCAGGTTTAGTATATTAGGATGATATGAAACCTGAAATGCTTCAAATACTGATTCAAATATTAAGTTTTGGAATGGATTACCAACAGAAAAGATTTCAACTGAACTCGATATTAATTATCTTAATAGCAAATATCTTTTTTGTTTGTTGTTTTCTTTAAGCATTAAAGTAGAATGAATTATTTAGTGAAGTACAGACTTCATAATGAACATCCTCAAATCTGGGTTAGAATAATAATTTCTAATATTCTAATCCAGCTCAAAACTAGTAGCTCTGGTGTAATCATTACTTTGGAAGCTGTCTCTGTCTTCTTAAATGCTGGGGTCTTCTGATTTTAAGTATCCATTATAAGAAGATTTTCAATTTCATGTGACCAGCTTGGGGTTCATGCAAAATTGATTATGCAAGAGGATCTTAACAATTATAATTAAAATGAAATTAAGCATATAAACTTGATTGTTGGGATATAACTCTTCTCATCAAATCTAGAGTATAAAAATGTTGCCATTTGTAAAACATTAAATATGCAGATAAATTTAATAATTGAAAATAACCACAGAAATAGATGTTTTATTAGATTTAGACATATGTTTTAAGTAATAACTTGTATCTAATGGTATAATAGATTGTATCTATTCGTATAAAAAAGACAACTTTATTTGTGTTTGTTGACTTTTAGTCCTATACCAGTGCTATGCAAATTATCTTCGCCAAATCTGAAATCTTGATAGTTTTAGACAAGGGGTTTACCATGACACAACATTACTAGTAAACATGTTAACCACCTATTACTCTAATGATGACTAAATATGCTTAATACTTGACACCTCCCTTATCAGACTTTGCAGCATGATTGTTTTGCTAATAATATAAAACATGCTGAAGGAAATCTCCTGAATGTAATTTGTCAATATAAATTAAATAAATATAATCATGTAACCACAAAGTGAATTTCTCAATAATTTCTCAATAAATATAATTAATAAATAGATGGAAATAAAAAAACTCTAATGCGTTAATAAATATTATCATGTAAACAATTCAAATGTATTTGGGTTATATATTAATTATGTCTAAGTAGCCAAAGCTAATAGAACAATATCACATCAATTTACAACAATATAAGTTTATTTAATAGTATTTTATGAGCTAAACCTCATATGCAGCTAATATGAATAATTCCACACCATGAAAAACATAATTATAGCATTATTTTAGCAGGTAATCTTATGTGAACAGTCACTTTAAAAAATCATTTTAATGATTGGTGCTTATGTCACCATGTAACTTCATTTTGTTTGTATTTTCTTCAGCTTTTATATATACCAAAATAACAGAATAAATGAAAATTTCATTCAAGGTAAGAAAAACTTAGTTCAATATAATTCAGTGGTAATGATGTATAATTAATGCAACCGACCGATATCTTGCAAAATTTAAAATTATGTAAGTTTTGAAAAAGTCTACAATTTGAAGCAAGTGCTGCAGTGTTTCCTGAAAAGGGTTGGAATTAAAACACTGCATTATTTTTGAATCTCTTTCTGTGGCTTCTTTTGACATAATATTTTGATTTAACTAAATTGGACTGTGTCAGTTTTCCAAATCGAGATCCTATCATCTGGAGCAAATATTTCAACAGTCTTTACTTAATTGATTTCAAAGTGCAACTAAATTCAATGATAATTGATTTTGATTTTTATATATATGATCGTTTATTAAATCCCTTTTATGGTACTCATATCTCTAAAGGCCATGGCTTGAAAGTACTTGGGTGCTCTTTTTCACGGCCATAGTTACATATATTGGATTTTAAAACTATCCATCTTCTGCATTTATTAAGTTTATAAAGATCTCACGTTTATGGCAAAAGATGAGAGAGAACATTGATGATGAGGTCTTTGGGTTCCTCGTGACTAATAGTTTGATTTCTCCTTTAGTTGTGGATTATTTTCATGTTGGAATGTTTAGTGTAAACAGTAAGGCCAGAGAATAATGACAAGTTCAGATGATTTGTAAAGAAGGTCTTTCAGAAATCAAACATTTTTTTTTCAAATAATACCTGTAAAATAAAAAGGAATGTTCTGCTATGCATACTGTGTATCTAATCAGCTTATGTAGGAATATACATAATCTAAATGGATTGATAGTGTATAGTTTGCCCATAAATTTAGGTAGTTCCTGTTGTTATGTTTTTAATACAGCCACCACTGCTGATGAAGTTGAAAATATTAAAAAACGGATGTTATTTGCACAATTTTAATATAAGATTATCAAAGTACGCACTGATAATGAATATCCGAAATATCCAAATATATATGCCTCCCTGGAATTTATCAATAAACTTGTCTCCAAAAAAACCGTTGTTGAATGGTAAAAATGCTCAGAATGCAAGATCAGGTTATGGGACAGCTCTTCCCTAGCGAGATTTGAAAAGATAATTGTAATTAGTCACATATTTGCAATGCAATTTTCATATACGGAAAAGCGAAAAAATCTTTGTTTACTCGCAACCACGCTTTGAC
The DNA here is from genome assembly GCA_038501625.1 of Corbicula japonica. Classification (NCBI taxonomy): domain Eukaryota; kingdom Metazoa; phylum Mollusca; class Bivalvia; order Venerida; family Cyrenidae; genus Corbicula; species Corbicula japonica. The sequence goes on from JAZAYU010000001.1 coordinate 18,615,299, forward strand.
TTGACCTTCACCTTCTCTATATAACAGTTGAAACCGTGTCTCCGTGTATTGTAAAAAAAATTCTCAGAAGATGCTCGATTGTTTTTTTTTCTTACGCAGAGACAGCGTAATAAGTAATATGTATGTAATTATCATGCAACTGAAATGGCCTTGCATCGGTAGGCGGATATAATCCTACGTTTGGTTTTCTTAAATTGAGAATATTTAACCTCGGAATACACAAAATGAAAGCAGGTCTACATCACGTTATCGGAATATGCCGTCCAATGATGTACTTTGGAAACTAAAACGCGCAAAAATTATGTACATACTTTGTATTGGAGATATTTATTATAAAAAAAACAACAGCAGAAATAAACAACTACCGTCAATTTCATAATTATTGAAAATATTCACGAAGTTCTATAATTTTTGTTTATGGAGAATGTTTACTGAATTGAGAGGCATAGTTGATTAAGATAAATGACAATAAATGATAAACCCATGCCTCCAGATGTCTTAATTTTGTGTTTCAAAAAAGCTCAAATGCACTTAAGAAATGGCTTCCCAATGGTTTATAAATTGATATCTTCCAGAAGCTTCGGGGGGATTCGACCCCCTTGTCCCCCACCAGGGCTTTGCCCTGGACCTACCGGGGGCCCTGGCCCCCTGGACCCCTAGCAAATTTTCAGGATTTCATTTTTTTTCAACTTTCACCCATGAAAGATGCAAACATCATTTCTGTATACTCTGACAAAGCAGTATTGCGGGGGAATTAATCACATTCAGTGCAGTGATAGCACTAGTTTTTAAAATAAACAATTAATAATTCCTCTACATGAACTTAATTTTGCAAAGATTCTTTCATAAGATAGACCGCACCGGTCATTGATTAAAACATGACATTAGCATTCGTAACAGAAAAAAACAATCTTTTTTTTTCTTCTGTAAGACATTATGGTGACAATAGTGACAGATCGAAGCATGATTAATGGGTTTGTTTACCTGACACCTTGTGTTCATCAAAGTAATTTTACTTGTTGCATAATAATTTCGGCAACAAATTGTTGACCAAATTCGTTCCCTTTCTGACTGTTTTGCCGCCATTTCAAATCTTGTACTTAAAAGGTCGAAACATAGCTCCATATATTTTTGCTTATGGTTGGACAAAACACATCTTATATCTGGTAAACTTTTATTTATTTATTTTCGAATTGTTGTGAAATGTTTGAACTTTACTGGCGTCTCGTCAATATCTAGTTACGTTCGATGAGAGTTGAGAAATTCCATGATGCAATCTATCGCGGTTTTGATGAATCAAAGTTCATTGGTTGATATTGAGTTGAGCTTCTGATTGTCAGTTATACTCAAATCAGTAATATTCGTGTGTAATTAGTGTTCGTGGATTTCGTTTCAGATCCATCCACGATTTTTAAAACCTAGTTCAAGCTATACTACTGGGATATTGACATCACCCGAAATATTGAAATCAAAAATTGTTTAGGAGTACTTTAGCATACATACAAATTGTTATCAACGACTTCAAAGGACGTAATTGATAACAGGACTGATTTAATGTACTGGCAGAAGTCTCCATGTATAAAGAGACAAGCAAAGTGGCTTATGTTTTAAAATCCTAACTAAATATAAAGGCTTTGATTTATAATTAAATATATCATTAAGGGTCGTTTGGTTACTAGAAAATAAATGCGAGATTATATATTCATTACGGTAATTACTAAACACGTAGACCGGCAATGTATCTCACATCCGTAAAAATATAATTATCTAGAACCTATAGTATTTAACACCTTTAAGGAATTATAACAAATAATTGTTTTCCCAGATACGGACGACTGTGTCTCTTCTCCATGTAAGAGCGGTGGCACCTGTCATGATGAAGTAAATGGATACAGCTGTTCCTGTCAGGACGGTTATGATGGAAAAAATTGTGAGCTTGGTAAGCAGCGGTCAAAATATATTGAAATTATGTGCCAGTATGTATCTGGCAGTGTCGATTAATATCGACGTGGTATTATTCATTTTAGGGTCAAAAGTCAGTGTCACTTTAAATCCCGATCGCAAAGTGGTTGAACTGCAAACTTTGGTGTAAGGATTTCTGAGTGACAGGAGATGACAGATGTCTATTAATTTGTGGGGTCAAAGTTCAACATATATCTGACCTTAAATTGATCATTCGATTCCATGTAACAATTCAAGAATCAGACATTCAATCACCAAAATTATTTGGTATGTATATTGCTTAATGTCACAGTTGTACATATCGTATTTGGTCAAACTGTCATAGGTCAATGCCCATGGACTTCATTTATTGGATTTTAACTAATAACTCAGAACAATATCACCTTCATGTACCAAATTTGGTAAATATGTTAACAATCATAAGTAGTTAACCCATGTTTATTTTAAGAACTAAAGGCTAAAGGTAACGATAACCTTCCAATGAAAACTTGGTTTTGATTGTTAACTGACGAGAGGATTCAGCTACAGTCACCAAACTTGGTATATTTATTGCACACGTTAAATGGATAACCATTATTATTTTGGAATCTAATTTTCAAAGGTGAAAGTCACTGTAATTCTTTTAATTGAAATCGTGGTTCCTGTCAACAACTGAAGACAAGTGCAATTTCTCAGTCATTAAATGACCCTTTTAATTTTATAGGTTATAGTATTATTATTATTATTATTATTATTATTATTATTATTATTATTATTATTATTATTATTATTATTATTATTATTATTAAACGTTCTATACGTTTCAGCTCCAGTTACGACATCAAGGGAAAAGACAAAGAAAATCCCGTTTAACAGGTGAGTTTTCTGCAATTTTTTTTCATTATTGTACTTATTTATTTTTGTGCTTAATAGGTAAACTTTAAAAACACATATCTTGCCCGCTAAAGGATTTTGAGTAAATTTCATTTGCCATTTCAAATATGCCGTAGACATTCCATCTCGCTGGGCCATAAACCGTAAAATATACCTCGTGTTATTGGAAAGAAATGTTTTTGGCTAACTGCAGTTTTAAATAATGTGTCTTTGACAACAACAACAACTATCATGGCAATGCAGCCAGTCTACTTATAATTTCTCTTACAACGTCATTTTGCAAAGTTTTATCAGTAAATATATGGTGTCTTTTTATTCACATTCGGTATGGATCAACGATTTTCCTAGATTTGTGATGAATTATTGGTACATTTTATTAACTTCTCGTATAGTAAGTTTGCAAAAGCAGTTTGATGGATTATTTTATTTTTAATAAGATTTACCACAAATCAATTATTTCTAAATAAAACCTTAATAAAAGAGTTTATTGGTCAATTGTCATTCTAAAACCAACTTAAACTGAGACTATAGACAAATATTTCATGAAGCTTTATGATGAGATTACCAATTCTTCATTCAGTTTCATAGCAATATATGAAAAGGGACGACACGAAACAAGACACATTATTATTGCCTGTTCATGGGCAGTAATGGAAATGCATATATTACTGCCCACGCCGCCTAGCCCCGGGTTGAGCGCAACGCAATATTTACATCAGTAAACAGTACAATTTCGATCCAGCCCAAACGATAGCGTACATAAAGCGGTGAAAATAGAAACTCCAATGTTAAAGATAAATACCATATCATAAGAGGTGGATTGTCCTGTGAATTAATCTTTATATTTTTTTTTTGATACACGTGTTGCTTGATTTTGCTCTTACTCACTGTTTCTTACGTTAATTCTATATTAAACATTAAAATTGCAAAATTGAAAAAGAAATGTTTTGATTAAAAAAAGATTTACCTTTACCTTAATATGATATTTGAATATATTTGTACTCGTAAAAATATTTTAAAACTAGATTTGCCCCATTTACACTTTCAACAGTTTTTAACGATAACTGATTGCATGCTTGCATTCCGTTGGTGTTTCGATGAAAAGGGAAATTGACATACAAATACTGTATATCTTTTAATATTATTGGAGATTTCTTTTAGGGCACAAGCCAACGACTTGAAACTTCAAAAGAAAGTCCAATACCTAGAAGGTAAACTGGAGCTCCAAACAGAGAAGAAGCGATACCTGGCTGCCAAGACAGAGCTCGTTAAACAGAAGACCCTGTATTTTATGGCAATGACAGCGATTGCTGGCAAGAAGTGTTCTGCAACTGATTAGTTCTTGCAGAAATATGAAACATAGAGTATATGGCGATATTCTAATAAACACACAAACTTGCAACGTTATCCTATCAATTTAGCTTCCATTTCTGAATTTGTTAGTTGTTTTAATATGATTGATTTTTCTTTTTATGGATTGCTAGACTGAAGTATCAATATTAAAATAAATTGTGAGGTAAAAGTGACATTTTAGAAATGGCACCACCGACTTGTATATCAAAATCAAAATAGTTTCGAAAAAGGCTGTTGAATCTTGTAAAACTTTGCGCATGTTGCGTGCATTTTTATCACGTATTATGAGGTTAGTCGTTTTTGAAAAAATATGTTATACTGAAATTTAATGTTTAATATATTTGTAACACGCGGCCACAATGCGAAAATTATGAGTTCACTATTGCTCCGCTAAAAAGTGAATGTATTTTTATCTATTCCTGTTCTCACAAACCTTGTATTATAACACCGCTACTATTAACCAATAAGGCTAAGTCAAATGTGATAGTTTCAGTACAATGGGTTTGGTTAAATTCTTTTAGTTTCGTTAAAATTCAAAGGCATAATAAACATTTGACTCAAAGTATTATAAAATATCAGTATTTTGTTTTTACTGATGAGCACGCGTATATATATATATATATATATATATATATATATATATATATCGCTATGTTCATGAAGAAGACGAGGCAGAGTGCTTTCATTTAGTATTACCTTTCTCGATACCGGTAACATAAGTGGTAGTAATTATAAATGAGAGTGAGACAATGTGTTAATTTATTGATTCTTTGCATTGATATTCAATTTCAGTATTAAGCACATTTTATTCACAGTCGCATAGGATTTCCAGAAGTATTATGTTGATGTTATATGTATTGATGTTATGAAAAACATTTGGTAAACGTACACTCAGCTTTAACATATAACATAGCTAGATTTTTAATTCCTTGTTTGCTATGCCACTTTTTGCCAAGTGCTTGTCAATGATATGCAAATAAAGTACATGCAAGCTGCATTGAAATTAAGTAAAACAATTCAAAACTATGTGTATAACAGCAATGTTTAAGGTAAATACTTCACATGCTTTAAAAAAGCAGTTAAATCCGTGCACGAAATAGATAAAAGTTTTTCATTGTACACCGTACCTGTATTGTGTGCATGATATCTACGGTTAGCTACGAAAGGTTTTATTGACCCCCTTATATAAACTTAGTTTTTTATTGTCTATTTATCCAACTACTTAAAATAATATCAAGCACATCGTTGGATTTTTATGAAGGTTATTTTTCTTTCTTTTCTATATATTTTATTTGTTGAAAAGGCTCACCTTTATATTTCTATTTAAAAATATTATCTGTGTTTTTAATCATTTTAAATATTTTAGTTTCATATAGTGCCCATGCAGTTGCTCTTTTTTTAAATTTATGTTCTTCATAAAAGAGTTTATATCAATCGGTAGCGTAATCTGATGGAAGATCTTTGAAAGAACAACAACCATGGAACATTATTCTCGGCTACTTTTGAAACTCGATGTATGGTTTTGGGGAATAAAAATTAAAAAAAAAACAACATATATTTCGAAGTAAATATATTGGTGGCTAGATAAACAAGGGTAATTTATAGAATTTCATTTAAAATCCAACTGATAATTTTGAGAGGAAGATTTAAAAAAAATCAAGATATACATTTTTAATTTTATATATAAAGCTAAAAAGCTATTGGGCATAGTCATTTTGACACTGAGGGTAATGATTTTATAGGGCTCTACTAAGTGCTAATATACACCAAATATCTAAGCTCTGTGCCTTGGTGTTCTGAAGAAAGGGATATTGCTTATGCGATTGACAGACAGTCAGACAGACGGACGGACGGAAGGACGGACGGAGCGACAGATGAACGGATAGACAGAAAAATGGCCATCCAGCCAACCAAACAGTTTGACTGAAAGATGGGAAGACTGTCAGCTAGAAAGATACATCTTATTTTTTAAGTTACAACTTCTAACTCAAAATAAGCTTTATGGGCGTTCCTCCCCTTCCCCGCCCTTTTCGGAACATCTAATTGCTAAGTTCTAAGATATGTGACCTAAGTTCTAACATCTAAGTTCAAATCATTGACTTTTTACTTCTAAATTCATTGAGTGATGCTCAATTAAACTTGATAAACGAATCTCATTCTGTCAATTTTTTTTTGTTTCAACAACAACCAAAATTTTACAAATATAAAAATATTGGGAAAATAGAAAAAAATCCAAGACCCCTTCCCATTACGGATGTTCTTAGATCTTAGATCTAAGTTCTAAAACTAATATCTAAGTTCTTTTTGTTGCCTTCTAACTTTTAATTCAAAACGGCCTCAATGGGCTTCCGTATTAAATATGTATAACTCATTTCCTTGCTATTCATATATTTTTACTGATCTATACATACAGTCTGTTTTACTCTATATCTATAACACTACCTTTTATACGTAAGAAATCTTCTTGAAAAGTATTGCACATCTTAAACACAAATTTAAACTTCATGTTGATATCAAATTTTATACTGAATAATAAATCAAAACAGAGCAAACATGTTTTTCTTTAAATAAGTAACACAATCACGATTTAAATGTCCTCGGTATTTATAAACTAGCATTACACTTCTAATTATAAAACTATATATATTAAAGCGATGTGCCTCATAATTTGAATAAGTCACTAAGTGTCGCACTAAAAATCATATGTCTATGGCATTATATATTGTATCTTTGTGGCCTTTATCTTATTGTCTTATTGTTAAAAAGGGGTGATTTTTAACGGGTTATTTACTTCGTCTTCAAATATATCCAAAATGCCTGCGGAACTAGCCGTGCATCCGCATCTAGGGTCAATTGACTAAAAGTTTCTTATTTCATCAAATTATTATTAACACATGGAACATGTACAGCCTTAAAATGAAAACTAAACTGCAATGACAAATACTGATGGACGAAAGGGTTTTAAGGATTATAACTCGCTCCGGATTTTAAGATAATCATATATACAAAGCCCATGATTTCTCTATTACAAACATATTTTAGTTGGCAAAACCTTTCCTTCTACTCATAACATGCCAATGCAATTGGTACCTTTCTGTTATTTTTGACAGAATCTCGCTGTTCACCATATCTGCAGCCACTGCAGAAAGGACCAAGGGCCCTCAAAGTATACACAGCCAAAGTAGAAGTAACCTGTACTCTCATTAAAAACTGAAGGTCGCTGTTAGTCAACCATTCGTATTCTAACATAACAAAACATCGTTATATCGAGTGGGAAACAGCCTTCTCGTTTCGATGTTGATATGTTTTGTTGTTGTTGTTTTTATCTACCCTAAAGAACACATAATTTATTCGAGGTTGTTTGTTGTTGTTGTTGTTGTTTTTCAATCTACCTTAAAGTACACGTAATTTATTTTATCCTATGGAATTAAAATCTCCCTCAACTTAGATTTAATCCAGACACAAATTAGGCTCTGCAGGGAACTCATATAAAAGGCAAAACATTCATCTTGAACTATTGGCGTATAAATGCCCTGTGACATGAAATCATCCAAAAATTGACCAGTCGTTTTTCTTACAGTTATGATTGCAATAGCCAACTCAAAAAAATTAGGAAACGTTTTGAAAATTGAGCAACTTGAACTGAAGAAATGTTCATTGAGATGCACTTATCAATGAAATATAGGCCACCTAGCTGAATGCCTAATTAATCAATATCCCATGGGTGAATGGGATAACGCCTGAATATGTACCGCATAATCAAAATCTGAGTATTGAACCTTTGTCGATTCTGAGTAAATTAAAACATTTACACTATCGAACCTAATCTTACGACCACCTGTAAATAAAGACGACCTGTTGATAAAGACCACACATTATGTGTCCAATCAATAATAAATTTACCTGCAAACAAAGAACACACGCCCTCAACAAATAAATGTATTGCGTTTTTGTAATTAATGTGAAAACGCCTGTGCGTTTTGGCGCTAGACCAACAGATGAGACTTTAAGGCTTGTGTGTGTGTGTGTGTGTGTGTGTGTGCGTGCGTGCGTGCGTGCGTGCGTGCGTGCGTGCGTGCGTGCGTGTGTTTGTTTTTTTTACAAATAGTCCTAACATATTTTCCTCCTCAACCTCCAGTGTTTTAACTAACAATAGATTCATGACCTTTAACAGTTTTCAAATCTTACATTTAATCGGTGCACTTGACCTAGAGTATCCAGTAGGAAACCTGTTTTCAAATCCATTTTTAGCTCACCTGTCACGTAGTGACAAGGTGAGCTTTTGTGATCACAATTTGTACGGCGTCCGTCCGTCGTCCGTAAACTTTTACTTTAAACGACATCTCCTCCTAAACCCCTGGGCCAAAGTTGATGAAACTTGCCACAGATATTCCTTGCATGAAGCTCTTCCAAATTTGTTTAAAGAAATCAATTCCATGCAGAACTCTGGTTGCCATGGCAACGGAAAGGAAAAACTTTACAAATCTTCTTGTCTGAAACCACAAGACCTAGAGCTTAGATATTTGGCATTTAGCACCCTCTAGTGGAACTCTACAAAGATTGTTCAAATTATTTCCCTGGGGTTAAAATTGGCCCCACCCCAGGGGTCACTTTATTTTACATAGACCTATATAGGAAAAACTTTAAAAATCTTCTTGCCTGAAACCACAAGGCCTAGAGCTTAGATATTTGGCATTTTGCACCCTCTAGTGGAACTCTACAAAGATTGTTCAAATTTTTCCCTGGAGTCAAAATTGTCCCCGCCCCAGGGGTCACTTCATTTTACATAGACTTATATAGGAAAATCTTTAAAAATCTTCTTGTCTGAAACCACAAGGCCTAGAGCTTAGATATTTGGCATTTAGCACCCTCTAGTGGAACTCTACAAAGATTGTTCAAATTATTTCCCTGGGATCAAAATTGGCCCCGCCCCAGGGGTCACTTCATTTTATAGACTTATACAGGAAAAACTTTAAAAATCTTCTTGTCTGAAACCACAAGGCCTGGAGCTTAGATATTTGGCATTTTGCACCCTCTAGTGGAACTCTACAATGATTGTTCAAATTGTTTCCCTGGGATCAAAATTGGCCCCGCCCCAGGGGTCACTTCATTTTACAAAGACTTATAAAGGAAAAACTTTTAAAATCTTCTTGTCTGAAATCACAAGGCCTAGAGCTTAGATATTTGGCATTTAGCACCCTCTAGTGGAACTCTACAAAGATTGTTCAAATTATTTCACTGTGGTCAAAATGGGCCCCGCCCCAGAAGTCACTTTATTTTACAAAGACTTACAAAGGAAATCTACTGGAAACCTTAATGCCTAAAGCATAAATATTTGGTATGTAGCATTGTCTAGTGGATATCTACCAAGTCTGTTCAAATTATATGTCCTGGGCCAAAATGCCCCAGGGTTCTCTTAGTTTACATTGATTTATATAGGAAAACATGAAAAATCATTTTTCTCCGAAATTAATAGGACTAGACCTTAGATATTTGGTGTTGAGTTTTATGAAGAGACCCTTTACCAACATTGTTTAAATGTTGGCTCTGGGGTCAATTTTGGCCCCGTCCTGGAGGCCCTTAATATAGAAAAGGAAAAATTTTAAAATCTTCCTACTGGAAACCTCAATGCCTTAAACTTAGATATTTGGTATGTAGCATTGTCTAGTGGATATCTACCAAGTCTGTTCAAATTATATGTCCTGGGCCAAAATTGGCCATGCCCTAGGGTTCTCTTAGTTCACATTGATTTATATAGGAAAACATAAATAATCATTTTTCTCTGAAACTAATGCGACTATCTTTAGATATTTCGTGTTGAGTATTGTGAAGAGACCCTTTACAAGCATTATTTAAATGTTGGCTCTGGGGTAAAACTGAGAGTACTTTTGTACTCAGGTGAGCGATTTAGGGCCACAATGGCCCTCTTGTTTTATTATTATTATTTTTCAGAATTTTGTTTTTTTAGGTTACTGATCAAAATACCTTCTTAATGCATCGCTTTAACTTGGCGTTTAACCTGTTCCAAAACCATGATATAATTGCCAGCGGTTGCCGGAACATTTAATATGCTAATACTTAAGGGGAAGAACCGCTTACAAAAATTTGATGCGTGATTGAGGAAAAATTACGTCCCCTGATCCAGAGACGAATTGACTGGGTGTGCCGCGTTGCAAAAATATGGATGGATGAATGCATGAGCGTACATACACAAGGGTTACAAAACAGAGTAATAATTAAATTTATAACAATAAGATGGACATTCAGATTTTACAAGTCTAGCAGTAACAATAGACTATAATTTATCTATAAATGGCCGTTATTTGACCACAACATTGAAGGCTCATTAGCCATGCGCAGACGGAATTGAATATCACTGGTAACCACTCCCTAAAGGATTCAATTGAGAAGCCTCTCTCATAATTACATGTACATATAGCATAATTTGAGATTTTCAAGGCCCTACCCTGGTGTTTTTGAATGTAAATCAGCACATAATTTATAAATGCATATGTCCATGTAGGCCTGCTTTTATTTTCGATTTTCTTGACTTTTGAAAATTAACGTGTCGTTAGTAAGTTGAAAATGACTATCTGCGTCTTTTAATTCTTAACAGCTGTGCCCCAAGCACGGCCAACTGAAAATGGCTGGCTGCGCCGAAATTCCAAAGCTTGGCGAGGATTGCATCAACGTTTTCTGTGCGACCGGCACTGCATATAAACAGGGTGGGTAATCAAACTGCACCTTACCAAGCATTTTGTAAACAAAAGTCCGCCATCTTGGATGAAAATTTGTAAATTTTTTACTTTTATTCATTTGATAGATAACTCATAGAATTTAGATATAGCTAAGCACCTGCTACACATTTTTCCGAATCTTTTGGTCCCTAGATGGAATATAAACTCTTAGTGGAACCAGAGTTGCCTCGGTCATGGAAACTGAATCGACGAGAAATAAGCATAGCAAGCATTTTCAGGGTAAAGTGCAGGGAAATTTGTCATTTTGTATATTTTTCGCCAAGAAAGGTAGATGTTTTTGTAATCACACAAAATATTGAATTCCATTTTAAATTTCATGTCCCAAGACAACTTTTTTTGTCAAACAAAACACTATTTCGCACCAAAATTAGCAAATATCCCTTATGGTAAAGTGCAGTTCTAAAAAATAAATGATAAAGTGCAGTTGACTTTTTCCCCCAACTAAACATAAAACATCGCCGTCCTATTTCCTTGACTTATATGACCATATAAACACATGTCTGACACGTAATCAATTAAAGAAATGAAATGTAACATTTAGGAGACTCCTAAATATCAATTCCGGCTTAAAACATGTATTGTTTTGATCCCACTGTATAAAAAACCCGATTGTATCATCTGCCAGATATAGCGAGCTGATTGCATGAGTGCGATATAAACAATTCATAAATAACTCATTGAAAATTGAATTATTAGGATAATTTTAAGTACCTTCAACAAAAACAAGTAAGTTATACAGTAAAAACTCCCTAAACCGGTGTTTATCGGGACTGAGGAAAAAGTTCGGTTTAGAGAGGATTCTGGTTTATAGAGGATTTTACCTTTATCACCATATTTGACAAGTGGTGTTCTATTTAGTGTGTTATAACGCCTATTCGTAGTCTTAATTGAATGTTGGTTGCTTTGCAACATTTGACATATTTTAGGAAATGAAATTAACAAAATTAATTGTATCCAACATTTTTATTCATTTTCTCATAAAAACTTTTTTTTTTCAACTAACTCAATTAATTACATATGTGAACATGTATATAATTATTCAAACTACATGTTATGGAATCGTAAGCATGTTTTTCACAGCCCTCTGAAATCGCCGACTGATCGACCGTTTTGGCGAAATTGCAGCAATAATTACAAAAGAAAGACAGTCACGGGTGTTTTAAACAATAAATTAAACAGACAATTACCTAATCATCGTCTTCTCAACTCGTATTTGTTTACACAACAATTACATGTCCCAGTAATTAACCCTTCTAATTTTCACGCCTATTAAATAATATGCGCGCCTCTAAAGGAAAACAACGGATTATCTTGCAGATATTTGACAAGCTTGACAATACACAAGCCTTTGACAAGACAACCCGAGTTAGTCACTTTCGATGGCCATTATCAAAATTCCGGTTTTTAGAGGTTTTTAAAAGAGCAAATAGCAAATAAAATCGTAAAAATAAGGCCGGTTTCCGGAATCCGGAGGTTTCGGTTTTCAGAGGTTTTCTTTTCTATAAAATAAGAAGGAAAAAATCGGGACCTTAAAAATTATGCGGTTTTGGGAGGATTCCGGATTATAGAGGATCCGGTTTAGGGAGTTTTTACTGTATTTTGTATAGTCATTATTGGTTGTAATACAATTTGTTTTGCGCATACATAGAGATGAAAACTTTCAAAATTGCATTTAATCACAAGAAGGTCTGGCAAATGACCCACATGATTGTATAAAAATATTGTTATTTTCTACAAATAAACGCTTCGATAAACAAACGCATGGAAATATGACTCTATGACATTAATAAAATGTTTGAGGGTGTGTTTCGTAATGACTGTATTGTCTTTAGCATTTATATACTATCATTTAGTGCGATCTTCGTAAAGTGATTTTCCAATAATCTGTATCATTTATGGCGATGCGCATTAGCTAATTTTATCAAGTTTATGCTTTTAGGTAAGATAGGGTAGTTCGTCTACACATCAGGGTTTCGCTGAGTACTGAGGTTCAGTACTCGAGTAAGTACTGAGTACTGGATGCTTAAGATGTACTCGAGTAAGTACTGAGTACTCACTTTTGTGAGTGTACTTAAGTAAGTACTGATTACTACTTAAGAGTAATCACAAGTATTTTGTGAGTACAAAAACTTTTAGTATTATTTTTATAATTGTATAGCATACACAATGTACTATTCACTTATTCAAATGTTTAATTTATAATGAAGTAGTCATAATTTTTGTTATTGACACTGTCACTAGACAAAAATATATAAAAACACACAGTGCTTTTTTTCCTTCTTTAGTAGGTGCCGTTTATGGGCGCCTTCCCCTCAGAAAATTTCTTTAAAATCATGCAGTTTTCCCCAAAAAGTAACTTTACATCAGGTTTTTTCATTCTCCTTCAGAGAAAAAAGCATGCTATTTTCCCCCAAATTATAAGGCGTTGGCCCCTTCCCCAGGTTGTAATAAAAAGCTCTGACACACAGAAATCAGAAGTATTCCATTATTGAATAAAGTTACCATCAACATCTAGTTCAACTGACAATGGTTACGGGCATTGCATAGTAACATCATTAGCCTTTCAAAAGTGTCATCTACACCTATGTGGTCTCACCATAATCATAATTGCAAAGGTGAGAAAACATGTTGTCATCTTCCATTGTATTATAATAAGTACAAAAACACGAAGAGAAGAACTTAAACACAATCAAACAGAAAGATAAAACAACAGTGACTATAGGTTTTCGTTAATTTGGAGGTTTGTATAAAAATAAAACTGCCAACGCAGCTGGGCGCCGTTTATTTTTTAAAATACAAACCTTGAAATAAACTAAAAACTATTTTGTAACTGATAAAACAGTATTCGCCTACATTGCTATATATGGGTTTTCACAAATCAGTTGCTAAAACGGTAATTAAATGGCTAGTATAAATGTTTTATGAGAATATGTTAGAAAGCAAAATCGTTAATTTCTCCCGATCAGTACTGTTATCAGTAAAATAACCCGTTACCGATGTCATGCAGTGATTGTTACGTATATCAGGGCTATCCGATCAACCTTTTTGGGGGTTGTCCTGGCTAGCTCAGTTGGTTGCGTCACAAAAATTACAGGACTAAGCGCTGTCGCCGTGACGTTGCGGGTTCGCTCCCAGCTAGAGACACTCTCATTTTAACTGAAAACAGCGTGGGTACAAATCTGACTTTTAAGTGAAGACCTTTGTGATAGTCAATCCTTGGGCGGAAAACAAGACATTGATTTCGTTTGCTAAAGCCCCATTTGACCCTTTACTCCATGCGATATGGAGTACGTTGTTTTTGCTGTACACTGTTTGCTATTACATTAATTAGAATATTTCTGATAGCAAGTGACCATTCTATATCCCGATCAAATATCACGGATGTTGAAAATGGCGATGATCTACATTGATCGTACATTGAGTAAATGGGTTAAGGTGTCGCAAACATTGCAAATGGCAAAAACAGCCTAAAATTTCAAAAATGAAGTTTGGGGGAAATACTTATTGCCACCTAGATTTTAGTAAAGAAATGTATTTAGCTAACGATTTAATTAATGTTTTCAAGCTCAATTTAGTCTAATTCATGTTCTAATTACCAAGCACATACTAAAACAAAAGAAAACCCGTTTGCACGAGAACTCTGAAAATCATGGACAATATACCAAAGCAACTCATACCTGAAATAAGTATTTGCTGGTCTACAATGTTTAGTGCCAATTTGTCAAAATAATTTTAGGGTTTTCAAGAAGTTGAAGGAAAACTTACTTCCTGGTTCAAAACGAAGTAGAAATCTAAGTCCTCATATTTCATAACGTATTATAATTCTATACAACGCACTTAAAATACATGACATTACTTCAAATATTTGTTCTAAAATCCGAAAAATATACAGAAATCATCTTTAAAAAATTGCTATAACGGTCACGAGAAACATACACATGATTAAGTTAACATGTTCAATAAATGATTTCAGTCTTGATCGAAACTGGATGCATGTTTGGTCTAATGTTTTGGTGTTAAATTGATCAGCTACGGCTTTCTAATTATTTAAACAAAAAAAATATGTGTTACATCAACGCTAGCATGAAAATACCCCTCAAATCCTGTTACAACATAAAAATTTGAACTGATTTTAGAACAGTACAAACGGTACTTAGTATGAGTGATTTAAGCCATTATTTAAAAGTATAGTTCATACAGAAGGAAACAACGTCATTCATAACAAGTGCTACAATAATCGCCTGTTATAACATGTATTTGTCTATTTGATTTCTCATTACAAACAATAAAAAAAATATCTCCTCACTTTTGAATGTCTACCATGTTTTTGTGACAAGCAATGCGATATATCCGGTAGATGATACAGTCGGCTTATATTCAGTGTTAAATAACCAAAATTCGTTGGAGTGATTTTAAAACTAAGTACGAGCACACATTCGGAATCATATGGGTGTGTTAGAGAAATACACAAGCCGGGAGATTTTTTCGTTGGCCGGTGACATCTGAACAAGCCAAAGTTCCGAGGGGAGGATCAAAACAATACATGTTTTAAGCCGGAACTTGATATTTAGGAGTCTCCCAAATGTTACATTTTATTTCTTTAATTGATTACGTGCCAGACATGTGTTTATATGGTCATGTTAGTCAATGGAATACGACGCCGATGTTTTATGTTTAGTTGGGGGAAAAAGTCAACTGCACTTTATCATTTAGTTTTCAGAACTGCACTTTACCATAAGGGATATTTGCTAATTTGCTGCGAAATAGTGTTTTGTTTGACAAGAAAAATCGTCTTGGGATATGAAATTTAAAATGGAATTCAATTTTGGTGCGATTACAGAAAAAAAACTACCTTTCTTGGCGAAAACATGCAAAATGACAAATTTCCCTGCATTTTATCTTGCTTATTTCTCGCCGATTCAGTTTCCATGACCGAGGTAACTCTGGTTCCACTAAGAGTTTATATTCCATCTAGGGACCAAAAGATTCAGAAAAATGTGTAGCAGGTTCTTAGCTATATCTCAATTTTACGAGTTATCTATTAAATGAGTAAAAGTACAAAACTTACAAATTTTCATCCAAGATGGCGGACATTTGTTTACAAAATCCATGGTAAGGTGCAGTTTGATTACCCACCCTGATTAAAGAGAAATTCGGCAGTGGCCCGTGTGGCTTTATTCCGATCCATAGTCCTTCCGATCCACTGCACAGCCGGTGCCGAGGCTCTAGGCGTGGAGTTCCCAACGCTTTGACCGGCACTTGAGCATCTTTTGTGATCCACCAGTAATTCATTGGATTTTTCTGTCGATCGCAGCTTTTTTCGACCAAAACTGCTAAAAGTGTCAGTGTTCTTTCATTTCCTTACTCATTTCCTCACATTCTTGAGAAATTTCGCTGATGTAACTGGATATATTTTAGTCAGTAAATTTTGACTGCCATTTTCGTTCCTAGCTTTCATGTGCTATTGACGTCAAAGAATACGTCATCAAAAGATAACTCCAAATGTATTACTAAATCATTCATCCCTTTCTTAAAGCATCAATATTAATTTATTCCTTCTATAAATGGCATTATCGTCTATAGCCGATAATGCTTAATATATGCATATATATATATGTATTCCACGGAAATAATTGCATCTAATTAAGTATCATTTTGAATATTAGGTTCTCCACGGTAGAAACTTACATGTTGAAAGCGTTAATAATAAATTTATTCCGTAATCTTCTAAGAAAGTAATACTTTACGCCCAGTTTATGATGTTTCACGTCTCAATAACAGATGATACACAAAATATTCATAATGAATTAGGGATTATATATTCTCTTCGTGAATCAATTATGATAACTTTAAGTCGAAATATGCACGTAAAGTAGTTTAGGACTACCTGAATGGTGATACTTTCGCTGAGTTAAATATACGCAGTGGCGAATCCAAGGGGGGGGGACCCCTATTTTTCCCGATTTTTTTCCGATTTTCTTGTCCCGGTTGGTTCGAGGTTCGAAGTTTGTGGATACGAATCAATATTAATGGTTTCCTGAAAGAAATGGACAACAAGTTTAGTACAAAATTGTTTCATTTGACGACAAAATGCGGCCTCTGTGATGGTCTTTTGTCAAAACTTGGACCACACATATTTCATGCTCTCGATTCCAACCTGTGTATTGCCAATACACAACTTCTCTCCCCTGCACACTTGTCACTGCTTAAATTTTTATCAAACCAACAAAAGTAGTCAGTTGTTTATCAATTAAAAACTTCGTATTGCATGTTTCTTGCGTCCCCCAATCTTTTGACATGGACATTTAATAAATCACTGGACCTTTTGCAATTTATTAAATTTCGCTGTTAGAGTCCGTGGAATAAAATGCAACATTCATTCTTATGCTTACCGGTATGTTTGCCATTCAAGGAAGATATGAAGTTTGAATAAAAAATTATACATGTATGTTTTATATCACGTCCGGCGGCAAATCATCAAAGACAAAATGTAATGAACACGAGCTGTGAGTTCGCATAGACTAATTTCTAAAGTAGAGTCGTGCACAAATCATAGACAATAAAAAAATCCTCAAAAATATGCCGGGCGCGCCAATGTCGTTCCAGGAATTCAGTACCAAAATGTTTACACATTAGTATTTGCTTTAATTGGTCAGTGCTTCAGTAGGGAATGAATTTCACGCTGTTAATGAAAATGAAGCATTCAAAAGTTTTAAAAAAAAACGCACCATTTTTCCAAATTATTTCTAACTAAAAACGATATTACATGATTATGAAACTTCTTATACACTAATTCAACATTGTTTGTAGATTTTAAGTTTACGAAAACAAGATATTTTATTATTCTGACAAATTTTGACAAGACTGGATTGGAAGCTAGCAGATTATTCGCGGAGTTCTTATACCTAGAGAGGAAGGTTCTTAATACGGCAAAATGCCGCTTATAGGTAACACGTAATTTATTTAAAAACAATGCAATTTATTGAAAAAAAAAACACAAACTAATTGTGATTAGTAAGAGGGGTATTTACCCGTGTCCTTTTCTAGCGGCCATTTTTTCAGGAAGTTTTTTTTCTAAAGATATTTAAACGGTCTCTATCATACATGCAAATATTAACCATTTTCGATGTTCGTCATAAATAAGCAAGCCGCTACTGAAATTAAATTATCCCACAAAAAATTGTTTTCCTCGGTTCAATGTATTTCGTTCTCAAAAAGAACGCCGGCATGATTAGTTTGCTACACAGTCAAACGACGTTTATTCCTATTAACCTGATTCCCGTTAAGGTCCGTGTAACGGTGTACGTCTGCTGAGCACTAGACTCTAGCGATGCCACACACTAGACTCCAGCTATACCGAAGTAGTGGCATACCATTTTTAGGGTGAAATATATACTGCAGTGTACAATTATTTGAAAATATTTCTTTTCATGAAAATAACACATTTTTCTGTACATTGACAATCATTTCAGATCTGTTGCATGGGAGTTTCAGCCACGATCATTCAAGGCTGAGGCATAAGAGCATATAAAATTCTTAGGTCTATAGTCGTCCTATTTATGTAAATGTGAGGATAAATATGCAGGTCAATTACATCACTTAAATTATTGTTTATTTTATTTTTTATTATCATTTTTAATAAATACCAAATTTCACTACATGCCAATATGTAAACTTAACATTCTTTTTGATTAACAGAATTTTAAGAATGCATTGCACCATTTTAAATGAGCATAGTTACACATCCAAGTGTTATTGAAAGTAGAGTTTCATACATAAGACCAAAACACTTTTAATACTATAAAGGAACAAAGTGTACAACAAATTGACACTTTAATATTAACAGAACATAGTTACTCAGCAAGTAATAAAACAACCAGACAAAACATAAAAGATTTTACACCAAAACTGTTTCAATTGAATTAAATGAACACTGTCAAAGTTCCGTAAATTCAAAACTTACGAAAAATAAAAATATTATTATGCACTAGCAAGTCATTTAATTTCACAAACTTTAAAGGCCACTGCAACAATAAGTGTAGTTCAGTATTCAAATATTGATGTTCCAGGGAATGGCAACTGTTGTTTTTTTTATTGTCTCAGCATGGCTGTACATTGAGTTGTTTCTAAAACTTTTCACTACTGGATTATGATCTGCAACCATATAATTGAGAACTGAGTTCGGTGGAAAGATATTGCCACTGTCACTCATGGCCTAACCAATGGTTCCATCACTCTGTATTACAATTCAATAATTCTAAAAAATGGCTTGTCAACAATGCGTGAGATTTAAGCTGCATGTGATGATTAGCAAATTAACATTGATACATTGTTAAAGAAAATATCAATTATCAATGTTACTATGCATAGCCAGATATGATATACATATCAATCATACACACCATTAACAAAAGCAAAAATACTATATGTTTACTTGAGAACTGTGGAACAACCATTTTACAGCGATGACTGAGAGTTCAAAGAAACCAGAATGTATATGAAGATCATGATAGACACATTATCAATAAAAGAAATAAAATGTAACATTTGGGAGACTCCTAGCACAACTATTTGTGCGCGGTAAGGACTTTTCTATATATGTGATGATCGTCATCGCGCACAACCCTGTTACTATTCAAATCAATGCGGAAATTTTTCTTCTATTTCTATATACCGCCGATCGGAATTTGAATCATAACTTTGACGGCTCCATAAAGCATCTGAAACCATATGTATCTTTAAAAAAATTTACATACTTGATTCAAGTAGAATCAATATATGTAATCCCTTATAAATAACGGTTTTGTTTTTATGCAAAACTCTTTTGTAAACAAATTTCGATTTCGGCGCTTAAAGTTTACCTGACTCACATTTATCGATAAATAACAAAATTTAAATCGGGTCGATTTCCACCACAGTCAGACATCTGTAAAAAGTCAGTATGATAATGGGTCTGTGCTTGCAGTCGAATTATTGAGACTAGGGAGACTCCTCAATATCAGTATCCAGCTTAAAACATGTATTGATCCGCTCTTCTGGACTTGAGTTTGTTCAGTTGTCATTTGTCTCTGAAAAAAGATTCCTGGCTTGCGTATTTTTCTACCACAATGATTCTGAAAATGATTCCGACTGTGTGCTTGAAATTCATTACCTTAAAATCGATTAAGGTGCTTTCCTGACAACTGCATGTTTGCAATTTATTTATTTATTTTAAAAAAAATAAAACAATATAAAGGCTTGTGGTATGATATTCTTATTTCAGGTTGGTTCCAGCACTGCTGACTTCACAAAGTATTATTTTTGTAATTGTGAAGATCGAATTGGTTTGTTCAGTGCTACTTGTACCAAATGGATCCCTAAGTTCAGTCAAGATGAAAGACAGGTTGAAAAGAAGAATTCTTCAATCAGAACTCAATGAAAGTGAACTATATCAATGAAGTTGTTTTATTTGGAACAACCTTTTGCCGTACAGAGGCAAAGCCTAATTCATATTATTCTATTGTAGTTAAGCTGCTTAAAATACATAATAAAAACTCAGGTAACGCTCTAATTTCTTTACTTCAATAAAGATTTTCTACGTCAACGTATAATATTGGACATTAAAAGAAATAGGATGTTTTTTTCTCCATACACAGTGTTTACTTTACTTATACAGTAAAGCCATCACTTTTAAAAGTTGACTACGAACTCGGCACATTAACGCTCATTAATTTGTTTTATGCAAAATGATTTAAAAGATAATGATATTTTTGTCCAGTAGGAAACCAAAAGCATTTCACAGCTAATTTTCTCTCTAAACCCCATCACACCACAGAGTTATTATTTAGTGCATCTAAACTGTCTTCAACATTTTCCAACTGGAAACAGTATTGACCAAAAACTGGGAACCCTGAACATAGCCATTTCGAGTAGTTTTTTCTCTAATTAACAACTTACTGAGTTAAAACATTGTAAGTCGCACATCTAGACTCAGATAATGAAGCAGAGTATTTGGATCCGAGTGCTTATTATTGCATCACTACTGCTCACAAGGAAATACATGTAGTTAAAATCAAGTATGAATGAGTAGTTCAAAACCTGCTATAAAATTCTCCCAAAATACCTCAGAATGCAGGATTTGGCATATAAATTTTCAAAATTTTCTGGGGGAAGCAGGCCCGCGGACCCCCTTGGATAAGTTAGGACTCTTAAAATTCATTGGGGATTTTTACAAACGTTATTTATTGAGAACCCTGGAAGTGTCCGAAGGACGGATGTTTTAGCTCAGTTGCAAAGTGATGCTGTTAAAAATACGACTCGCTGAGTTGAACCTCCCTTGCTAAAATCATGGATCCGCCCCTGATACGCCGCATCTTTAAAGAATTATATTTTAAAAAAACAACAACAACAATAAAGCTGCAAATATAAGACTAGCACAACTATTTGTGCGCGACAAGGACTTTGCTATATATGCGATGATCGTCCTTCGCGCACAACCCAGTAACTATTCAAATCAATGCGGAAAATTTTTCTTCTATTTCTATATGCCGCCGATCGGGATTCGAATCGCAACTTTGGCGGCTCCATAAAGCATCTTAAACCATCTGAATCTTTAAACAAAAATACATACCTGAAAAGCCATATTCAAGTAGAATCAATATATGTAATCCTTTATAAATAACGGTTTCGTTTTTTATGCAAAACTCTTTTAAACCTCCATGTCAACAAATTTCGATTACGGCGATTAAAGTTTACCTGAGTCACGTTTATCGATAAATAACAGAATTTAAATCGGGTCGATTTCCACCACAGTTTTGATCGTAACTGTTTTAGACGTAAAGGACAGACATCTGTAACAAGAAAAGTATAACACAGATGTGTTATATGTGGACGACATTTTAAAGAAGTTAGATGTTGATTGTAAGAGTTCATGCAGGTGATGGATTGTTTTTAAACTAAGAAAGATATTGTTGTCTTTTATTAGCAAAGGGTATTGAACGTTGAAGGATATGCTTGTGTATTGCATGTAGTTGTGCAACGCGTTGAATACCAGGAGTGCAGTGTGAAATGAAATATACCTAAAATGGTATGGAATGGGGTTTATGATGAAATTTGTTTGCTGAACATTTACAAGTTTGCAGTAAATGAAGTGAATGATTTGAAAACAACGAATTTAACAGTTTTCCTTTTAACTATAATGAAAACTAGCTAGAAAATAGGGGAAGAGATTGTTGCTATAGTAACATGAATAATGATGAAGAATTGCCAGAACTATATGTGTTGATATGTATTCATTTTAGGATACAAAATAATTTCTCTCATTTTAAGGATTTACTACACGCCTCCTTACACCCTTATCGATAAAAAAGTATAAACATTTCAAAAAACGGCAAAATGCCTTTCAATGTAATTTTGCATGAATAAATGTTAATTTTGTTTAGTTTGATAATTTTCTTTTTAATCGATGGTCGAACAAGGAGGAGTGTAGTGAATCGTTAAGAGCACTCAAAATTTCATAAATGTAACTGATTTTTTATTATTGTCATTGTAGATTTTCATAAGTAGATACTCTACTGAGAGCTATGAAAGCCATTCATCCTTGTAATATCGTTTTACCGATATCAACAGCAGCTGAAGATAATGTTATTCCTTGCTCTTTGTGGACAGTTACACCAACATTTAATTTTTATGAAGGAGTTACCTGGAAGTTAAAAATTATCATAGCACTAACCACAGTACAATGAATTTGCTCTATATAAAATTATAGTGTCTCTAGCTGGGAGCGAACCCGCACCGTCACGGCGACAGCGCCTAGCCACGCAATTCCTGCGACGCAACCAACTAAGCTAACCGGGACAACGCCAAAGAAACGTTGATCGGATAGCCCCGATATACGTAACAATCACCGCATGACATCGGTAACGGGTTTATTTACTGATAACAGTACTGACTAAAAAAACCTTTCAAAATTGTCCTACCACGTACATGGAAATTTCTTTGGTACTTTCTGGATGAAAATCTATACTTGAACTTTCTATATTCAGACACAGCCTCTTGATCCCGTAAACCAGGAGGGGGGGGGGGGGGGGTGATGGGGGTGCGTGACACTGCAATACCAATTCAAACCAAATTATTCTGAACAACAGAAAAAGACCTACGAAAATGGTTATACAATCATTATTTACTTTATAGACACGAAATCGCCTTCTTCTTGTAAAACAGAAACCTACTAGAACCGTAAATTTCAACATCAGAAATATTTGTAAACAAAGAACCATCATATATAGGTCACATTCACGCGCCAAAATCAAGTCACAGGATCGCCAATATTCGTAAACTGAATACAAACTTCAATATCTGCCAAGAATAACAATCTGAACAACGTTTCTTACTACATGTACACTCTTTCTATAACTGCTTACAACAATAATCTTTCAATTCGCATATGTTTTAATTAAAAGAAAACACAAACTCATCGATCTATTTATATATATCTATACTCTATATATAGATCTATTTATATACCCAATAATAAATAGCTTGACCTGGATTAACGTTCGGTACATACAACATGGTTCCCGTTCAGTACTCAACGATCTATATATAAAGCCGGGTCACATGGTTCTCAACATTCGCTTAAAACCTCTATTTAAAGCCGGGCTAATTATCCCTTTGGGCCGGACTAGTTGTACTATAATAAAGATAATCAAGTAATAGTTACATAGTAATAATACATTTTGACCCATAATTCGTCCAGAAAAGTCAGTATGATAATGGGTCTGTGCTTGTAATCGAATTATTGAGACTGATATAAGACATGTATTCCTTCTCAGCCGGAAAATTACTTCAAATGGTTGTGGTCTTATAGTTTATTCTAAAAGCTCGCCATTAACAGAAAATGTCATTGCTTTTGTTGTTTACATTATTGTAACTGTTAAAATAATGCTATTGTTTAAGCATTGACTTAAGACCGAACTTGATCAGTGGCACAGTGTGTGTATATGGGGTCAGACAATAGGGTTAGGGGTTTCGCGGGGAATGTTTTACACGTTTAAGATCAATTTAGATTACATTTATGGGTACGTTCAAAACTTTGTAACCTTCGTTTTAACAGAGGAAAAAGAAAAATATTTAAAGTATAAAGGTGGTAGACAAACTTTTACAAACTGACAAAACCATAATTCAAACAGAAACCTGCAATATTTCTTTTGCAAAGTCGGGATACATTATGGCTGAGTCGGGACTGGTCAGTTCGCGTCGCTCACTGGTAAATCAAAGTCGACCTGCATATACGTGCTTTAGAAGACAGCCACTGCTACTGCAGCTTTTTTAAGAGATCAGTTCATAAATTGCCGACAGCCAAGATAAAGTTCGTGCTATAGTCCACAGACCAGGTCGAAGATAATGAATTCCATGAAACACAATTATTCCAAGTATTCTAAAGTTTAAACTGATATTGTTGCTCGTATTCACTTAAGCTTTCTATCCAAAAGTTCAAACGGTTAATCATACTTTTTGTGCTTATCTTCATCATTTCTCCAATTATTATCCAAGTGTAATTGTAAAACTGAGACATTTTCAACAGTCTAGCAGTCTATAGATATAAAAATGTAAATCAGTACATTTTTCGGCTTTGTTTTGGGATGCATTATTTAATTTTATGTTTGAGATAAATTCGAACTAGCAGTCGAGATTTAAGATATTTAAACGAAAATGGAACGTGCAAAATACATTCTTTGATGCCAGCTTGTAAAACAAACACGAGCATGGGTACTTCACCAGAACAACCTTGTGTACTGTCAATGATTATTCGTTTTGCTAAATGAAGAGGGTTGTCACTTGGAATTTTCATTTAAAGGTTGCATTATACCAAAATAACGCAGTATTCCTCCGTGGTCTATACTAGCCCAAATTTCTAAACCGTCACCTAATATAAGTGAAATTTTCTAAGTCGTCTTGTAAGCTATTATAAAGGAGATTGAGATGAAGATTAATGGATATAAGACACACAAATCAGTTAAATAATTTTATTTAAACATAATGATTTCATTTAGAAAATTAACTGCGAATCAACAAGGTGCCGAAATTTATTTTCACAAAAAACATCAACATTTTAAGCATAATGTCTTAATAGCCTTCGGCTAAACATCGGGTCCTCATCGACGTCGTATAGTTATGGAGGTACCGCTGGCTAAGTCTATCCCAGCAATTGATGACGTCGGTCTTCAGATGGGCGAGATCAACATGAGGTCCGCGTTGACGAAGTCGCCGGTCTACCTCGGCCCAGACATGCTCAATAGGATTGAGATCTGGGCTACAAGCTGGGCAATCAACGGTTTTGACGTTGTTGTCTTGCATTAATTGAAGAGTCGCCCTAGCTGTGTGCGGCCGTGCATTGCCCTGCACAAATATCATGCCTTTGTTTTCTCGTATGTGAGGAATGGCAACAGGGCGCAGCATTTCATTTTGATATATGGCAACGTTTTCCATCCATCTCTATTGCGTTGGTCTTTGTGTGTAGAGAGAAGCTGGATCAGATAACAGACCCCCACCATACTGAACCTTCTCCACCACACATGCATCATGGAATCTCTCGCGGCGGCGACGATATACCCTGGTGCGAATATCAGACCGCCACAAATGTAATCGGGACTCGTCAGTTGTTTAACCGTCATTCAAGTGGAAGGTTGGCACACTCACTATTAAAACTGCGTGCTTAAATGTTGATGTTTGTTGTGAAAATGAATTTCGGACCTTGGTGATTTGCAGTTAATGTTCTAAATGAAATCATTATGTTTAAATAAAATTATTTAACTGATTTATGTGTCTTATATTCATTAATCTTCATCCCAATTAGCTTTATAACAGCTTACAAGACGACTTAGAAAATTCCACTTATATTAGGTGGCAGTTTAGAAATTTGGGCTAGTATATATAGTCCTTTTTAATATATGATAACTTTTTCTCTTCATCCGAGGGCCTCTTGTTTGCAGGGATTACATGTCAGGAAAAGAAACGAAAGCAATTTCATCCCTATATCTTGTTTGTTCGAACCAATATCTTGTTTGATAAAGGTGGACTAGTGCCGGAACAGCGGATGTATATTTGTGACACCGTATTTTCGATTCCGCGTTTAAAGTATGTGTCACGGTACGAAACTAGTCACTATCTGGGGAGAAGCTGTGTAAGCGGACGGATAGCTTAATCGGGAGAGCACTCGCCCTGTAAGCGAGGGGTCCCGGGTTCGAGTCCTGGCTGCACATTCTTTCTCACCCTGTGGCATATGGTCTGTTCGGTTAGAGATCTATAATTTTCTTACAAGTAATTTACCTCCTGTGCGTTTTTGAACAGATGGAATGCAGATCTTCGCACCAAAATATTGGTGTCTAGGAATTAAGATGATAGATATCATAATTAATTGGCGTTGAATCTTGGGAATTTGAGCCCTATGGGAATAAGAAATACTTTGATTGAACCTACATAAAGTTCCATATTAAAGCCAGTTGAAAGGAACATAACGAAACAGGGGTTATTATTCATGGTGGCTTTGTTCATGCAGAAAATGTATTAAAACAATTAAGATAATATGGCAAGAACTTTCAAACTTATAGGCAACATTATGTTTCATCTTAAAGCCTTTTCAAAAGGGGAATAAATCAAAAAAAGGTTTGTCGATTTTGTTGTCAGAGATGGCGTCGTTTATGCAAACGATGATATATTTCTAATATCATGTTAATAGGAAAAGGACTATAAGAAAATAGGAAAATTTGCAATGCATAAAATTGAAATTGAAAAATCATTGTCTAGCCATAAATGCTGCTGGGATAATAGGAAGATTGAAGAATGGACGATAGGGAATGAACGGCAGATATCCCACGTAAAAGAAGGTAGTATTTCAACGCCAAATGAAAGAAGATAGAGGGGTAGGCTAAATTGATATTGAGCGAAAACGAAGCTGGTAAGGTATACTTTTCTTGATATCAAACGATTTGTCGTTAAAAATTTAATCAATGGAGTTAAAAAATCAAAATTTAAATTTGCAGATTTTTTTATAATCAACGAAAACCGGGAATTTTTAAGCAAAACGCGACGTCATTTTGTCTCTTAAAACGGATGTTAAAGACGCATTAAATTTGTAAAACGTGAGCAACGGATAAGAAAATTATATGTACATGAAGTGATTTGTAAGACGGACTAGGTGATGAAATTTCGTAGCAATCAACGCAAAATTGACTGAAATATCGGCTTTTGTTGCTTAAACGCGGGAAAATTGATAGACGTCTCAAAAGTGACGTTAGTGGCATACTTTGAAGTCTTGTAGTTTCGAGAAGGCTAAGGATACTAAAAAAGTAAACACACATCCAAATCAGACATATGCTCAATTATATGTATGTGAAATTTCGTGAGGAAACTCGAAAAAAAAATTTGAGGCGCGCTCCACCTTAAGTTCCATATTTAAGTCATTTGAAAGGGGCGTAACAAAAATAATATAACAAGAATGATCATTATTGTTTTAGGAGATGGCTTGAGTCATGCAGATGATATATTCTAATTATTAATTTAATAGGTCAAAAACTTACAAACTTATGGGCAACATTAAGTTTCTCATTTAAGTTAAGGGGCTACAAGACAATGATTTCGCAAACACAGCCGCCGACGAAATTCTTAATAAAAAACAACATTCCAACGAAAATTTTCTATAAAAGTTTAAACTTTAGAGCCGTATTTTGTTTAAATATCATGCTACTGACCGACTAGCATTTTGGAAAGCTAAAACTTGTAATACGGCAAAAGCCCGGGCGCAAAGCGCCCGGACTTTGCCGCTTATAGGTAACACGTAATTTATGTATGTAATCAGGGTCGGATGTAATTTTGATAAGTTGAAGGTCAGAGTACACTAAATATAAAAGGCTGGTGCGGATTGGACAATTTTGTCTAGGGACGATTCGGGCTTAATTTATTTTCAAAGATTCATTGGCCAAAACTATAGAGAAAAGAAATAATTTTTTGTTTTCAAAAATGTAAAATGACTTTAAATTTATACTTAAAAATAAAAATGATTATTTAAAACACTGTTTGAAAGGTGATTTGTGTCACTTTAAAGAAGTTGGTACTTTCCTTATTTTGGGTTAGAGATTTGTTTACATTCTGGGGGTGGTTACTTTCGGTTTAAAATGCTGAGAGAATGAGTTGGCGAAGGCACCAATTCTTGGTCATTTTTGCATTTCTCAAGAGTGCCACTATGCAAATCTGGGGTAGTTTTGGAACAAGTCGTGTAAATAAAATCCCAGGAGGACCAAATCTTATAATGTAAGTCTATGGGAAACTATTTAGTGGTCTCTGACCTGAAGGGATATTTACCTTAGTCTCAATCATTCAGACGCTCTGATTTCGAATTGGCGATCAATACGTCTGAAGACATTGTTCGTTAAAAAACCAGACACTCCAATACGAGGCTTGTCATTAGGACATTAGTATGGAACGCTGTTGTTGTCTTGTGAAAGTTATTTTTTAGACTCTCGCCCTGTCAGCTGGAATTCGAAAAAACATATCCTATGGCGACACGCATTTTTAACTGTATTATTGCGCCGAAAGGCGTATTCAAGTCAGCTGAGGAAGGCATTTAATTTGATGTGTTGCTTTGTTTTGTGTTTGGCTGTAGAATTTAGGGATATTTTTCAGGTCAAACTATTTTTTTACTGCTCTAACTTTTCTAAACGTATAAAAAGTAAACATTCATAATACGATTTATTTATGCAAAGTTTGAAAGCATTGCATTTTTTCCGTTAGAGAGATTTTGATATTCTTCTCTTTTTATCAATCACCGTACAATGACAACTGCCATACCATATGTATGTATGTATTTTGTAATATCCTCCTTTATTCAAAGGTGCACTCCTCTTCACCAGAGATTTAGGTTTTGTTGTATATGTACACTTTCTTTTACCTCCATTTGAGGAGATCGTTGTATTCAACGTATGTTACCCCTACCATCATATTTATGATATCACCAAGTAAACATCAACATCACCACCGAGTATTTACACACATATATCTATATATACAATCACATCTGACAGGTGCAGATAACTATAGAGATGAACTTTAAGATACCGATACAGGGAATCCGGGTGCGCTACCATAGCTCTTTTCGAAGAGACACTCTGATTCTTAAGAGTGCCCGGTGTATAGCACCGATTCTACTTCATGGAAGTGAACTAGTACTTAGTTGGGTGGGAAACACTAGACGTATAATATAGTTTCCAGTGCCGTGTTCGGGATTCGAACTCACGACCTCCGGATTGGTAGACCAACGCGTTACCACTGGACCACCCGTCCACCCATACAACGTGACAGTCTAAAACCATAATCACGAATAGGCATCAACGGCGTGCCATATATTTGCTTTCATTTATGTAAAATGGGGTAGGCAAGTACTTACACGTCATTTGTTTTTAAACCACATACCTGATTTTGTAGCTCGATATCATATTTCCTTAATTTCACTTTGCCCAGTGTGGGAGAAATACGGTTAAAGCACCGTTAACAAATTTCATTAGAAATCGCGATTGATTTTGGATTTGTTTACAATACAAAAGCGCCACCTGTCGGTCAGACTTTTAATATAGCGGTGTCTCTAGACGTTCGTCAGAGCAGTGTGACACTGATCAATGACAGAACGTCTAGATGATCAAGACTATATTTACCTCATTTTATAAATAGCGGTCACGTCATCAGGCTAACATAGACCTCTATCATAAGAACGCATAACAATCCTAACCAGGATTTTTGTCTTCATACGCGGAGTTAACAGTCCGCAATGTAGTTACGTCGATTAACTGAGACACATGAATAAATATGGTATTTGTTGTCGATTTAGTTTAGAAACGTATCAGATTACCGGTAATATTGAGTTGTATATCCCTTATTTTAAGTCTAATGTGACTTTAGAACACGTACTTTGAGCGAAAGTACACAGGTCAATGTGATGATCACGTGACCTGTGTGTACACAATGATATTTACCTGTGTCCTTTTCTAGCGGCCATTAACTACCGGTAGTTTTTTTTTCTTAAGATATTTAAACGGTCTCTACCATACATTTTCGATTTTCGTCATAAATAAGCAAGGCGCTTCTGAAATTGAATTATCCCACAAAAAAAATGTTTTTCTTGGTTCAATGTATTTCGTTCTCAAAAAGAACGCCGGCATGATTATTTTGCTTCACAGTCAATCAACGTTGTTTGCTAATAACCTGATTCCCGTTAAGGTCCGTGTAACGGTTACGTCTGTTGAACACTAGACTCTTGCGATGCCGCACACTAGACTCTAGCTATACCGAAGTAGTGGAATACCAATTTTTTTGGTAGGTTAAATATCTGCTGCAGTGTAAAATTAATTTAAAATATTTTTTTTCATGAAAATAACACATTTTTCTGTACATCGACGATCATTTCAAATCTGTTGCACAGGAGTTTCAGCCATGATCATCAAGACTAAGGCATAAGAGCATTTGTAATTCTTAGGTCTATAGTTGTCCTATTGATGTAAATGTGAGGATAAATATGCAGGTCGATTCCATCACTTAAATTGTTTTTTTTATTATTATGATTTTTAAATAATAACAAATTTCAATACATGCAAATATGTAAACTTAACATTATTTTAAGAATGCACCATTTTGAATGAGCATACTTACATGTTAAATCCAAGTGTTATTGAAAGAAGGATTTCATGCATAAGACCAAAACTTTTTTAATGCTATAAATGAACAAAGTGTACAACAAATTGACACTTCAATATTAACAGAACATAGGTACTCAGCAAGTAATAAAAACAACCAGAAAAAAAACAGAAAAAAAACAACCAGGCCACTGCAACAATAAGTGTTTTAATGGAGTTCAGTATTCAAATATTGATGTTCCAGGGAATGGCAACCGTTTTTTTTTTTCATTTTTCAGCATGTCTCTACAAGGAGTTGTTTCTAAAACTGTACACTACAGGATTATGATCTGCAAGCATATAATTGAGAACTGGGTTCTGTGAAAAGATATTGCTACTGTCACTCATGGCCTAACCAATGGTTTCATCACTCCGTATTACAATTCAATGATTCTAAGAAATGGCTAGGCAACAATGTGTAAGATTAAAGCTGCACATAATGTTTTGAAAATTAACATTGATATGGTGTTAAAGAGAATATCATTATCAATCTTACTATGCAGAGCCAGACACGATATACATGTCAATCATAGTTTACACACCATTAACAAAATCAAAAATACTATATGTTTACTTGAGGACTGTGGCACAACTATTTTACAGTGCTGACTGAAAGAGTTCAAAGAAACCAGGATATAAATGTAGATCATGATGGACATGATCAATAAAAGAATAAAATGCAACATTTGGGAGACTCTTCAATATCAAAGTTCAGCTTTCAACATGGATTGTTTTGATCCGCTCCTCTGGACTTGGGTTTGTTCAGTTGTCAGTTGTCATTGGTTTCTGAAAAAAATTCCTGGCTTGCATATTTTTCTACCATAATGATTCTGCATATGATTCTGACTGTGTGCTTGTAATTCATTACCTTAAAATCGATTAAGGTGCTTTCCTGACAACTGCAATTTATTTCTGTCTTTTAAAAAAAAACAATATAAAGACTGGTGGTATGACATTCTTATTACAGGTTGGTTCCAGTACAGCTGACTGCACCTAGTATTATGTTTTGTAATTGTGAACAATTGGTTCATTCAGTGCTACTTATACCAAATCTATGTCTACTCTAAGTCCAGTCAAGATCAAAGATAGGTTGAAAAGTAGAATTCTTCAAACAGAACTCATCTTAGGAAAGTGAACTATTATCAACTATATCGATGAAGTTGTATTATTTATCAGAATATTCGCAAATATCTGACTCAGGATGCTACAAAAATTCTAGTTTTGTCCTTAGTAATCTCACATTTGGATTATTGCAACGCTATATTGTTTGGAATTTCAGAAAGTGAATTACAGCGTATCCAGAATATGTGCGCTAAACTTGTTTTGCAACGTGGTAAATATGTTAGTTCCAAAGACTCCTTGTTTGAACTGCATTGGTTACCAATAAAAGCTAGATCAAGACAACTTAAAAAAAAAACTGTGTACAATGTATAACTGTTTTATAGGTACCGCTCCAGTTTATCTAACAGAACTGTTACACAAACCTGTCATCAAAAGACCAAATCCAAGATCTGCTGATAATGTGGATTACTGTTTTGCTGTTCCCTTTAACAACAGGAAAACATTTAAAGACAGAAGTTTTAGCACGGTTGGTCCAACTCTCTGGAATAAATTGCCTCTGTATATAAGACAGTCTTCTTCTAAATGTTCAATAAAAATCTCAAATCCTACTATTTCAGAGATTTTTACGCATTGTTTTAAGATTAAGATTAAGCTGTAAACCGATCGTAATATGAAAATGTGTCTTGAATTTCTACCGAGATAGACATTATTTTTTATTGTTTTATAATAAGCTTTTAAAAGTTTTAATACTTCGGACATTTTACAAGGCTGATTTCTTTAATTTAATTTACTGTGTTTATTTGTCGTTCATTTGCTCTGTATATGTCATTTTCTATCTATATATATTTACTCTTTTACTTTGCTTTACTGTACAATGCCATTGAATATGTATATAGAAATAGGCGTTTAACTAAATAAACCAGTTACAGTTTATTGGGAAAATGCTTTTGCCGTATCTAGGCATAGCCTAAATTCATATTACTTTACGCCGCGTTTATAATACTTTACGCCTCTTTACGGCGAAAAGTATACTTAACGTATTTTAGGTACTCCGGTTGCGCATGCGTTCCAGTACTGTTTACATCGGTTGTGGGTAAAACCCTGACCAGACCCAGACCCAGACCAGACCCCGGAAAACAACGATAAGGTACGGAAATCTTCGCTTGTTTCTGACAATCGTCTAAAACAATCGCGGTGACTATATATAAATTATTATTAAGAGATATAACTTATTTTTCTATTTTGTGGAAAACTATAGAAATTTGTTCAGGATTAAGCATTCATAAGATGTGGCGCTTATGTTTTTTTTATCTAATTGAGATATGCCCTAAAGGGTATAAAAGCAAAATTATATTAAAATGTACGAACTATTGTCATTCAGTTCTGGGATTGTATAAATTTTATGATCAATTAGGTACGCAATTTAATTTGATGAAATTCTTTAATTTTAAGTCACAAATGTAAATTATAGAAAATTATAGAAAATAAGATCATTAAGGTTGGTATTGTGTATTTACTGATTTAAGCTGTGCAAAGTCACTTCTTAGCACTTAAGAATCGTAATATGATTATTATGCTGACTTGTCTTTAAATGGTTTAAAAATTTTCGTCTTGTGTGATGATTGTTTTAAAATTATTTTTTCATAACTAGTGATGAAAGTATTTGGCGAAAATTGCAAACAGAATATTGACCAGAGCTTTCCCATATATTATAAACTGAGTTTGTCGGGCCAATTATGATTAGTGGGCAGGGTACAGTTTCGCACTTTGGTCCCGGTCGATTTTTTTAAATATTTGGGGTACCCTTGAATTAAATGCATTAAAATGATTGTTTAAATTTAAAATGTGAGATTCTTTTTAAATTATGTATAGTTTGTGCAATAAGAAATCTGATCATGGTGGCTAAAATGCATGGATGGTAGCTTTGTATGTTCTGAGTTGAATAGTAACCGGATGAAAACACAGTCTGCTCGGCTGCATCTGAGAATAATTTGACAGTGAGGTATTTCAATGACAAATGCTGAAAAATCAAGCTGGATGGGAGACACTTTCCATCTGCTTAGGGAATTGGGCACATATTAAATATTAACAGGAAAGGGGTTTTATTTCAAAAGTTCCTGCAGGAAATATTTTGCAGGCTTTCAGATATGTAGGATTTTAGCCAAATTTGCACTGGAAAAACAGGGGTAGGGGTGAGCTTATAGGTCTTATTAAATCCAGAAGGATAATTACTGTAGACCAGTTGCTTGTTGTTTACATGATACCACCCCCCTCCAACACAGAAAATACAACAACACAATTTTAGCAGTACAAATTTTGTATTTTCAGTAAACAAGAGTTCGCGCGCAGTCCCAGACTCCGAAAGCCGCCTCGGAAACTGTACCCTGCGCCCTTAAGGTAAAAACCTGAATTTTTTCGTATGCGAAAGTTGACTTTTATGAAATGCAAATGCAATATCTGAACATAGTTTGAGTTGAAAACAGTCATTTTTCTCAGTTTTGATGGGAGGTTTGGCATCTGTAACAGAAATACTATCACCCTGCCCAAGGGGATGATATTCTGCTTATTTCCCTTTATTTGGGTGTAGGTGTCAGATTGGCTCTATTTACCTCATTTGGCTAATAAAACATGATTAAAGTGGTTTGTTGAACCCAAAAAGGATCAAACCTGAGATGAAAGGGGGATATATGAGACTTGAGAGGGAGACGCAAGTTCTTAAGGTAAAAACCTGAATTTTTTCGTATGCGAAAGTTGACTTTTATGAAATGCAAATGCAATATCTGAACATAGTTTGAGTTGAAAACAGTCATTTTTCTCAGTTTTGATGGGAGGTTTGGCATCTGTAACAGAAATACTATCACCCTGCCCAAGGGGATGATATTCTGCTTATTTCCCTTTATTTGGGTGTAGGTGTCAGATTGGCTCTATTTACCTCATTTGGCTAATAAAACATGATTAAAGTGGTTTGTTGAACCCAAAAAGGATCAAACCTGAGATGAAAGGGGGATATATGAGACTTGAGAGGGAGACGCAAGTTCTTAAGTGGGCAGGGTACAGTTTCGCACTTTGGTCCCGGTCGATTTTTTTAAATATTTGGGGTACCCTTGAATTAAATGCATTAAAATGATTGTTTAAATTTAAAATGTGAGATTCTTTTTAAATTATGTATAGTTTGTGCAATAAGAAATCTGATCATGGTGGCTAAAATGCATGGATGGTAGCTTTGTATGTTCTGAGTTGAATAGTAACCGGATGAAAACACAGTCTGCTCGGCTGCATCTGAGAATAATTTGACAGTGAGGTATTTCAATGACAAATGCTGAAAAATCAAGCTGGATGGGAGACACTTTCCATCTGCTTAGGGAATTGGGCACATATTAAATATTAACAGGAAAGGGGTTTTATTTCAAAAGTTCCTGCAGGAAATATTTTGCAGGCTTTCAGATATGTAGGATTTTAGCCAAATTTGCACTGGAAAAACAGGGGTAGGGGTGAGCTTATAGGTCTTATTAAATCCAGAAGGATAATTACTGTAGACCAGTTGCTTGTTGTTTACATGATACCACCCCCCTCCAACACAGAAAATACAACAACACAATTTTAGCAGTACAAATTTTGTATTTTCAGTAAACAAGAGTTCGCGCGCAGTCCCAGACTCCGAAAGCCGCCTCGGAAACTGTACCCTGCGCCCTTATGGAGATTGTAAAGCAGTCTGTTTTCAGTTAATACTGATATTTATTATTTCATATTTCTGGCAGTGAAAAGAATTAAGATTAGGAAATAATTTAAAGCTTCAAAAACACTAAAAAACACGATCCGCTATTTAGCACGCAATGTCATATCGTTATTGTTATCGTAATGTAATGTCGGAAACGAGCGAAGATTTCCGTACCATATCGTTAGTTTCCGGGGTCTGGTCTGGGTCTGGGTCTGGTCAGGGTTTTACCCACAACCTTTACATCTGCGGAAAATTATGACGTGGAGAAATTACATCTGACACTGCAGTTGTGATTTTGGTTATTTTATTATTTTCAGTAACTATATAATTACATCGTCTGACCTGTTTTCATTTTAGTAAGTGATTAGCTTGATTTCCGTCATGTAAATAAACAGCAACTTAGATAAAACCTAGTCTCAATAATTCGACTGCAAGCACAGACCAATTATCATACTGACTTTTTACAGATGTCTGTTCTTTTAATGTTTACGTCTCGAGCAGTTACAATCAAAACTGTGGTGGAAATAGACCCGATTTAAATTCTGTTATTTTTCACTTCCACATGAAAATTTTAACACTGGTATGTTCAAATGTGGTTATAACAATAAATAATGATGAAAGCAACAATAAAATGACGAATATTCCTCAAAATAACGTGTTAAACCTACCACGTTATATGCCTTTTACATGTTGATACGAAATCCAGATAACCAATGAAAATGTTTCTTTTTATTCAAACATATTTTTACAATGCCGGAGGCTGTACGCGGAGAAAACCTCATAACGTACTCTTATTTTCTTATTTGTCATGTTCGATGGTTGTCAGTTTGTTTGTTTTTTCATCTATTTAGATACTCGCAATCTTTAGATTGCATCTTTAATTATGTTGTGTAAATTTCCTTGTTAATTTTATTTGCAGATAGTTATACTTTCTTTTATTCATCAAAACTTTATTTATAAGTTGCTTTATATTGACCGTAGCAAGAATTTTCTGCAGTACATATTTCAAGCTGGTAAGGTGAAGTTTATCGATAAACGTGAGTCAGGTAAACTTGAAGCGGCGTAATCAAAATTTGTTGACATTGGTAGAGGTTTAAAAGAGTTTTGCATAAAAAACGAAACCGTTATTTATAAAGGATTACACATAATAATTCTACTTTAATGTAGCTTTCCAGGTATGTAAATTTTTTAAAGATGCATATGGTTTAAGATGCTTTATATAGCTGCCAAAGTTGTGATTCAAATTCTGATCGCTGGCATATAAACATAGAAGGAAAATTTTTCGCATTGATTTGAATAGTAACTGGGTTGTGCGTGAAGAGCGACCATCATATATATAGAAAAGCTCTTCTTGCGCACAAATAGTTGGGCTAGATAAAACCATGACTTACATAAAATTTGTTTATCCTTCTAAAGAGGGCTAGGAAACTTCAAACGGCTGTTAAGTGTTTTTATGGACTGTCTGTAAATTTACAGACTACAGTTTATTTATAGATAAATACATCTGTAAATTTATGGACAAGAACGGTTCCAAAAGGTGTCAAAAATTAGAATCTTGGTTATACACCACACTGGAATAAAAACAAATGAAAATCTACAAATAAATGAGGACATAACGGACGACAGCAACAGCGATAATGACACCCTCTGCTCTGGCTGTGGGCAGCGCCAACTGGAAGAATTTAAAAACATTACTTACATTGAGTTTCTTAACTGGGGCAAGTGTGACTTTTGCGAGCACTGGACACATCTAAAGTACTGCTCTCCAGTAAATGCAATCAGGTCTGATACAGTCTTTCGCTGTCCGCATTGCACAGATAGAAATTAATTGTAAAATACTTCATTAGACAAATCACCGGATCATCCGACCATCAACATCCGACAGGGGTTCCGTTAGCGGGCGTACGGCCGTAAATTACGGCGAGAATTACGACCCGTACGCCCAAATTTAAGATCAAAGACGTACCGCGGACTTCCGAAAATATTGAAATACGCCGAAAATCACAATCAATGACGTATGAAGTCAGCAAATTTTAACTCCGCCTGCAATCTGTCAATTCACGCCAATTATTGGAAAATAGTAAAAACAGCTTCGTTTGCAACATTAAAGCTCCGCCCGCATGAAATACGACCCAATCAATTTGACGCATGCGCGTGTCGGTTTAATTAATTTATTATCACCTTGGATTGAAAATAGAGTGGGCAAAATGATCTGTTGTTTTCGATAATTGACTATCAACAGGATAATTGGCAGAAGACATATCGAGTAAATGCTTATT
Source organism: Corbicula japonica (assembly GCA_038501625.1). Taxonomy (NCBI): domain Eukaryota; kingdom Metazoa; phylum Mollusca; class Bivalvia; order Venerida; family Cyrenidae; genus Corbicula; species Corbicula japonica. Next base: position 18,653,004 of record JAZAYU010000001.1, read on the forward strand.
GTCGTATTTTGCTTTTAAAAGAATACGACTGTTTGCAAGAGAACAATTACAATGCAAACCATGAACAATAGAATACGGCGCCGTGTCCCCGTCGCACAATATACATGAAAGTTTTACAAATTGGGAGGTTATTCAACGCGTTAAAATGAGTAAATCAATTAATTTTAGCCCAGAATTTATATCTGGTGTCTTTGGATCACGTTCATTATGTCCAAACTCACGATGGATAAACCACCGAAGCAGCGTTCGCTGTTTGATTTCGGCGTATCAAAAACAAATTCAAACTCGCAAAAAAGAACGAATGATTCCGAGTCGGTTGACATAGAATCGAAAAAGAAAAGGAAGCTGGATACCGATAACTCGGATTCATCACCTGCCAAGACTAAAAACTTTCAGGAAAAGTGGATGGCAGATTTCCCTTGGCTTGAATATGATGATGAAACAAAACGTATGTTTTGTAAATAGTGCCGAGCCGCAAATATGCCCGGGGCATTTTCAACTTTCACAGTTTCAGGCTATCAGCTAACTGATTTAAGTTACATTAATAAATAATTGAAAAAAAAAATTGCATAAATCGGCAAAAAATAAGCGCAAGAAAATAAAGGGAGGTAATAAAAAGAAACTACATGTTGCCATTTTATAAAAGGAAACCGTTAATTAAAGTCCAAACGAGAAAATTTTGTTAAAACATCAACACAGAAATTGTTTTTAGGCAATATTTTAATTTTTTATTCCGAACATCCTCCAAAATATTTCCTTTGAAATGTATTACCGATATATAAATAAGATGGTCTGCAATAAATAGTGTAGATTTCGATTTACTAGGTACAATAATAGATTATTCTCCTGCAAAATATTCTTATTTTGATAACTTACAAATAGATTAAATCTACGCAAATAATTAAAAGAATTCATGAATGCAGAAATTGATTAAGAATAGAACTGAAAAGCATCAGCTAGAGATTTGTTATCAAGTATATCATTTGTTTATACAATGTAGTTTATCATGACATGATGCTATTCAGTTTATACCAGCATTTAAATTTTATAAAATAAACTTGCTCTATGCTATTTTAAATGTGCTGCTGCTGCAAATGACTAACTTGAATATCAGTACAGTTTAAATCAACATGCTTGTATACTTTAAAGTTTAAAGCGGCATGCAAGTCGTCGCGACTCACTACTCCCTAAATCTTTAGCCTAGGCAGAGCCCTGATATTTGTCACAGAAGTCTCCCACTTCTCCCTGAAGTCTCCTCACTTCTCCCTTAGCTGAGCTGAGGGAGAAGTCACTTCTCCCTAAAATTTCGGTCTAGCGAGAGCCCTGATCTTAGAAATTGAAATAAAAATTTGATATGTGAATTTTAATGGTCTCAACTTGATATTAAAAAAGTGTCAATTTCTGTCTCTTCTTGTTATCAGTATCTGTTAGTCATATTTAAAATAACATCATGATGATGCATCAGTTATAAAATAAGGTGTCATCGGCTCTCGCGACATGTGAAAAATATGGTACTTCCTTAACTGGATATTGGTACTTCCAAAACTTCAAGCATGGAAGTATGGTACTTCCTAAAATCATAAGTTAGTGGAACCCCTGCATCCGATCATCCATCCATCATCATCCAATCATCCGTCCATCATCATCCAATCATCCGTCCATCAGCATCTAATCATCCGTCCATCAACATCCAATCATCCGTCCATTATCATCCAATCATCCGTCCATCATCATCTAATCAATACTTGAATAAAGAATGACAGTTCATGAAATAATGAACTGAGGTCATTAATTCAATGCAATGTGTTTGTTTTTGAAGATAATAATTACTCAAATTTCAGGTGATCGTTTGCTATTCCCTTAGTATTTATACACACGGGGAAATAGGGTAAGACTAATAAGTTATTACATAATTATGGTTTTCAGTAAGATATTGGTTTGACAACCAACGGCCGAATACTACCCTATGGTACTCCTGTTCAGCTCATACTCTAAAAAAATTGCTCAGTTTTATTAATTAAACACCGTAAAAGCCGTATGATTACGACGTGATCTAAGTGCATATAAAATGACTCCAGACGTAGACAGTGCACACGATTTAAAGATTGATAAATTTGCTAACTGCACATTTTCCAACAATTGCAATAACTCGTTTAATTATATTTAAATCATCACACAAATTGAAAAAAATGTTTGTTACCCAAAATAGGAAGCGAATAAAGTGTTTTGTAGACAGTTTTGTGTACAAGATATATACTGTATAGAAATAATAAGAAAACAACAACATTTTCCCTTTATATATTGAAAATTTACTTCAATATAACACATTTTATGAATTAATTAATATGATAAAACTGGAAAAAAAATGAATAATTTTAATGCTGTCAATGAAAACCTACAGCGACGACTACTGGTACAGTACTTGTTCCCGGAACACCTTGCAGGGCCTCATACAAAAGACCTTGTAAAACGGTGCTAATGTAAACATAATCTCTTACTTTTTTGCGTATGTAAAGGTCACGAGGTAACCTACTTTCGGATAGCAAATAATTAAAATATATTCTTTTTTTTGGCCAAGTTATTGAAATAAAACTTCATTTTTGCGACGACTACTGGTCGCCTGCCAGTATTTTTTATTGTAAATGAACATAACTTTTGTAGAGATCATTATTATGTTACACATGATTATGTTAAATGTTGTTAGGTCATTGATGTCTATGTTGGAGAGGAAATAACAGTGTGAACAAACTTCAACCATTTCTGTTTATATCCTATGCTATGCTCTTTTCTATCAGAACTAACAAAAATGCTTTAGATTTGTGAATTTCTAAAATGTGTTAACTTTTGTATCAATCCTTGTCCATAAATTTACAGACGCATTTATCTATCAATAAACTGACATTCTGTAAATTAACAGACAGTCCATAAAAACAGCCGTCTCCTAGACATGCTAAATATCTAGATATTATTCATGTATTCATTTATTTAAACTCAAGGGAACACATCTAGTTTAGTGGTATGGGGCTGCCGCCCCCACACCCCACTTTTCTCGCTCAAACACAGCTGGGCTATTGTGTTTTGAATAATATCCGGGGTCTGCTAAACTAGATTCTACCCAACTCAAGAAAAAAAACCCTAATGCAGTGATATTGTCTGCCATCTTGGAAATACGTCCTATTTCCATTAACTGGTTCAAGACACATATCTGTATCTATACCGCGTAGAAACCACTGTTGGCGTAGTACATTGGAGGGAGTGCTGTTTGGTCAGTCACGACCTGGGAACGCTGTCTTAAAATTCTTGACTGTCCTGGCACATAAGGTACTATCAGTATCTTCAAGGGCGTTCCAGTCTTGGATTGATTTTATAAAAAAAAGAGTTTTTGAATTGCTGGGTTTTTGGCAGTTTTTGTTTTAAAGCATTTGAATTGTTAATGCAAAATGTTTCTACTATGTTCCCACTTTCACTGTTTGGTTTTATTTTTGGGATGATTTTTTGCTTATTTGTGTTTATTGGTGTCAAGTAACTTTCACTGTTAATGACCGGCACCATACCACTAACAATCTTGAAGAGGAAGACTAACCTTGCGTTCTTCCGGCGCTGCTGTAGCATGTCAAGGTTGAGCTTCTCCAACATTCTATGGATGCTGCCTTCCTCGCGAGAAGTGTAGTCCCTGGTAATGAACCTTGCTGCGTGACGTTGAATCTTTTCTATGGAATTAATGCCTTTTACGAGGTAGGGGTCCCTAATAATTGAAACATATTCCAATGTAGAACGTACTATGTAATGTAAGCTAGTTTGCGACAGTCCAAGGAACAGTTATTCAGATTACTTTTAAGAAATCCAAGTGTAGAATTTGCCTTTTTACAAATACTTTTATATGTGTTTCCCAGGTTAAGTTTTTGGATATGGTAAGTCCTAGATATGGGTTTGTATTTACTTGTTTGAGAAAAGTCTTGTCGAGTCCATAGAAGAAGCTTGTTTTCTGATGTATGCTTAAGATATAACACCTTTTGACATTAAACTGCATTCCCCAAAGATAAGCCAATTTTTCAAGTTCTTGCAAGTCTTGCTGTAGGATCAGTTGATCTTTCCTGGATTGGATGAGTCGGTACAAGAGGCAATCATTGGCAAAAAGGTGTACGCTGGATTTAACTGTAACCGGCAAGTTGTTAATGTGACATAGAAACATCAATGGACCTAGGACTGTGCCCTGTGGTACTACGGATTCTACTGGTACACTATCGGAGTGTTCACCTTCGACAACTAGGTTCTTCTTTAGATTTTTTAAGTAGCAGGTTAGCCATTTCAGTATATTATCTCTTACACCATAATTGTCCAGTTTTTGCAGTAGCTTCGTCATGAGGTACTGTATCGAATGCTTTGGAGAAGTCTAGTATGGCTATATCCACTTGTTGATTGTCATATGATTCAAGTAGTCTCAATAATTCGACTGCAAGCACAGACCCATTATCATACTGACTTTTTACAGATGTCTGTTCTTTACATCTCGAGCAGTTACGATCAAAACTGTGGTGGAAATCGACCCGATTTAAATTCTGTTATTTATCAATAAACTTGCCGTAGTGAGTCAGGTAAACTTGAAGCGCGGAAATCGAAATTTGTTGACATGTGTGGAGGTTTAAAAGAGTTTTGCATAAAAAACGAAACCGTTATTTATAAAGGATTAGATATATTGATTCTACTTGAATGTGGCTTTTCAGGTATGTAAATTTTATAAAGGTACATATAGTTTAAGATGCTTTATGGAGCCACCAACGTTGCGATCAAATTCCCATCGGCGGCATATAGAAATAGAAGTACAATTTTCCGCATTGATTTGAATGCTAACTGGGTTGTACGCGAAAGGCAAATATCGCATCTATAGAAAAGCCTTTGTCGCGTACAAATAGTTGTGCTAATGATTCAAGAAGATTGTTTATGGAAACAAGTAGTTGTGTTTCGTTAGAATACCCCGATCTAAAACCATGACTTTTATCTGTCAAGATTGAATGTTTTTCAAAATGGTTAAGTAAACAGGGTTGGCACCAATCGACCAGCCCTGGTTAAAACTGGCGGTTTTAACCGGTTAAAACCGTCCCGGTCAATACTCCCAAACTGGTCAATAGTGGTCAATACTGGTAAATTGAACTTTTTTTTCAAAATTTTCATAAAAGAAAGGAAGAAAACAAACCATTTAACTTTTATTTAATAGACTACTTAAGTTACTTTAGAACTAACTTCACTTGAACATGCTCTGCACTTAGAAATTGTCTTATTTCCCTCAGTAACTTAGATCATAAAATCCCCAAACAGGGTCTTTTGACTTCATTCTGGTGGGTTTTTTGACAAAGTAAGATTCTTTTAATGTTAGTGTTTTATCAATTTTCAGCAAAGAATGATTCAGTAACTTGATTTTTTTAATTTAAATTTTAAAGCAAAGGCAATTTGCACCACCAGTAGGTTTTACACTCTTGCCAACTAATGCTAGTGTAAGACAATGGATGGTCTGGAGATGGGGTGTTGCGTCACACTCCTATTGTTTATTGAACTTGGGAACATGTCAATTAAGATGCCTATGTGTTTATTTAAGGATTATCCAATAACCATTAAGTATGTGTTAATACACCTGCAAGTTAACACTTGTGTTTGACAATTGATGGTCAGGAGACTGTGGGGTGATTTCACTTCCTTTGACCTCACAGATCTTTGCAAGTAAACATTTCATATAATGTATGTATTGTACTGAGCACTTGGGCAAAGCTTACAGAATGTTCTTTAAAGAATCCATTTCATAAATTACATAAAACATAACAAACATTATATAACTTGAAACTTTTAGCATACTACATTTGGTTTAAACAATATTTATTTCATGTAAATATAATAAATACTCAAACAATAATACAGATGTATATAATTATTACATAATGGATTGGAAAACAAGCCCTCGTGGAGTGCTTATATAAATTCCTCTCCTGGTTTTACGGCTGAATGGCGTTTACATATATTTCGTTTAATGGATAACTTTTTGTGATGTTTTTTTTTTTTTTTTAATACTGTGGTTTTGTTTAGACAAAAGACCCAAAAGGAATTAGATAATAAATATTTATGGTGATTGTATGCAAACATGATTATGGGGTTTTTTTTTGGTTGCTGCTGTTCTTTTGTTTATACAACATCTTTTTGCGGTTAAAATGAAGTAGGTGCTGCCGTTCTTGCTGCTACACACCAGGGAACCGCGCGTCTCCAGACGCTTACACCGTAAAACGTTTGGTGGCCAAGATATATTTTTGAACTTGCAAAAAGACGTAGGCATTGTCCGTCTCGTTTAAATTTTCAGATCCGTATAATAAATTTTGAGTTGTTGTAGGACATGGTAAATTATGGTGGAATATATGACGTTGTGCAACAGTTTTGTTACAATGTAATAGATAATGACTAGTCGTTTCTATTTCTCCACAAGTGCATAATGGATTATTAACTATCGACTTTCTATGAAGGTCATGATTTAGAGAACTGCATTCAAGACGTAATCTTGTATGAAGGACGTTTCCGAGTCTCGATCCAACTGAGTAGTGTTTAGGAGGAGGTCGAGTATTAGAACGTATACGAGATTTGAAAGCGGCTAATGAAGTAGAGGACTTGATGGCAAGAGATAACGCGTTCCATTCACGTATAGTTTTTGTTAGGAAAGCTTCATGATACAGTTGAGTGTGAGTTGTAATCAAAGGAATGTCTCCCGTGTTTCGTAATGTATATCTATTTTGTTGGGTAGTGGGTATTAAATTTGTTAATGGTACAGGGGTAAGTTTATTTTTCATTTTATAAAGTAGTATTAGACGGTGTTTTTTGCGTCTTTCCGAAAGTTTTTCCCATTTAAGGTCGTTATACATTTTAGATATGTTGCACAGTTTGGTAGCACCGGTTACTATTCGTGCGGCTTCGGTTTGAATTGATTCTAGTTCGTTTTGTTCTTCAATTGTACAATTATCCCAAACAGTGTCTCCGTATTCTAAGAGCGGTCGTATAAAAGAAGTATATAAGCGTTCTAAATTTGGTCGTTTAATTGTATGTTTAAGAGTGCGAAGGATGCCGATTCTCTGCCATGCGCGACTAACAATATTTTCGATGTGAGATTTCCATTTACCGTTATTATCAAATGAAATGCCTAAGTGCTTGTGATTGGCAACATTTTTCTGGACGAATTATGGGTCATGTATTATGTTTATTATAAACTATTAATAGAGGATGTTTAATATGTACAATTAGTTTGACCCAAGAGAGAAAAGAGGGTTACTAAAAAAGTTCAGGAAAGATGTTGTTTTGGTTAATACATGGTAAATACATGTTTTTTGTTACTTAGTATTTAAAGTTATTGTTTTAGAAATGAAATGTAATGTTATAAACGTTTTTATGGGTAGAAACCTTAGTTTTTGAAGTGAAATTGTTGAGTGAATTTGACGAGGTAGAAGAACTTTTTGAACATCCCTTTCATTAAGTTATGTTTGACTGCTCTCCACTTTCAGTAAGTTATGTTTGATTTTTCTCCCTTTGCATGTAAATATTGTATAGGTAACCAATATGCTAAAAATAGATTCACTGATAAGATCATTGACCTAAGCAACCTTGTTAGCTGTACAAAGTTTTGTATGACTTGCATTCAGTTTACTAAAAATTAGCTTGTGTTGATGCATGATCTGAAACCAAAATCTTTATACCCACAGATGAATACAAGTTGTATTTCATTATTGACAACGCAAAAAAAAAATTAAAAGTGGACATGCAAATTCAGTTGATATTTTGTTGGAGGAAAAGGACCTACAGAAAGAAATCCAGACCCTATTCGAGCCTCTTATATTCCGCTTTAGGTATAGAAAATTAAGTCAATCTTTTAGCTGTAGACATTTTTTGCATGGCAGAATAGTAATTGTCGGGGAGAAGAATTAATATAAGCTATCATCTGATAGCTTGTTTTCTCATCCTCTCAAATATATACAATGTATGTATTGTCTTGCTCTGTGACATGTATACAAGTCATCGATGTATTTGTATTATTTGAAATAAATACTGTTTAAACCAATAGTAATTTTGAGGCATCTATATAACTTTTCTCTTTTGAATTATGGTACTATAAATTTGGAACCATTTGCCCTAATCAATTAATACAGTAGAATCCGCTTATTTGAATAGTCTATTTGTCAGGATCCTCGATTCAATTAAGCGGAGTATCATAAAAAACGGAGCTTACATATTCTCAGTTTCGTCAGTGGTGGGTGGGGTAATGCGCTCAGAAATATATTCTGCCATCATGTTTAATAAAATACGGTTTGAAGATAACTAATACTATGTAAATGGGCTGTGTATACATTTGATTCTTTCGACTTTGCGCCGTTTCAAAAAATTTTCGTTTTGCCGACATAGTCGACTCATTTTCTTTCGTAACTTTTCGTATCCGAAATTCACGATCTTTATCCGATTACTATACCACTATCTTTTCTTTGAAGATTTATTATCTCGCTTGGGGCGCCAAAACGTTGCGTACACGATATTTTAAAACCCATCCTAATAAAGATTCGTTTGCATGATCTAAATAACGTTCAAATTATCGAGCATGTACAAAGTTTATTTGTTATTTGATTTTTTTTCTGTTTCTTTCGTTTAAAGATTAATCTATTTTTAGTCGGGAATTTCCCGGTTTCCTGAAAACGTGATCATCTTATAAACAAATGAAAATTCTCAATGCGGGGAAACCCGTTTTGTGACGTCACTGCTATAAATGTATACTGTAAACACAATTATGCGTACCAGTGAACGGAAGTCATTATGTAACACAGGTGATGAACAATGACAGATTTATCGAGTTTACCGGATATTGAACATTGCCTTGGGGCAGAAACTTGTGAATTTCAAGTAGGATTAGCGTTGTTAGGCGTTTTAAGGTGGGAAAGTGCTATCATAATAAACGGATTGCATACGGTGACCTATTCAAATAAAGATACTTTTTATCATTGAAATAGATAGAAATGGTTTTGTGTTTTAATATTCTACTATAATAAGCGGATTATTCAAATAAGCGCTATTTAATTAAGTAATAATATCCTTCTCGTCCCCAGCTTCAATACCTGCCTTGCATCTAAAAAACAATTACAACAACAACAAAAACAATACATTTAATTTCTACATTTGATAAAATATACTTAATGACAATGAACAACAGGAAACAGATTGAACCAATTAATTGTCACATTTAGCAAAAAGTGTTGTTTTTTTTATTTTCGGGGTACAGTTTTTATTACGCAATAACTTTTTTATTATTAATAAATTTTCATAATTTTGGTATCTATATTACTGCAATGCATTCGGTATTATGAAACTGTGAAAAATGTTGATAATATGTGTATTTCCTTGTCAAAATGCAATTATCCCCACCATCCTTTTTAATGTCCTTAAGTATATTAACATAATTACTGGCAAGAATACCTACATACATAATTAGCCATATTAATTCTACAATATCTTTAACTTAAATATACAGACAAGATTAGTCATGATACACCATAAAGATACTGAAACTGCACCTGTTTCTGACCACCTCCAGCTCAAGAATATATAATGCATGCTTTAACTGCTTGATATGAAAATACTATGAGAATTTCTATGAATCTTTTCAATTAATGCTTGCCTTTTCCCTGACAAATATAAACCTTGACACTGTTATATAAGTTTCAGTTAAACATTTCAATGCTCAGGTTATGTCAGATGAGCGAAACTTAACTCAAGGTTCAGAATTTTCTGTTAAATTTACAGCAAATATCTTATCACAAGGAACCATTGTTTACTCTGTGGATTGCATAAAACACCTTTTTACTTTGTATCATTTAATATTGCAACATCTATTTACATGTATGTCAGAAGTTCTCATGTCTATGTTTTGTGATATCTAGTCTAATTAAATGTTTTTACTACATTGCTTAACATATGCGGACAATATCCACTTCCCTCTAGCCAGGGATCTTTCATCCATGCTGATATTCTTGAAGATATCATAATTTCATCATTGCCAGTCATATGTGATATTTAATAAAATTTACTACTTATATAACTACTTATACTTGATGTCTATTTCATATCATAGGTCAAACAACTATTCACTTCATATCTACAATTAATTCAAACCACAACTTGGCTCAAGGACATTACATCATTAGCATGAATGTCGTCCACATATAACACGTGTGTGTTATACTTTTCTTGTTATCTGTGTTTTGTTCATTACAATATCTGGATGAATCGGTTTGTTAACTTTTCTTGATATAATCAAACTTTCAGTTTTGCTAGGGTTGAAATCTACCAGCCAATTAGTCGCCCACTTATGAATATGTTGTAAGTCGCGATTAAGTTTTTCTGCAGAGCTTTGAGGATTGTCAACGACTATGTAAAGGCTTGTGTCATCCGCAAAAAGTTTGATGTTTGTTTCTATGTTGGTAACAATGTTGTTAATATAAATAATAAATAATAAGGGTCCTAGGATCGAGCCCTGTGGAACACCGGCATGAATGGTTCGTGAAGACGATTTTATGTTATTTAGTACTACACATTGCTGCCTATTGCTAAGATATGAGTTAAACCATTCTAGCAGTTGACCATTAATCCCAATAGATGAAAGTTTATGTAATAGCCCTTGATGCCAAACCCGATCAAATGCCTTAGAAATATCACAGAATACTACTCTAATTTCTTTACCTTCATCTAAAGCTTTACAAAAATCATTATATATTATGTTAAGCTGGTTTGTCGTCGAATCGTTTTTAATAAAACCCGATTGGTGGGGGGACAATATCTTACTAGAAATTACGTGGTTATATAAGTATTTGTGAATCACTTTCCATCACTTTCCCCAAACAGCTTAACAAAGAAATTGGCCGGTAGTTACTTGGATCTGATGGGCCTGCTTTCTTATAAATAGGACATACATTGGCGGTTTTCCACGCATTAGGAAAATACAAGTTTCTTAAGAGTAGACTAAAGTATCGAGATAGAAGTTCAATAAGTTCAATAGGCGCTTCTTTCAGAAATCGCGGACTAACAAGGTCGGGACCGGACGCCTTCGCCGCATCGATTTGAGAAATTGCGTCTTTTACATCTTGAGTTGTGATTTCAATATTGGTAAGGGTTGAATCAAGCTGATAGTGGACAGGTGGTAAAGTTCTATTTTTATCGTCTATTTGAGTTTGTTTAACAAAGAAGTTGTTCAGTAAATTTGCTTTGTCAAGATCTGTCGACGCTTCCATATTCTGCCTTTGGTAGTTTAAAGTTGGTATTAGCGATTTTGGTTTTTTAGACTTATTTAATATTGATTTAGCAATTTTAAACCATTCTTTTGGAGAATTCGTATCACTGTTTATTTTGTTTATAACGTTTTTGTCGTATTCCGCTTTTGCGTGCTTTATCGATTTTGAAACCTCGTTATGTTTTCTTCTAAAATGTTCCCAAGCCTCAATATTATTTAAGTGTTTAGCTTTTGGATGTTCACGTTGTCGTTGTCTTATCAATGTTCTTATTTTACTCTGGAACCAAGGAACGTCGGTGGGACGGATCGTAACAAGTTTGTTTGGTATGGACTGTTTAGCAGCGTCAAAAATGATACTAGAAATATTTTCTGCAGAGGAGTCTAAGTCTGTTTCGTTGAGTATGTTATTCCACTGAGAGTTACTAAGAATTTCTCTATATTTTTGTAATCACCCTTATCGTATTTCCATATGTGCCGTTTGTATTTAAGCGATTTAGTCTTTTTAGTGTTAAGAACTAGGACAATAGGGCAGTGGAACCTTATGAGATCTGGTACAAAAGGGTTGGCAACGAAGCTTGTTATAATAGATGAGACACGTTTGACAATAAAGAGATCGATCAGTGATGAGGACGTTTCGGTATAGTGTGTAGGCTCAGAAATTATTTGCTGTAAATTATAGGAAGCAAGTAAGATTTTCATTTTATATGAATCGTTCGTGCAGAAGTTTGTGTTAAAGTCACCCGTGCAGATTATGTTACTACAATTAGTGTTACACGCCCTGTCGAGGCTCTCCTCAATAAGTGACCAGTAATTATTATTGGCATTCGGGGGCCGGTAAAATCCTCCTATTAAGTACTTTTCGTTACGATATACCATTTCTATCCAAAGCGCTTCTAATCCTATAATCAAAAGATCATCTCTACGTTTTATATTGCAGTTGAAAAAGACGGTTAAGCCGTTTAAATGAAACAATGTGCTGTTTAATTTAAGTCTTCTTGAATATAAATTGCAACTCCACCACCTGTCCTTCCAACTCGGTCACACCTGAATGGTTCGCAAAAGTTCAGGATAATAATTTGATCATTAGTTACATCATTAGAAAGCCAGGTTTCGGAAAACACTAATATATCGTAAGGCTGGCATTCGACTTCAAGTAAGTCGAGTTTAGAGCGAAGGCTCTGAATATTTAAATGCATAATGCTGAGTCCATTTTGTATTATATCAATCAAACTTTAAGATGTTTGATCGCTATAATCAGGAGTTATGTCCAAGTTGCCTTGTGGTCTGGGATTTGAGTGGACATCGCCCGAACGGATTATTCGAAGTCCGAAGTAAAACAGGATAATGTTAGAAGTAAGCATGTAAGTATAAAGGATAAATTTCATATACAGATAAAAGATATTTTTGCTACGTGAGTTAATGACCACCTTACGGACCGTATTACTATAAATTGTCATTTGTGTCAGGTGATATAATCTTGCGCATGTGCGAAATATATATAGTACACCGGTCCACAGCCCGTTCACGGTGCATCGTCGGGACACCAACAAATCGCTCGGGCAGAACAAGAACATGCAGCAACATTATCACGAACATAAGCAGCAACAATAATAAGACCTGTATAAAATCAAGAGAAAAACAAACAATTTTTAGGAAAAATGGTTCGCCAATTGCGAAAGAAAAAACGCAGGGCAGGGGTTTAAGAGTTTATGAAGGTTAATGGGGAAATCTTTTCTTAAAAGAACCTATAAGCTCGATATGTTTCTTTTATCCCTGTCATCGTGTTCTTGCTGATTTTACTCCAGATGCTCTGGTCTCGGAAAGATCATTGAGTACCCGCCCTTTGGCTTTGCAATGCTATTAGCTTCTTATGTTTTTATGTTTGTATGCTTTTGCATACAACATTGTTGAGCTGATGGGTGGGTTGGAGTTATTTCACCAAGACAATTTGTACTTGTCTTGTGATACGAGAACCTGTTGGGGCAAGTGTGAGGTTGGTGCACCCTAGAACCTGGTTTAAACCCCCAGTGGCAATTTGATTTGCCACTGACCGTTCCAAGGCGGTAACCCCTCGAGTTCTCATTTTTGTTTTTTGTTAGTGGCGTCCTTTTTTGAAACTGATTATTTTATTGACCATGCTCTCTCCAGCTCTCTTCTTCTTGACTGTGTGGGGAGGCTGTTTTTTTCTGAATGTGGCAATTCCTGATATGCATATTTCACCTTTTTATAGCGGAGTGTTTTTCTAAAATAAAAAGATACAGTTGTTTGGGTAGTACAATAAATGGTTCGTGCGTTGATTATTTGATATAGCACTGTATGGCAATTATTGTCGGTTAAGATAAACGCATCGAGGTAAAACCAGGGTCAAAGTTCATGTATACCGTTAAATAACAATGACAAGTTAACAGCGTGATGATGTGAAATAGGAATTTCTGAAACAAAGAAGACCTTTACCAGTTATCAAATACATGGATTTAAAGTCTTTAAGAGTTAGTGCTAGAAAGTACAACTTAGCAGGAGTACAGAATATTTACAAAATCTTGCACAAGGATCAATGTCTATAGAAACAGAGATCTACATGTAAATAATATGTGATAAATTGATACATGTATAAACCAGAATACTGCATGACCGTTAGTTTGGCCTACTGACAGGCTATTGTCCATCATAATACGGGATTATTTCTATCTTCACAGGTATGCTAAGTTTATTTAATATATACGCTTGAGATCACAACCTATTCAGTGATGATAAGTTCTCATAACACACGGTTAAATGATTGTTTACATAATTATGTCAAAATTGACAGCTAGCTGTCAAATTATTTACTGATCAGGGAAAAAGTAAAAGAAAGCTAAGCAAAGGTTCCATCTCCGATTTTCTGAATCACTGACAAATCCTGAATCAGAACTTTCTTTGGTACGCTCCCTTCGTTGGCTGGTAAAGAACCATACACGCGACATCCGGCGGTCCAAGATTTACCAAGTTTAGAGTCTCTAACCAGCAGTCGTGCTTCGTAGGCTAAACGTTCACGGAAAGGTGTCAAGTTTTCTTGGACGAATACACCGGTGCCAAAAAGCTTCCTGGCTGCGTAGCATTTCTGGTGTGCGCTCGAGTTTGTGAACTTGACAATTATCTTACGATTCTCGTTTTGTTTGGGCTTTCCTTTTCGATGACATCTATCAATATCATGTGGTGTGATTTTAAGTTTAGAACCATCACTTAATGTAATGTTGTTTATGTGCTTGAGGATCTTACTTTCAACGTCCTCATTTTGATCCCCCGTATTGCCTGGTATCCCTGATATATCGAGACACATCCGTCTTCCGTACTGCTCTAAATTGTCGAGTTCAAGCTTCAGATTATTAACGTCATCTGTCAAAAGTTTGTTTACGTTTCTTAGTGAACTCAGCTCAGCTTTTAAAACGTCTGTTTCTTGCTCAACAACTGTTTTAAATTCAGTCAGAAGATCTCGCTTAAGTTCTTTGATGAGGTCTTGTTTTAATTCCTTAACTATCATTGAGCATAGCTCTTTCATATCACTCTTGTCCAGTTTAGGAGGCATTTTGAGGGACACCTCAGAGTCGGTTTCGCAGATGTCAGATTCAGAGGCACTACACTCTGTGTCAGTTCTGATTTTTTAGCTCGACTATACGAAGAATAGGGGAGCTATCCTACTCGCCCCGGTGTCGGCGTCGGTGTCGGCGTCGGCGTTCCCGTCGGCGTCCGTTAAACAACTGCGTTAAACAAAAAATGCACTTTGGTCCATAACTTGAAAACTACTTATGATATCAACTTAAAACTTGGAATATGTATTCACCATCAAATTCAAAACTTGGAATATGTATTCACCATCAAATTCTACATAATTAAGAACAACACCCATAACTCTGCTACAAATATTTTTCAAGTTATGCCCCTTTTTCACTTAAATTTTGCGTTAAGCAAAATATGCACTTTGGTCCATAACTTATAAACTACTTGAGATATCAACTTTATACTTGGAATATGTATTCACCATCAAATTCTACATCATTACCAACAAGACCCATAACTCTGCTGTCAATATATTTCAAGTTATGCCCCTTTTTCTTATGTTTTGTGTTAAGCAAAATATGCATTTGCCCATAACTTTTATACTACTTGAGATATTGCTTTGAAACTTGAAATATATTTTCACCATCAAAATCTACATCATAACCAACAAGACCCATAACCCTGCTTCCAATATTTTTTCAAATTATGCCCCTTTTTCATTTACATTTTGTGTTAAGCAAAATATACACTTCGGCGTTAACTTCATTATGAATGGAGGGATTTCAAAATAACTTGGCAAAAATGTTCACCATGACAAGTCGGTGTGTCGCGTACAATACCCATGCCTGTAGGTCCAAGGTCAAGGTCACTGTTACTAAAAATAGATTTTTCTTGCAAAATCGTGTATGCTCTGTAACATTGTTGTTTCTTATTGGACTTTTAAATAACTTGGTATAGTTGTTCACCATATCAAGATGGTGTGTCATGTACATGCCCAAGACTGTAGGTCAAAGGTCAAGGTCACTGTTACTTAAAATAGAATTTTCTTGTCTGAGCTGTTACTTTGTTATGAATGGAGGGATTTCAAAATAACTTGGCACAAATGTTTACCATGACAAGGCGGTGTGTCCACACAATACCGATGCCTGTAGATTCTAGGTCAAGGTCATTGTTACTAAAAATAGAATTTTCTTGTCCCGGCTGTAACTTCGTTATAAATGGAAGGATTTTAAAATAACTTGATACAAATGTTCACTATGACAGGGTGGTGTGTTGCATACCATGCCCATGCCTGTAGGTCAAAGGTCAAGTTCACTGTTACTAACAAATAGAATACTCTTTTCTGGGCTGTTACTTTGTTATGAATGGAGGGATTTCAAAATAACTTTACACAAATGTTCACTATGACAAGGCAGTGTGTCTGCACAATACCCAAGCCTGAAGGTCAAAGGTCAAGGTCACTGTTACTAAAAATAGAATTTTCTTGTACTGGCTGTAACTTCATTATAAATGGAGGGATTTCAAAATAACTTGACACAAATAATCACCATGACAGGATGGTGTATCGCGTACCATGCCCATGCCTGTAGGTCAAGATCACTGTTACTAAAAATAGAATTCTCTTGTCAGAGCTGTAACTTCATTAGGAATAGAGTGATTTCAAAATAACTTGACACAAATGTTCATCATGACAAGGTGGTGTGTCCCTTATCATGTCCATGCCAGTAGGTCCAAGGTCAAGGTCACTGTTACTAAAAATAGAATTTTCTTATCCGGGCTATAACTTTGTTTTCAATGGAGGGTTTTCAAAATAACTTGGCATAAATGTTCACCATGACGAGACGGTGTGTTGCGTATATTACCCATGCCTGTAAGTCCAAGGTCAAGGTCACAGTTACTTAAACTTGAATTGACTTGTTCGGGCTATAACTTCTTTATGAATGAAGCAATTTCAAAACAAGTTTTCTAACAAATTCAGAAATATTTCATAGTTATTCCCCTATTCAGTTTAATAGTTATAGTATATTAAGGAATTATTTCTGTTTTTTTAAATTAATTTCTCCCTAACCATTCACTTGTTAATATTTTTCCTGATTGAACATGAATGTATGGCCGTAGTTGTTATTGTTTTAATCTTTAAATTGCTTTTGTTTCAAATGATTCGAATAGTCGAGCATGCTGTCTCCTCCGACAGCTCTTGTTTATGCTCGCTTTGGAGTGGCGAGGATTTATTTCGTTTATGATCTTTGCGCTGGTGGGGCATCAGGTTGCATAAAGTTGCATAAGGTAGCACAGCAAAGAAAAATGTTAAAGTGCGATCACTACTAAAGAACAATAAATAGGAGAAAGTTTCTTGCCTCAGTACCAACTTCGTATGTCCAAATAACTATTCCATCACAATAATGTCATAACACTCCATTATATTTTGTTATTTATCACATTTCCATTATTATTTCTCGGCGGGAGGAAAAATCCGCCATTCAAATTTTATACCGGAACCGGAAATAGCATACTACATTTATTGATTTCAGTCTGTTACTTATCATAAATGTCTATAATTATGTCATGCTGTTTATATATACCATGAAGTTTTTATGTACTTAAGAAAATCTGTCTGTAAGCATTGAATGTCCGAAGCTGAATGAGCATATATTTTCCAACAATACACATGAGAACTCATGCATTAAACCAATAAAAACAACACCTTTTGATTGGTACATTCAAAAGATCTTACCCAATCAAATTAATATTTTCCACCTAATTCACTTTGCTTAACCGGCGGAAAATACATTTCTTTTGCTTATTGAACATAGGCACATACCAATTAAGAAGTTGCATTTATTTTAGGCTTATCCAATAATAAACCATAATGAAGTACCTTTTAGGCCCTTACAGGGCTGGGGCTATTATATGGGCCTAAAGGATTTAAATGATTTTAAGAACATTTTGGACAGTTTAGTTGTGAATAAAATTGAATTGACCAGTAATGACCAGTATTGACCAGAAATGACCACTATTGACCAGTAAAGACCACTATTGACCAGTATTGACCACCGGCCCGGTCAATACTCAATTGACCGGTCAATAAGCCAACCCTGTAAGTAAATGTCTACATATAATACGTTCAAGAGTCTTACATAGAACTGGTGGTTAAGCTGACAGGTCTATTATTTTCAGTGAGATGATGATCACCTTGAATACTGGAGTTATATAAATTTGCGTTCCTCCAGACCTCTGGTAGTGTACGGCTATTAATGGATCTTTGGAATAGTTCCATTACTGCAGGCGCAAGTTCTTTTGCACATGTTTTCAAGATAATATTTGGGATTTGGTCTGGTCCCATAGTCTTGGATACAGGGTTGGCAAAATGCCGGCAAATATAAGTATTTTCCATGCCGGCAGTATTTACTGGCAATTACTGGCAAATACTGGTCGATTGAATTTACCAGTTTTGAATTTACACAAATATACCTATTATCAGAATCATATTATATAATCTAAAGTTTACACATCAACTGCCATTATATTTATAGTTAAGTTTAACACTTTTATCAGTTATCTATAAGAAATAAATATTAAAGTACATGTACTGAAAAAGTGGTCATTTAAATTGACCACCCATGGAATTCATGCAATGCAATGTAATCCTTACGGTCAGCATTTGGACAACTTCAAAATTCAATTATAAACAATAATGGATTCAGCATTTAAGAGGGTTAATTTTAATTATAAACAAGTAATGTACACAAATAAATATACATGAATACAATAACAAATAAGGTTAGATCCAAAGAAGCCTCTGTCTACCAGTCAATCTCTTCTTTCCCCTTAAGATATCTGTAACAGAACACCAGTTTAGCAGCTTTCTGCAATTATACCAATACATAACCATTTACTTGCACCTAGAAGAATCCTATAGGTTAATTATGACACTCTACTGCAGGGTTTTGCTGAGTACTGAGGTTCAGTACTCGAGTAAGTACTGAGTAATTGATGCTTAAGATGTACTCGAGTAAGTACTGAGTACTTGATGCTTAAGATGTACTCGAGTAAGTACTGAGTACTCACTTTTGCGAGTGTACTTAAGTAACTACTGAGTACTACTCAGAGAACTCATGAGTATTTTGCGAGAACAAAAACTTTTAGTATTATTTTTATAATTGTATAGCATACACAATGTACTATTCACTTATTCAATTGAGGTATGCTCGTATTATTTAATTTATAATGAAGTAGTAATAATTTTATTATTGACACTGTCACAAGACAAAAATATATGAACACACTCAGTGCTTTTTTTCCTTCTTTAGTAGGGGCCGTTTATGGGTGCCTTCCCCTCAGAAAATTTCTTTAAAATCATGCAGTTTTCCCCAAAAAGTAACTTTACACCAGGTTTTTTCATTCCCCTTCATAGAAAAAGCATGCTATTTTCCCCAAAATTATAATGTGTTGGCCCCTTCCCCAGGTTGTAATAAAAAGCCCTCAGCTGACACATAGAAATTCCATTATTGAAAAAAGTTACCATCAACATCTTCTTCAAATAACAAATTTTAGTCACGGACATTGCATAGTAACATCATTATAGCCTTTCAAAAGTGTCATCTACACCTATGTGGTCTCAACCATAATCATAATTGCAAAGGTGAGAAAACATGTTGTCATCTTCCATTGTATTATAATAAGGTGATAATCAGTTCTGTTTACTCTATTGCTACAGTGTAAATCTTAAAATCTTACTGAATTCATTTTGAATTTTAGTAAGGTACAAATGTATTTCAACCATTGACAATTATAATGATTTATTTAATGATTTAATATAATGCATAAAATAGTATAAAAAAACAAGTAAGCATTTACAAAAGTGTTGAAATTGCCCTGCCCAATATGTGATATTAATGAATTATTTCTTACCATTTCATTTTATATATTATGCACTTCATTTGGTTAAGTTTTATTTAATTTCATATTAATTCATTGAAGTGTGAAAGTACTCATATAGTACTCATAAGTACTGACCATTTTTCGACAGTACTTAAGTAAGTACGAGTCCTTGTACTCGTAATACTTAAGTAAGTACGAGTCCTTGTACTCATAATTTAAGATGAGTACTGAGTCCTGCTGAGTACTTAAAAATTGGTACTAGAGTAAGTACGAGTACAAATACGAGTAGTGAAACCCTGCTCTACTGTTGCCTTTGTTGCCCCTGGCTATTATAGCTTCATGTATGAAACATGTTGTTTTAATAGTCTAGACATTATGGACTTGCTTGTTAAGTGTCACAGCCAATTTTGTGAACAGGTGGATCAGCATTAATTTCTCACCTGCTGTATTTTTATGTTCTAAGTAAAAAAAGACAGTTCTTTAAGATTTATTTTTAACCAGCAAAGCTGGTTTTACTAATCACAATTCTGAAATCGGTGTCAAACCAAAACGAGGCACTGGCAACCGGCAATTTACGCATTTCAGAGTAATCAGAGCAAGCAAAGTAGTCCAAGTTTCCTGTTACGTGTTAAACTTGGCTCGTGCCACGTTAGTATCGCTAAATGAATACTTGGCTGCTTCACTGCATTCGAAGAATATGTCGAGCTATTGTACTCACTTGGCGCCGTCCCGCTTTGGTTAAAGTTTACGTGCAACCTACCTATATCTTAAAAACTACTATAGCTACAGCTTTTAAACTTGGCACACTTGTTCATCATCATGTCCCGAGTGTGTTTGCCAAGAACCATAACTCTAACTTTCATTTTGATCAAATTATGGCCTTTTTTTGACTTAAAATTTCAGGTTAAAGTTTGCGTGCAAGCTACTGTACAAACTCATAACTTCAATACTACCTATACTACAGCTTTAAAACTTGGCACACTTGTTCATCATCATGTCCCGTGTGTGTGTATGCCAAGAACCATAACTCTAACTTTCATTTTGATCAAATTATGGCCCTTTTTCGACTTAGAATTTCAGGTTAAAGTTTGCATGCAAGCTACTGTACAGACTCATAACTTCAATACTACTTATACTACAGCTTTGAAACATTCAACACTTGTTAATCATCATATCCCAAGTGAGTATGCCAAGAAATATAACTCTAACTTTCATTTTGATCAAATTATGGCCCTTTTTCGACTTAGAATTTCAGGTTAAAGTTTGCGTGCAAGCTACTGTACAAACCCATAACTTCCATACTACTCATACTACAGCTTTGAAACTTTCAACACTTCTTCATCATCATTATTCAAGTTTGTCTGCCAAGAACCATAACTCTAATTTTCATTTTGTACAAATTATGGCCCTTTTTCGACTTAGAATTTCAGGTTAAAGTTTGCGTGCAAGCTAGTTACTTTCATACTTCTTTTACTATAGCTTTGAAACTTAAGACACTTGTTTACCATCATGACCCTGACTATTTATGCCAAGATCCATAACTCTTTCTTTCATGATAATCAAATTATGGCCCTTTTTCGACTTAGAATTTCAGGTAAAAGTTTGCGTGCAAGCTACTGTACAAACCCATAACTTCCATACTACTTATACTACAGCTTTGAAACTTTCAACACTTGTTTATCATCATAATTCAAGTTTGTATGCCAAAAACCATAACTCTAATTTCCATTTTGTTTAAATTATTGCCCTTTTTTGACTTAGAATTTCAGGTTAAAGTTTGCGTGCAAGGTAGTTACTTAAATACTTCTTGTATTATAGCTTTGAAACTTAACACACTTGTTTACCATCATGACCCTGACTATGTGTGCCAAGAACCATAACTCTTTCTTTAATTTTTAATCAAATTATGGCCCTTTTTCGACTTAGAATTTCAGGTTAAAGTTTGCGTGCAAGATAGTAACTTTCATACTTCTTGTACTATAGCTTTGAAACTTAAGCCACTTGTTTACCATCATGACCCTGACTATGTATGCCAAGAACCATAACTCTTTCTTTCATTTTTAATCAAATTATGCCACTTTTTTGACTTAGAATTTCAGGTTAAAGTTTGCGTGCAAGCTAGTTACTTTCATACTTCTTGTACTATAGCTTTGAAACTTATCCATCATCATGACCCTGACTATGTATGCCAAGAACCATAACTCTTTGATTTTTTTCAAATTACTGCCCTTTTTAGACTTAAAAATTAAGGTTTAAAACTTTGTATACCTTTATTTTATCTTACATCAGGTTTATTTTCAAAGGCCCATAACTCATCCTTGCTTTTTTATATTTGATTTTTGCCCTTTTCACTTGAAATTAGAATTAAGACTTAAAAATAATTGTTAAAGGTTCAATGTTAGTGTTTTTCATATGTAATGCTATAGAAAATGTTTACAACAGATGTACTTAACATACTTTGGTTGAAAGTGTTAAGTAATTGTGGTGTGGGTGGGGGCATATACTATACTATACTATACTATACTATACTATACTATACTATACTATACTATACTATACTATACACTATACACTATACCATACCATACCATACCATACCATACCATACCATACCATACCATACTATTACTATATTATTACTATATTATTACTATACTATACTATACTATACTATACTATACTATACTATACTATTACTATTACTATACTTTTACTATACTATTACTATACTATTACTATACTATTACTATACTATTACTATACTATACTATTACTTACTATACTATTACTATACTATTACTATACTATACTATTACTATACTATTACTATACTATACTATACTATACTATACACTATACACCATACCATACCATACCATACCATACCATACCATACTATTACTATATTATTACTATATTATTACTATACTATACTATACTATACTATACTATACTATACTATACTATTACTATACTATTACTATACTTTTACTATACTATTACTATACTATTACTATACTATTACTATACTATTACTATACTATACTATTACTATACTATTACTATACTATTACTATACTATACTATACTATACTATTACTATACTATTACTATACTATACTATACTATACTATACTATACTATACTATACTATACTATACTATACTATACTATTACTATTACTATACTATACTATACTATACTATACTATACTATACTATACTATACTATTACTATTACTATTACTATTACTATTACTATTACTTTTACTATTACTATTACTACACCAGCAACACCAACACTACCACCAACAACATCAACAACAACACCAACAACCAACACCACCCCTACCACCACCAACAACAACACCATCAATGACAACACCAGCAACCAGCATACCATACTGTACTACACCACGCCACACCACTACAGGTGGGCAGGGATAGTAAGTTGATGGGTGTGGGATCAGTGGTTTATGGGCTGGGTTGTGTAAACCCTAAAAAAAATCTACAAGAATAAATTAAGTGTAATTTATTGATTTCCTAACTTGGATTAAGAAACTTTTGTTCATGTGTGTTTGTTGGAGGCGTCATAAACTCCTGAATCAATCCCCAGTTTAAATGAAGCCCAGTTACAATGTGCTTAATTATTCTGACTTTTCGAATAGTCGAGCTTGCAGTCGTTTCCGACTGGCTCTTGTCTAGGGGTTGTAGCCGGTAAATATCAAGGGTGGTATTTACCGCCCAACCCTGCTTGGATACAATAAGGTCTTGTAGGAGTTTTTCAACACCTTTTACAGTCACAATAAGGTTTAGTACTGTTGGGATACTATTTCTGGTAAATTTCAGGTGGCATTCATCTGCTAACCCAGACATTGTACAAAACACAGATTGAAATTTTTAACTAATATGTTAAACATAAAACATAATATTATACAATTCAGGATTATAAGTCACATGTCATCATGCAACTGAGTCAGAGTAGTGAGAGGACAAGCTAATTGGCTATTGGTGCATAAAGTCTCCTCGACCGGAGCCGCACAGTACTACCTGTATAGTCTCCTCTGCCAGCAGGTGTTTATACGCATTTTTACTCCTGTGCATCCCTGCCGTCTGATCAGAATCTGCACTGGTTGCATTTTTGTCAGAAATAAACTAATAAATTAAAAGTGAACAGTTTAGATCCTGATCAGATGGCACAGATGTGCCGACTGATCTGGATCTAC
The DNA here is from genome assembly GCA_038501625.1 of Corbicula japonica. Lineage (NCBI taxonomy): Eukaryota > Metazoa > Mollusca > Bivalvia > Venerida > Cyrenidae > Corbicula > Corbicula japonica. The sequence continues at coordinate 18,676,940 of JAZAYU010000001.1, forward strand.
GCTGGTTGCAAATGTGTGAAAATGCATATATATGGAGGAAATGGTTATCACTGGATATCATTAAGAACAAAAGCAGGTGAATTACACTTAAAATGTATACTTAAATGTGTACCTTAAAGTGATGTTGCTGTTACTTCTAAAATCGTAAAATATGGATGGAGGAGAGCTTTTCCACTGCTTTATATGTATAAATCTGGCTTCTGAGCAGCTTCAAGTGTATGCATAGCAATTAAAACCATAGCAGGTTGAAGTTCACAATTCAGTTGAAATTGAAACTTTACTATGCTATTGATGAGGATTATTTCCTTTTTTATTTCAAATATAAATTGTTTTTTTCATTATAGATTGTCAGAAAGGATGTCAGATTCCGATGAGGATTTTGCCAGTGCAGATGAAGGTGACTTAGATGTTGTGGCAGATGGTAGGGTTTTGCTAAATGATTAAGCTTTTAGAATGAGTCCCGGTAGAAACTGAGCACACAGGTCTTGAATAAATGAAAACTATAGCTGTGAAGTTTATTATAACATCACTTCATTAGTTGTGCTCTGAGGCTTAAAGTTAACTAATGGTGTAAAATCCTCCAACAGTTTTAAATTTATCGATCTTCCCCACCAGCCCATCCCATTCTTATTTTTTTTAACTTCTATTGTCCTATTGACCAAATACTTTGAATATATAATCTACATTTAAAGAGTTTCATCTGTCAACAAGTAGGATTACTCTTGAACAAAGTTCTGAGTATGCCGCTTTTAAATGACTGGTCTGTTACTTAAAACTTGATCTGTCAAATCGCTGTCGGAGGCGAGTTGAACGTTAGGTATGATGTGTATCCGCTACTGCCTCAATCCATGTGTAACATATACAAAACCTTAAGCAGGGAAGTTATCACAAAAGTTAAAAAAGAATGATGTTTTTAAGAGAATACACTTTTGTCTGTTGAATGATATTGATAAGTTTATAAAATTTCTACTTGTAAAGACCCGTAGAACAGTAATCTGCTTAGCTATCCTCTACTACCTGAACAGATGTACCTATTCCTAATAAAAAGTAATATATGTTTTGGTTGCCTAAAACAAACAAAATGCCATATAAAGCAAGATTTATTTCCTACTTTATTTCTTGCATAACTACTAAATTATTCATGCTTTTAACATCTTTTCTAACAACCATAATTAAACATGTTATTTGTTACTGGAATGTCTGGCAACAATATATATTTTTATATTAAAACAAATTTTACTTTTTTACAGTTTGTTATCGCTTGTTTTAGATGCACAAAAGCCAGAAAGACATGAAGATAAGAAAGCATCTAGACATGAAGATGCAAAAGATGCTTCAGAAGAATCTGAGACATCCAAATTGAAACTTGACAAGAAAACTAGTGGCCAGGAAAACAAAGCCAGTGGTGGTGCGAAACCTGATGTGTCCGAGGATGATAAAGGTAGTAGTGCTAAGGCAGAAACCAAACCACAAGGTGGGAAAGGAAAGAAGGGCAAGCAGAAAGGGGGTAAAGGTAGAAATAAACAGGCAAATAAAGATGAAAGTGCTAAGACAGTTAGTAGAACTGTGGAACACACAGAACCTGCAAAAGACACTGATAAACAAGGTGAAAATGTTGTGAAAACTGACGAAAATAGTGCTACAGATATTCAGGAATCAGAAGGTACCAAGGTTGCTAAATCGCCATCTGGTAAAGAAAAATCACCAGAAACTGTTAGTTCTGATGAAAGCAAACCTGAAACTGCTTCAAAGAAAGACAGTGATAATGCATTACAGAGAAACAATGAAGAAACAAGTAAAAATTTGCGTTCTGTTGATAAAGTAACTGTTGAAAATACTCCATTGAAAAGTGAAAAAGATGAACCAGGGACAACAGCGGATAAATTATCTGCTGAACAGAAAGCAGCAATGTTAAAGTCACCATCTTCACAGAGTATATCTAGACCCGAGCCTGACCATACAGAAAAACAGGAGGAAGTGTTAAATCGACTCGCAAGTTCTGCAAATGAGAAAAAAGTAAATTCTAGTTAAGTAGTCACTAGTTATAGAGAGAGCATTCAACATCTGTTGTTAATTTTTTAAGTCAACCCTCCTACAGTAAAGGCTTCTTACTTGATATAAATTCCAGATTGAAAAGTTTTGGACAGTGATCAGTGTTACTCTAACCTAGAATTCAAACTGATTACATTCTTTTTACATTGTGCAATTAAACATTCTTTCATTCTTAGGTCTTATGTGCATGAAGTGTTAATTTAGAAGTGATTTGAATATTAAAATTATGTGAATTGTTGATAAGAAACCTTTGTATATTGCAGGGTGGCTGGGGTTGGGGCTGGGGATCATCACTGCTAGAAGTAGCTTCTACCTCAGTGTCTACATTCTCACATAGTGTTGGTAAGGCTTTATTATATTATGAATTGTGGACAGTGAATATCTGTAGAGTTTATATTTCATGTGTGGTCAGTTTAGACAGGCTGTCAAGTAGTCATACTTTTTCCTACTTTTTCCTAGTTTTTCCTACTTTTTAGTCTTGTTCCTACTTTTTCCTACTATTTTACAAAAACCTCCTACTATTCCTACTTTTTTGTCAGTTGGACAAAAGAAAAAAATATATATCTTTTAAAAGGAAATTTTAAAAATATTTTTAGTGTTCAAAAAGTAATGTAAAAGTCATTCCTGCATTCATATTGATAAGTGTAAAAAGTTTCCTTCTGTCAATATAACTTTTGGTTTAACCGGCCTGACAATGTCATTAGTCTAGTAAGTCAAAAATAGAAATAAAGGGGTTTATTACAACTCTTGTGGGTAAAAAATAGATAACAGTGGGTAAAAGTAGATAACAGTAAATTTCATTTATGATAAGAGAGTGTTGACAACTCCTAAAATGCAAGTTATTAAAACTGATAAAATAACCTTTAAATTGCAATAAAGTATTTTTTCAAACAGGAAATCACCTTTATACACCTCAGAAACAGTCATACATTTATACACCCTTTAAAAGGTCTGACCATCATTCTCATGTAATCAAAAATGGCCAAATTTTTAGAGCTTTTAGAGGAATGTTTGATCCACCTAGCAAGCATCCTAGCGCAACCTTTAAAACCTTTAAAAATCTGTAATTTCAGAGCAAACTTAAATCCTTTTAAACTTCTCAGGGCTTATTTTTCTTCTTTAGTAGAGACAGTCTTCAGGCGCCTTCCCCTCAGAAAATTTGTTTTAAAATCCTGCAGTTTTCCGCAAAAAGTAACTTTACATCAGGTATTTTATGCCCCTATTATTTTTCCCTCAAAAATATAGGGCATGGGTCTCATCCCTTGGAATTGAAAAAAACATCTGCTTCTGTAAAACCTATAAAAAGGCCAAAAAGCCTTTAGTTTTCACTCAAAATCTATAGACTCCTTGCCTTGCCACTGTAATGGTTGTACTACTGTATTTCTCCCCTCCCTTCTTTTAGAGTTTTTCAGAATGCTGTTGTGTTCATCAGACCGCATACATTTAGATGTTTGCAGTGGTGTTTTCAAGACCATGGGTGTTCCATGTATTCAGCATTTATAATGTAACTCAGCATTTGTCAAAATGATCAATTATTTATTGCAGTTGAGTACTGCTTACTTTATGAATGTCTGAATTTTTGTGGTGGTTGTAACAAATGCTGAGTTGTTAAAAATTAAAAAAAAATCAGGTCTGATGTTTACACTATGGCAACAGTGGGTGAGGTCTGGTGAAGAAAAGCATTTTGAGCAAGTTGAGATATAAAACATGCCTTTTTTTTTTTAGATATCTGTGGTTTTAGAGTAGGTTTCAATTATGTATTTTTTTTTACCAAAATTATAGGGCATGGGCCCCTTCCCCTGCACTTATATACTGATTTATTTTATGTTTTTTTTTCAATGAGAATTCCAACAAAGATATCCTTTATTTATTTGTTATTTTGAAATATTTTTCACTAAAGGGCCTTTTTTCCACAGACTGGAGCCTTTATAAAACCCTTTTTTATGCCACCACAAAGTGTGAGGCATATAGAGTTGCACTCATAATGCCCCTTCTGTGAGTGTCATAGAGAGTTGCATTTGTCCCCCAATCTTGTGGCATCAACTCCTCATTAACCTTCAGATAGAATTCTTTCAAACTTGCAAAGATTGATCGAGCAGGATGTGAAGATGTTCGTAAAGAAAATGTTTTTTCTGCGACTAGTTTAACCATAGTTATAGCCCTTTGTTTTACAAGTGTTCTTGTAGCATTTGGGGCATCCTTGTCCCCACGACACAGTCTAGTTTTTCAGGCCTGTTAAAAGGCCTTATCTAGGTATAACTTGAAACATTTAAAAATCAATATTTTTTCGGCAATAAAACTGCATTTTCATTACTTTTAGAACACCTCATAATAGCAGGAAGACTAAACCCATGGTATTGCTGTAGTATTGTTTATATTCACCAAGATGAGGCCCCATTGACCCAAACTGACTCTACATAGACATCTTTCTAAGTTACCTGTGGCAGTCTGGCTTATGTATTGGGGCCTTAGCTGGATGACTAAGATACATATAATGTGTAACAGAAAGAGTGAAGTCCCGACTGCGGAAAGACTGCTATGTATTCCTACTTTTGAGGAAAAAGTTCCTACTTTTTTCCTACTTTTTTGTCAAAATGGTTCCTATTTTTTTCCTACTTTTTGAAGAAAGATCACTTGACAGCCTGTTTAGACCCGGAGCAGCCTTTTTATCAATTCAGTATGATCTGGATCGACACTGTTAGCTCCTTGGTCATAAATAAGTAATGAATCTAAAAGTAAGATCACAGTACAGAGACATGCAAGATAATAAATTTGTTGGTGGTTCAATTTGTGTAAGGGCTTACAGGATTGAAAGCCTTTTAGATTTTGCAAGATAGTAGGCATATATTATTGTTATCAACAGCCACTTTTAGCAATCAGTTTCTAAGCTTCACATTGTAGCTGGCATTATTGTCTGTTTTGGTTGATAGGTGAAGGGTTACATACAGTTATGGAAACAGTAGAGTCAACATTACATGTACCGAACCCAGAAGAACTGGCATTAAGGAGAACTGCTGAGAAAGATGCAGACAGCGAGGAGGCTGACAATGACCAAGGTGAAATAGTACTGAAAAACTTGGTGCGCAAAAAGTCTTTCAACATTTGCCATGGTCTAATAGAAATCTGTGCTAAAAATAATGTCATCTGTGAAATAAATCAAAGCTTGAGAAAAGAAACTTGTGGTTCAAACATTGTATTGCAACTCTACAGATTAATTTATTTTTTAGCTCGACTATTCGAAGAATATGTCGAGCTATTGTACTCACTTGGGCGTCGGCGTCGGCGTCCCGCTTTGGTTAAAGTTTACGTGCAACCTACCTATATCTTAAAAACTACTACATGTATAGCTACATCTTTTAAACTTGGCACACTTCTTCGTCATCATGTCTGGAGTGTGTATGCCAAGAACCATAACTCTAACTTTCATTTTGATCAAATTATGGCCCTTTTTTGACTTATAATTTCAGGTTAAAGTTTGCGTGCAAGCTACTGTACAAACTCATAACTTCAATACTACTAATAGTACAGCTTTAAAACTTGGCACACTTGTTCATCATCATGTCCCGAGTGTGTATACCAAGAACCATAACTCTGACTTTACTTTTGTTCAAATTATGGCCCTTTTTTCGACTTAGAATTACAGGTTAAAGTTTGCGTGCAAGCTACTATACAAACTAATAACTTCAATACTACTTATACTACAGCTTTGAAACTTTCAACACTTGATCATCATCATATCCCAAGTGTGTATGCCAAGAACCATAACTCTAACTTCTATTTTGTTCAAATTATGCCCCTTTTTGACTTAGAATTTCAGGTTAAAGTTTGCATGCAAGCTACTGTACAAACCCATAACTTCCATACTACTTATACTACAGCTTTAAAACTTTCAACACTTGTTCATCATCATATTTGAAGTTTGTATGCCAAGAACCATAACTCTAACTTCAATTTTGTTCAAATTATTGCCCTTTTTCGACTTAGAATTTTTGGTTTTTGCCCCTTTTCACTTGAAATTAGAATTAAGACTTATAAATAATTGTTAAAGGTTCAATGTTAGTGTTTTTCATATGTAATGCTTTAGAAAATGTTTAAAACAGATGTACTTTACATACTTTGGTTGAAAGTGTTGAGAAATTGTGTGGTGGGTGGGGGCATATACTATACTATACTATACTATACTATACTATACTATACTATACTATACTATACTATACTATACCAGACCAGACCGAGACCCAAACCGAGACCGAGACCGAACTGAGACCGAGACCCAAACCGAGACCGAGACCCAAACCGAGACCGAGACACAAACCGAGACCGAGACCCAAACCGAGACCGAGACCCAAACCGAGACCGAGACCCAAACCGTGACCGAGACCCAAACCGAGGCCCAAACCCAAACCGAGACCCAAACCGAGACCGAACCGAGACCGAGACCCAAACCGAGACTGAGACACAAACCGAGACCCAAACCGAGACCGAGACCCAAATCGAGATCGAGACCCAAATCGAGACTGAGACACAAACCGAGACCGAGACCCAAATCGAGACCGAGACCCAAACCGAGACTGAGACACAAACCGAGACCGAGACACAAACCGAGACCGAGACCCAAACCGAGACCGAGACCCAAACCGTGACCGAGACCCAAACCGAGACCGAGACCCAAACCGAGACCCAAACCGTGACCGAGACCCAAACCGTGACCGAGACCCAAACCGAGACCCAAACCGAGACCGAGACCCAAACCGAGACCCAAACCGTGACCGAGACCCAAACCGAGACCGAGACCCAAACCGAGACCGAGACCCAAATCGAGACCGAAACCTAAATCAAGATCGAGACCCAAACCGAGACCGAGACACAAACCGAGACCGAGACACAAACCGAGATCGAGACACAAACCGAGACCGAGACCGAGACCCAAACCGAGATTGAGACCGAGACCCAAACCGAGACCGAGACCCAAACCGAGACCCAGACCGAGACTCAGACCGAGACCAAGACCCAGACCGAGACTCAGACCGAGACCCAGATCGAGACCCAGACCTAGACCCAGACCTAGTCGAGACCGAGACTATTACTATTACTATTCTATTACTATACTATTACTATACTATACTATTACTATACTATACTATTACTATACTATACTATTACTATTACATGTATAGCTATTACTATAACTATAACTATACTATTACTATACTATTACTATGCTATTACTATTACTATACTATTACAACACCAGCAACACCAATACCACCACCAACAACATTAACACCACCACCAGCCCCGCCCGGCTAGCTCAGTTGGTAGAGCATCGGACTGTCAATCCAGGGATCGTGAGTTCGATCCCCAGCCGAGGCGGGAAAAAATTTCTCCGTAACAATTGAACTCGGACATTGCGTCTGAGAGTCATTTGTCCCTCACCTCTGATTCAAGTGAGGAAGCAGTCAGTCGCTTGCGGAGAAATTGGTTAGTACTGGTTGGAAACCCAGGAACACCGGTTAGGTGGACTGACCGCCGGGATATAACCTAGAAAGCTGTTGAAACCAGGCGTTAAGCCCGAAACAAACAAACAAACAAACAAACACCACCACCAACATCAACACCACCACCACCAACAACAACAACAACACCAACACCCCCACCACCAGCAACAACACTACCACCGCCAGTAACAACACCAACAATGACAACACCAGCAACCAGCATACCATACTGTACTTCACCACGCCACACCACTTTAGGTGGGCAGGGATAGTAGGTTGATGGGTGTCGGATCAGGGGTTTATGGGCTGGGTTGTGTTAACCCTAAAAAAATCTACAATAATAAATTAAGTGTAATTTATTTATTTCCTAACTTGGATTAAGAAACTTTTGTTCATGTGTGTTTGTTGGAGGCGTCATAAACTCCTGAATCACTCCCCAGTTTAAATGAAGCCCAGTTACAATGTGCTTAATAATTCTGACTTTTCGAATAGTCGAGCTTGCAGTCGTTTCCGACTGGCTCTTGTTTGAATTACAATAGTAACATGATGATAAACATTAATTATTTGTGGATAATGCTTTTCAAATATCTTTAATGTTTGTATAGGTTCAACATCAGATTCTGTGGGTAAAACATCAAATACACAAGAGAAAGAGAAGCAGTCTAGTGAAAGTGACAACCAGACTGGAGGAAGCGGTGACCAGTCTAGTCAAGGAGCACAGTCTGGGGGTGGCTGGTTCTCGGGATGGGGTGTATCCAGTATCACTAAGAAGTTAGAGAGTACAGTTAGTATAAATGATAAATTACTGAAATAGTTTATTAGGATATTGTCTATTTCTTGGACAATGAGAGCATTGTGTGGCCATTTGAATAATTACAAATAACTTTGCTATACATATAGCATATAGTTTTTGACATTTCTACAAGAAAGTATATCTGATTATTAGTTTCACTATGGAAAATTGTTTTCAAGAAGTTCACAGAAACTTTTTTTCTGTTAATTCCATCAATAGGCTTTTACACATGGGCAAACAGTGTAGATCCTGATCAGTTGGCACATCCATGCCATCTGACCATGATCTACACTGTTCCCTTTTAAATTTATTCGGTTATTTCCAACTAAGAAGCTAAGAGCATAGATCCAGATCAGATGACAGTTATATGCGAGGTAATCTTATGGTATCTTTTCCTCATTTTACAAAGTTGAAATCAATCAAATGATGGAAGAGACAGGATAAAAATGATTCCAGTTTTTTAACAGGGGAAGCAACTTGTGACTGGCAGTTTAGATGTTCTTGAAACACTGGGAAAGAAAACCTTTGATGTGATCAATGATCATGATCCAGGACTGAAGAAAGCCCGGGCTTTCCTTCATGACAGGGGAGATAAACCAAATCTTTCAGCAGTTCTAAGAGATGCGAAGGAGCAGCAAGAAACGAGGGCGCGGCAAGAGAAGGAATCTGAGGAAGCAAGGAAAGCTCACTTTGGGTCTTTGTTTGATGATTTCCAAGGTAAACAAACTATATAATATTATGAGTTGAGTGACCATCAGAATATAATGATTCCACAATATAATTTCATACTATTAAAATTGGAGGCATCGAAGTCGACAAACACACTAGATATATCAGTTACAGATAACTCTGCAGTCATCAGATCAGGATCTTGACAGTTCACTTTTAGATTCATTGGGTTATTTCTGGCCAAGAGGTAACCATTGTACATCCAGATCAGATTCACACTGGTTGCACATATGATAAAACCAGTATGTATGGAGCAAAGGGTTAATGAATTTTAGTTCTTCAGTTTTGAGGTTGAATTATAACTCCAGTTATTGTAAAGTCATAATTAAATTCTCATTGATTTTTTTGTATGTGCAGATCTACAGTTTTAAATCTTTACATAGATATAACTTGTGGTTGTTAACTTCAACAAAATTGAAACCCTGAATACAGTCTGTTTTAGAAAAATCCTGATATTGAGTCTCTTCACTGATCTATTAGCTGTTTAAAGTAAGCAAAAGAACATTTTAGAGTTTAGAATTTATGACAGTTATTGTTCTATGTATATTTGTTATTACAAAATAAACAATCTATCTATGAGATACATTTGTAGGTCTAGCACACTTGGAAGCTCTTGAAATGTTGTCAAACCAGAGTGAGAAACGTGTGAACACGCTGCTACAAGCCATACCTCCCGAGGATATCAGCAAGCTCAAGCCGTTGTTGCTGGCGATCAAGCAGAACTTTGAGATTGATGAGGATGAGGAGGAGGACGTTGATGAACAGGAGTTTGAACTACTTGTCAGAGATTTGCTGAAGCAGTTGAAAGTTGGAACAACAGCTGACAAAATTGTCAGGGTATGTTAACCTAACATTACTCCTTTACTTTATAAATAGGCCTTTTATCACATAGGTGACCATTGTAGATCCAGATCAGCTGGAGCATACATGATGTCTGATCAGGATCTGCACTGTTGGCTCGGAGTCGTGGGGATATATCTAGTCTGGAAGCAAACAGGAGATCCTGATCAGATGGCACAGTAGTGCTGGTTGATCTAGATCTACACTGTTCACCCATGCAGTTAAGGAGTATCTCTGGAGTTAAGGGTTTATAGCAACATTAAGTGTAGATACAGACTTACTTTTATGATTAATAAATTATATAATGATTAAAGAAAATTAATTGATGTGTCTGGTGATGTTATATGGAATAATGTTATTGCTTAATCTATACATTTCAAGGTGACTCATATATTTGCAGATTTTGTTGATGTCAAAATCAACAAAGTATATTTTTACAGATATTTAAGCTGTAAATAAACATAAACAATGCTGTAGAGTTTATTTATGTGTCACAGCTCCTTTACTGCATAGAATTGCATTTCTTTCCACCGGTGTTGTAGGTTTATTATGTCTCCCACCACGTAGTGGTGTGGGAGACATTTTGATTTGCTCCTGTCTGCCCGTCTGTCCGTCTGTCACACTTGTCCGCTCTCTAAGTCAAACAGTTTTCATCGGATCATCACCAAACTTCATCAAAATGTTAGTGGCCATAATATCTCGATCAAGTTCGATAACCAGCCATATTGCCCAAGGAATCTCAGAATTATGGCCCTTAGTCATTTTGAAACTATAAAGGTGCATTAGTGAGACCGAATGGCATACTGTCACACTTGTCTGCTCTCTAAGTCAAACAGTTTTCATCGGATCATCACCAAACTTCATCAAAATGTTAGTGGCCATAATATCTCGATCAAGTTCGATAACCAGCCATATTGCCCAAGGAATCTCAGAATTATGGCCCTTAGTCATTTTGAAACTATAAAGGTGCATTAGTGAGACCGAATGGCATACTGTCACACTTGTCCGCTCTCTAAGTCAAACAGTTTTCATCGGATCACCAAACTTCATCAAAATGTTAGTGGCCATAATATCTCGATCAAGTTCGATGACCAGCCATATTGCTTAAGGAATCTCAAAATTATGGCCCTTAGTCATTTTGAAACTATAAAATGATAGTGTCTCTAGCTGGTAGCGAACCCGCACCGTCACGGCGACAGCGCCTAGCCATGCAATTCCTGCGGCGTAACCAACTGAGCTAACCGGGACAACGCCAATAAAACGTTGATCGGATAGCCCTGATATACGTAACAATCACCGCATGACATCGGTAACGGGTTAATTTACTGATTAAAGGTGCATTAGTGAGCCCGAATGGCATCATTCTGAATTTACTATAACTTCTATATAGAAATCTTGTCCATGCTTCTTCTCCAAAACTGCTTGGGGAATTTCATTAAAACTTCACAGAAGTGTTTGTCACCAAGCGTAGTTGTGCATATTGTCAGGAGTTTCCGCTTGGATTAATTTTGGCCGAGTTATGGGCCCTTTTCTTTACTATATAACTTCCATATTGAAATCTTGTCCATGCTTGATCTCCAAAACCGCTTGGGGGATTTCATAGAAACTTAACAGGCATGTTTGTCACCTAGCCTAGTTGTGCATATCGTCAGGAGTTTCTGTTCAGATTTTGATTTGCTCCTGTCTGTCCGTCTGTCTGTCCGTCTGTCTGTCACACTTGTCCGCTCTCTAAGTCAAACAGTTTTCATCGCATCATCACCAAACTTCATCAAAATGTTAGTGGCCATAATATCTCGATCAAGTTCGATAACCAGCCATATTGCCCAAGGAATCTCAGAATTATGGCCCTTGAATTATCAAAAACAAGTTGTTTGAGGCTTGTCCACTCTGTAACTTGAACAGTTATCATCTGATCTTCACCATACTTTATAAAAATGTTTGTGGCCATAATATCTCGGCCAAGTTCGATAACCAGCCGTATTGCCCCAGTCATGTCAGATTTATGGCCCTTGAATTATCCAAAATTGGCTGTTTAAGCCTTGTCTGCTATGTAACTGAAATATTCATCAACTGATTTTCAATAAACATTATGATAATGTGTGTGGCCTTAATATCTTGGCCAAGTTCGAAAACCAGCCACTTTGCACCAGGCATATCAGATTTATGGCCCTTTGATTTATCCGAAATTAGCCTTTTAAACATGTCACTAACCTGGTTCATCTATACTATAGCTATCATGACATTACCTACATTGCATTATGAGAAAGTACTGTGCTAAGCAGCTATAAAGGTATTTCTTACACTGTTTAAGTTTTCATTTTACAATATCTGTTCCATACTCATGATTTGGTTCTTCTCTCATTTTCTGCTATTTTTATTATATGATGTTCACCAAATGCTATAATTATCTGTGTAATAAAAAAACAGCCGCTTTGACCCCGGCACATAAGACTTATGGCCCATTTATTTATTTACAATTGGCCTTGATAGCCTTGTACACTCACTCTCATGGTCTTTTTTCAGTGCATCTTCACTGATATATCAAAATGTTAATGACAACAAGTTTGACAACCAGCCACATTGACCCTGGCACTTCAGGATTATGGCCCATCAGAAATTGAAACTTATGTTTTTCCTGATCCTCCAAAAATTTGTGACATTGTTTATGACTAATATTGCACAGAACTTCCGTATGCCCTTTTAATAAATTGCCATCTTTATATTCACTTCACCAGTTTTATCCTGTGCATCATCAAAGATGATGCCTTTGTGGGAGACATGTGCTTTTCCCAAAAGCAGTTCTAGTTTCATAAGACTTAGTATTGTTTTTAAACATTCATGAATAGAAGAATTAATCGACAGGTATTCTAAACAGTGATGTGTAAAAGAACTTTTTTGTAAGTGTTATCACATACTACAGAGTTCTGTCATACAAAGCATTTCTTATGAAGGGAGATGTTGTCTATTGTCATAAGAAAACAGTTTGAATGGTTTATCGAAGTATTTGCCTATTCAAAACTTGTTTTTGTTGATGTTTTGTTTTAACACATCTCTTAAATAATTTGGCTAACATAATTTACTTGAACGATGTTTGATACCATATTGTGACATAAATGGTGTTGGTCCTAGACACTAGCATGTCGGCTTTGCTGTATTCTGCTGTTGTGACAGCAAAGCATCACCCGAGTGCAAAATCTGTTAGGTACCATGAAATAAAAATGAGTTGTACCATTTCCACATTAAGGTGACAAAATATGTTGGTCCCACTTGTAAAGCATTATCATCAGGGTTCTCTTCTGTTCATATTTCAGACTCATGCCAGCATACAAGAGAACTTGGAGAAGTGTTGTGGTGGTGAAAGTAAAATGGACATTAAGGTATGTTGTGTAGAATTGAAGTGTAACTCTCAAACATGTAACATTATAATTCAACATATATAGAGGATACAACATGAGTGATCATTTTATACTGAAATTATTAAACGAGTCGTCTAAATCGATATAAAACGAGGCTTTAGCCGAGTTTTATATCGATTTAGATGACGAGTTTAATAATTTCAGTATAAAATGAACACGAATGATGTATTCTATTTATCACATACCCTGAAAAACAAGCAAAATCCATGAATTTTCCCTTTCTATCGCCTAGTAGAGCGAAATTAAAACGTGTGTGATTCGGTCGTATTGAGCAATACATAAGCTAGTCCCCAAAAGAATTTATCCGACCGTTTTCCCATTTTCCAAAACACAGTAAAAAAAGAAATATAATTAACTGCGCTAGAGTCTAGATAAAAGAATATACCAGTTATAGGCTTCTGAAGTTGTGTTTTATTAAATAAATCGATCTCCCGTATGACGTCATTTGTGTAAACTTTCATAGCGGCATATGACAACATTGAAATTTGCTGGATGTAAACTCATATTTTGGATTTAAAATGAGTTTCTAGTGTTTTTATTTTATTCCGAGGATGTTGTAAGATAACACCAAGGATGTTCTGAAAATAATGTCAGCGTCTGGGTCATTTTGCTTTCGATTTAAACGAAATGAAAATGGCTTTGTTGCTGTTGTTGAATTTCATCATAGACTTTCGGCGTAAATTGCTAACGTTATCTCACGGAGTAATGAAGATGTCAGAAAGTAATATTTTCCGTGGATATTCTCAATATTATGGATGCTTAAGTTCCTTTTGGAAGCTGATTGTTTGCCAGAAGTGGTCAGATGGCAAAAGTAAGTCATTTTCATAAATGTGTTTTGATCGCTGATAACGCGGATGAATAGTGATTCGGCTTCGATATATAACTAGTTATATATCAAAAATATATAACGGGTGTTATTACACTCCCACACCGGAAGGTATGTGATAAATAATGATCATGATACTAACAGGTAAACTTTTGAGTTGTTCATTCAACAGGCAAATAGCCTGTTCTTTTAATTCTGATTCTAATTTAAATATCAAAATATGCCTTTGTATTACCATACTAAGCAGCTGGCAAAGAGAAGGCAGTAAACCTTGGCCAAGTATTGGATAAATGGATATTGATCTTTCATATAGGCCTTTGTATTATACCCCTTGACCTTTATCTGCCCTCAGCTAAGGTCATCATGCTAAAATCATTGGGTAGATATAGGTACTGGGTGACCATAGCAATGATAGAAGTACTCTTTGAGTTAAACCTCTGCTGTATTGCCAGAAGTGGTGTGGTATAGAGAGATATATGTTCTTAAAGCGGCATTACTTCAATTTAACACGCTCTTGTATGAAATATTACATGTATTTGGAACTATAGGCACAAATTTGCAGCATTAGTTCTGGCTAATAAAATTTTAATTTACTAAAATAAATTTTGTCCGCGCGACTAAATGCGAAAGTAGCATTTCCGAAACATAACAGAAATCAAGATCGCGCATGAAGTGGTCTCTTCGTCGGTGCTAAATATAGCTCCATTATAAATATAGCTCCATGATATTTAGCTTCTTAAAAGTTAGTTAACGATAATTTACCAATATCTTTGAAGAAGAAAAAAATTCGATCGGACCTTTTGTGTTCTGTTAGAGAGTTTATATATTGGAGTCTATGTAGACAAATATGATTTTTCATTGGTATATTCTTACTTAATTTTAGGGCTGGGGCTTTAACAACATTAGCCAGTGGTGCTGATGAACTTAACTTTTTGTTTCTGTAGGAGATCCATCAAGTTGCCATCAGTAGTCTGGCGGAGTTCACATCCAAATGTATCGAGCAGTTTCATAAAGCGGGAGAGCTGATTCTCACACAGAAATCTGCAGACTACGACTTCAAGGAATCTAGCAGCTTATTACATAGGTAATTGTTCCCAAATTGTGGGATTTATTATACACCGATGAATGATTCTAGCATAGTACAGTATCTTCAAAATGATACAGTGTGTCAAATGAGTAAATCTGTATTAACTCATTCCATATCATTACATTGGCTAGTTTTCTATGCTACTTGCTGTGTGAATTCTTATCCTACATTAACCATTAATTATAATTGTTGCACACTTGTACTGGTCATACTTTTCCTGTCTTCTTTCAGATTTACAAAAGTATTGACCGCAGAGGTTGGGATGTTGTCAACCAAGTTTTCTGATTGTCTGAATAAACATGTAAGTCTTTGTTGTTAATGCATGAGTGAGTATATCATATTATATTTTAAAGACAAACTCATGTTTGTATGTTGTGCATACAAGTCTAAGTTGTTAATGCATGAGTGATTATATCATCTTTTTGCATGGCAACAACAATTCTCGTGTTTGTCAGTTTTGATAAACTCGTATATTATATAAATTATGATATTAATATTTATCATTTCCTTCTTTTACAAAATTTACTATTGGAAATTGATATTTATACAATAAACAACCCTAACATTACTCCTGACCTCCAATGTACTCAATTATTAATCTGTTCAAAGTTTTATAGAACATTTGTTTTTAAAAGTAATATCAAATAAGCTGGAATTATAAAAATAGATATTAAAAAATAAATAGATATCAGAAAAATGTATTTGAACTTTATAAGAAACAATTTTTGAATTTTAACAAGCCTATAAAATTTGCATTGAAAGATAAAAATCTTGTACTTTACAGTGTCAAAATCAATTGCACAAAATTGATATTAAAATTACATAAAGTTACAAAAAGAAATATGACATCGTAATAAGCATTAACAATGACGAAGAAAATATCCCGGTGTTTGAAATAGATATTGTTTTTCTTCATTCAGGAAGGAGATGGTGAAATCAGAGTGAATCATCTGGTCACAAATATTTACCTCGAGGTAAGATCTTGTTCAAAAGTTGTTCATTGAAATTTTTTTTTCAAATGTGAAACACATGTGTCAGGAAATGCTTTACATCCATGCAGCACAGAAAGGTTCCCACACAGACAGTACAGCCCACACACAGAAAGTACAGTGCTACCAGCGACAACCCTGACAGACAACCCCCAAACTGACAAGACTCCCCACACAGACAAGACTCCCCAAAAAGACAAGCCCCACACACACATAGAAGCCCCTAAACAGACAAGCCCCACAAGCTCCCACACACACTCACAGCTCAGACATATTCACCCCTCACACAGACAAGCCCATGCCTTACAGACAGCCCCTACACATTCAGCCCCGACACAGACAAGCCCCGTGTAAAAGAAAACTAATCGACAAACATAAAGCTGACTTGGAAAGTTTAGTAGCAAAATACATTTGCCAGGTGCAGAGGTTAAAACTAGGTTCTGGGATGAACTACCTTAGTAACCTTACAAAAGAAAGTACAAAAACACTAGCAGTACAAAAACTCTAGTGTTTCTCACTTGTGAAAAGTGCAGTAATTTGTTGATAGGATTATAATAGGGTAATCTAGTGGGTAGGGAGCTTGCCGCTCATTTGAAAAAAGGCTTTGAACTCAAATTTTTGCTGGTTGTGGTAACCTTATTTAATGATTATACTGTGTAATAAGGGACACTTTTAAAGTTACACTAAAACCATAAGTTACATTATTTGTATAGGTTGTGGAAAATTACAGGTGAATCTCCTAACGGGTTAAACTATGTTGCCACTCTTAACTTCTCTCAGGATTTTTATACAGTAGTGGAAAGGACTGAATATTTGTTGAATGACTTAAAAAGTTAAAAGCCATAGATACAAGTCAGAACTATATGGTCTCTTTAATTGTTTTTGTAGGCCAGCAATAGCAGTTCTTACATTCAGGATGGTTTTAGGCTTCTGCTGCCAGTACTGCAACAAGCTGCATTTGAAAGTAACCAGGAACCAGAAAATTGAATGACTTTATAATGACATCACATCTGTCACATGACTATGGGGAATCTTGTGATCAAAATAATCTCTAAACAAAAGTTAATCTATAAAAATTGAAATAGATTTTTTATGGTTTTTAATAAGTTTTTTTCTTATGGCCGCTGGCAGGTATTATAATACTGAATGTGGCCTCTTTCTGATTATTCAAAACACTTGAGCACATTGAAACATTGAACAGCAGAGGTAGTCTAAACAGATCAACTGTTAACAGTAGTATTAACTTCTTGTTTGTGGTCATATGATAGTAAATGTATAAACTCTGAAATTTCAGTTCAGAATTTAAATCTTCACAAATTAAAAATTTTCCGTTTTGCTTAGAGGTTATTTTGATAATATAATTCCCTATTGTTTATATATTGACTGATTGTTATAGATATATAGGGACCTACACATTATTTTAAGTCCTTTATTTGAATAACAAGGCATTGGTTGTACTAGTATTTATTTCATTTGTGCATTTATCATAATACTGAATAATTTTGTTTAAGACTCTAAAAAAGATAACATGTTATTGTTTATTGTTATAAAAAGTATATTATTATGAAGTTATAACACTTAATAAGAGGTATTTAACCATTCAATCCAAAATCAGGGATCCATGCACCATATTTTTATTTATACAATTATCATTTGAAGAGACAAGAAACACTGAACAGAATATCTTTGCAATACATACTAAAATTAGGGAAATTTGACAGATGCAGTATTTATACACGAGTTTCAACATAAAAGGCGAAACTTTTTGATGTCAGGAGATTCAAGTTCTGACCAGTTAGAACATGGATAATTGTGATTTTTATGCATGGATTCTATATGCTTAGTTGACATACTTTAAAATTAATGAGAAAGTGCACAAGGTTTGATCTCTAAGCATGGGAGAGAGTAGAGCTCAAGATCATTAAACTAAAACTGGAGACCAGTCTAAAATCTCAACCATTTAATTAGCTTAAATGGAGACAAGTCACCATATCAGCCAATCAAATGCTTTCTCCATTCTCACTTTTATGATCTTGTTTCTAGCTCTCCTTTTAATTTATCAATACCATGAATTCTGTTTACTTCACAGGATTAGAATCTTTCTATGCATGCTAGTGCAATAAAGAATTCACATAAATTGGTTTACTTTTGTTCTTTTTTTTCCATGATTTGTGAACAAAGTCTTTACAGCCTGTATTGAATTGTTATATTCAGAATTTCACAACTTTTCTGATTTGAAAAAAAAACACAACAACATAAAGATGTTTGAAGTTTCATCAATATTAAGCGCTTAATTTCACTTTTCAGTATATTGTCCTTTAGGGTTTGTGGTTAAAGCCAATAAATATTTCTGAAAAGTTTTACACAAGACGTAATTTTTCAATTTGTCTAATGTGTTCTTGCAAGTACTGAATTTAGACGTTCAGCATACTTTCTTTTTCTTATGACATCAGTTTCAGTAAAAATAATGTCTTCCTGGAGTTTATTGAACTCTTCTATTATAATGTAGTGAATATAGAAAACACTAGAAAATTATTACAAGTCAAAATGTTATCTTCATTTATGCAACAGTGCTAGAAATTTATTGGAATAAAATGTTCTAACCATGTATTTGTGTTCAGAATGTTTCTAATGTTGAGAACCTTTTACCATGGTGACAGATTAAATTATTCAACCATTTCTACAGCAAAATAAAGTTATACACACAAAATAATGATATTCTTAAAGTAATATGGAAAAATCTTAAATATTGTGGGAATATACATATTAATTATGGAAATATCTGCATCTTAAGAGGATATCCCCTCATCTTGGTTTACCCTCTTTAGTGTAAACTCTTTTCATGGATATGACTGAATCAGAAGTGTCAAATTTGCGCCTTGAATGGTGGAATAATTCATAATGGATTATAGAAAAGGTTTGTTTCCCTTTCAATATATGATTATGAACATAATTTACCAGTTTCACATTACATATAAGAGTGAATCTCAAAGAAATGTTAAATTTGACTTAAGGTCTTAGACCCATCATTAGCATATTAAAACCAAACAGTAACCATAATTATGTAAGTTATTTAGTTATTAAATGTCTTTAAAAAAGACAATAGGCAAGTTACAGATAATAACAGTTGAGCGATAATGCTTTGTGATTATCTGCCCTTGTTGACATGGTTGTCTTGAGTTATCTCCCTTGGAAACACAAAAATGTTAATTTCTCCATTTTTCTACGGTAAATATCTGATTTCTTATTAAAATAGTACACAAACTCTGTTTGTTAAGTTTTCTACCAAGAGACTTTCTTGAAAAAATAAATATTTTTAAAGTAATAGCAAAAAATCGATATTTTCCATAGGCTTTAATGTAAATGTTAACACCTATTATCTCCCGTTAAATAAAAATGTCTTGAAAAATTTCTCGGCGAATCATCTTATATTTTGTATGTCTTTAACACTTTAAAGTTACATTGATTTCCTACCATCCAGTGTCAAGATATGAAATATGTCAATGATGGTCCTAAATCCTTAATTGAGATTGAAAGGCCACTAACTGCTGCAAAAATTATTCTTCTGTACACACTGTGACATTTTAAGGAATTGCACCTTTCGCAATTGCTTTGACATAGACAAAAAAAAATCTCTCAAACTGCACAAATATTTGCTATAAGTGGATGATTATTTTGTATATGTTAAAAAAAGTTACAACAGTAGAGAACAATAGAAAGACCTAACAAATCCATAAAATTCTTTTTGCAATTTATCACAAAAAAGATAGAAACACAAAACAATTCAAATTTCAACATGCATGAAATGTTACTGACAACAAGATCTAAGGTCCTTGAAAAGAACTTACAATTGTGAAGAGAGAGAGATTAGCATTTTTATGTCATCCATTTTCGCGACCAGGAAATTAAAGTTAAACACACTGATGCAAATACTGTATAAGTGGATAATTTCGCTGGCGTAAAAGTTCGCGTTTTCTGTTTTGCCGGCGTTTCGGGTGGGGAAATGTTCGCGAAAATTTGATTTCATGAAATTCGTAAAAATTACACGTCGTTATATTCACTCTAAATTATTTGGTTGTCAAAACATTCAATGGTAGAAACTGAAAGTAGTCTTCCCAAAACTTGGATTGTTAAATGACAAACTGAACATCGTGATCCGACAGTCAATTAGCAATCATCAATGAATTGTTTGCCCTTTTAACAGATTACTCTAATATTAACGATAACCTGGTGTGAAATCTGACCGCAGTTTTTAACCTGTTGATGTTGCAGGTGTGATCAAACTGCGCTTGCCATTTTCGATGTGTTTAAAACATAATGTGCTAATAACAATAACATTAAGCCAATACATGCACGTTGGCTTATGAAGGCCCATGATTTACTTGCATATCTGCATTTCACCAGTGCGGGATACAGTCCTTACCGATGTACATATATACAAATTACATAGACAGTTAATAGTTTTCAAAGGAATTGTCGTTTAGTTTATAAAATTTAATTAGTACAATTTTGTATAAGTTTTGATATTTGGTATTAATTGTACGTTTACATGGCTTTTAATTTGTACATGTATACTATACAGTCTTGTAATAAAGTACAATTATCATAATGTTTTGTTTTACCATAGTCCGGTGTAAAGGTAAAATTTTGCTTGTACATAAGCTCTAATTTACGCTGGCTGATAATTTCGTGATTTTAATCAAATCGCGAAATATGCAAACATTACATCCTCGCGAACATTACCATTTATACAGTAACTCACATTGTATACATTTGTTAGACCAAAGGACCTTAGGTATCATTGTCAGTATTTCATTACTCATCAAGACATTTAAATTGATGCTTAGTGTTGCTTCATTTTTGTGATTAATTGCAAATAGAATTTTAGGGACTTTTGGGGTCTAATTATTTTTCTAACTGTTCTAACTTTTCTTAGTCTATGTGAATTAAACCTTTATTTATAACATTGCTTTGTGCTAAGTTTGATGGAACTGCATTTTGCCATTTGAGAGATTTTTATATTTTTCTTTATTTTCTTTATGTCAAAGCAATGGCGAAAGGCGCAATATCTTAGTTTTATACAAAATAAAAAAGACGACCAGTTAATTTCATGTAGATGAAAATTATGATGTGATTTTACCAGCCTAATACCCCAGTTACACAGAGCCATCAGTAAATAATCCATAGCTTTTTAAGCAAAATTAAGGAGTAAACTGATGACAAGTAATTTAACACCGATATCAACTGTTACTTTTATCATTGTTTTTCACCTTTCAAATGCTATTGGGGGAAGATGAGTTTCGTTGGTAAAAATTTCCAATTGGGACTTTTAGACATGTTTAAAATTCTTGATCGGTGAAAATATTTTTACAAATAACTGATTGACAGCCTTTCTACAACCGATACCGATCTACAACCTGTCTACAGCCGATATCTCTGATGGGCCACTGATAAGCAACCAATTAACTAATGCTTACCACCGATAAAAAAAGATGAGAATTAGTTTACCAGCAACCCATGAAATATTTGTTAAACACTTCAACTTTCACCGATGGTTGTTTACACAAAAAACCAGAAATAAAATAATGCATAACAACCGGTCAAAACAACATGTATCTTAAAACATAAAATAACTGATTGGGCACTGACTGTCAGTCTAACTGAGGCCTGAATAAAAGCCAGATGTACAACATTGATTTTCAACATTGTGAAATCATGAAATAACAGGTCATTTGTTATATTTGCATAATATTTTCCCCAGTTTGTCACCAGTTATGTATTTCTAAATTCCGATAAAGTAGTTGCCCTTTTGTTTACAAACATCTGATATTAAAGATGCTCAACAAGAACATGTGGAGTGCTGAGGTTAAATTGTAAAATGATAAAATAATTAAAGTAGTCTAATTGTTACTTCTCCCAGTTCTGAACCAAGTGCACAAGTTATGTTGTGCATCTCCTGTTTATTAAACTTATTAGGCAAGCTAAAGCTACTTAATGCATCTCACAATTAATAAACTAATAGGATTTGCTGATTGATTCATCTATTACATATTGGATAAAATCTAGAGGCCGTGTTGCATCTCCCCAATGAGTAAACTATTAGGGCAGACTTTTGGTGCATCACCAGCTTATTGAAACTGTTGGAATTACATGTACTAGAAGAATTCTTTGTGCAGAAGGAAACACAAATTAGTTGTATGTTGTTATTTTATTACTGTACGTCATTTTATTGTTGAAACAGTTGGAAGAAGACATTCTGGTAAAAAGTTTGATACTAAAGTTACAAATGTTACCAAAAAAAAACAAAATTTTTCCAGAATTTAAAACAGTAAATGTTTCTACAAGCAGCACTTTTTATTAAAGTAAAAAATATTTTTACAACTCGACATAATTTTGACACAGTAAAAACATACCATGTTTTGATCCAATATGATATTATTATTGTGATAATGTTATCAGTATGTTCTGAACAATGTCAAGTTGGTACTTATCCTTTGACATTTAAATGTTGTTCCAACTACTGACAATGGTTTCTGTATTGACATAATTATGTCTTTGACTATTTCTTTCCTAAACTTGTTTTCTTTATATTTAGAAGTAGCTATTATGCCACCAACTTGACCAAGTAAAAATTTCCAAACCATCAATTTCAATCGGTGCATCAACAAAAATGAAGTTTTGAGCTGCAGAGTTGTCTTGAATTTAATGGTCACAAACACATTAATATAAAACATAGACAATCCAAATAACCCTATACTTCATATATACATGCTTTTTTATCACACGGCAAAACATGTATCAGCCTTTTCAGAGAAGTGGCATCTCTTGCAGTGACAAGATCTTTCTCTTAATTTTGGATCTCACATGTTGATTTGAATCTGTATTTTAAGAGGTGGATGGTTTAACCTAACAAATCACAATGCAGTATTTATCTCCACCAGCAATGTGTCACGTTTTGATTATATACATTTCAGTACATGTTAATTTTTTTCGACAGGCATGGAAAATTCAAACAATCCACCATACATCTCTTGCCCATATAAGATTCTGTAAAATTCTAAATGAGTAGAACAATACCAGGGTATTGCTTTGATTTATTTCATGCAACATGTTTGTATGTAATGTTTTCATTTCCTGTGGTCTATTTACACAGATAATTGTCTATTTCTTTGATCCCACTAAGAACCCAGAGACCACTGCCCTTGGCCTATTTACACTGAAAATCGTCTATCTCTTGCCGCGCTTAGATCCCAGAGGAGGCTTGTTGAGCTGAAAGGGCTGCTCGGTCGATGTGGACAGGTTGAAACCAGGAGTGGTGCTTGATAAGGTGCTAGAAAACAGGGAGCCTGTCTGGGTCGTTGCAAGGTTTGATGTGTTCCCAAACAGGCTGGATCCCGTCCCAAATCCAGTGCTGCTTGTGCTTGTACCAAAGCCGCTGGTACCTGTCCCAAAGGCGCTGGTACCTGTCCCAAAGCCTGAAATAGCAAAATATATGTGTATACTTCTCATCTGGCAAATGGTGAAATGTTTTATGAATTGGAAGTTCCATCCATTCTGGGAAAATGTTTAACAATTTAGAATCAGATTATGACAAAACAGTAGTAAAAACAGGTATTTGTAGGTTTAGAAAATGTGAATATTCTCTAACTGAAGATTAGTTAGCACAAATTTTGGGTTTATCAATTCCCATTTGATAAAATTTTTTTTAAACATAACCCATATGACCGAAAATCTATGACACAGTAAAACTACACCTTTCTCACAAGTATACAGGTTGTAGTACAAATGTACTCAGTTTATGGTTTTGAACTGCTGCTGAACAAAAGTCTTGGGAGTACAGAACATGTTTAGCTGGCAGTTATTCTCAGTTCCCACAATGACATCAATCAGTATTATCTGATAGTGGTATTAAACTCAAATCTGCATTTTTTGTTGAATGAACAACAAGCGGTGTTTTGAGGTCTTATGGAGCAATATTGTTATATACCACCCAAGTATTCAGCAGCAGTATATATCAAAATGTTAGGACTATATTCTGTATACTGGTACTACATATCACTTCATATCACAATCGGGTATTATAGAATCTTCAAATTACCTTTAAATCCAGATGCTTGTGTTGTTGATGCTCCAAATGCCCCAAAACCTAAGGAAAATAAAGCTGACTGATAAATGATTGTCAAATAAGAACAAACTGTCAGAACAGAATATTACATCATTTATCGATTCCTTCATTTACTAAACATCAGATTCTGTTATCACACACTGAATTGTGCAAGACCTATCCAACTAAAACTTTTGGCATGAATGATTACTTTCACACGAATGGATCCATGTACTTCGAATAATACATGTATATGATAACTCTTAAAGGAAATATCACCAAAGAGGATAACAACTCTGCTTAAGTTTGCTTTACATCTCAGGCAAGTACCTCTTTCACCTTTTCAGGGCTTCAACAAATATGGTAGAATTATTTATCAAAGTGAGTAAACTTTAAATATTTACCGGACGGTGTTGAACCAAAACCAGTTGAGGCTTGAAAATTGCTAAACCCTGTCACAGGTGGGGCTCCTGCAGATGGCTGGGGCTGCTGGGTACGGGACACTGCAGTTGCCATGGCAACTGCTGCAGCATTGTTGATTGCTGGAAACGGAGCATGTCCATACATATCGTGGTGTGCCTTATGGGTAACTTTGACAGGAGCTTTCTTCTGACGTTCAAAGATGTTACGTGTATCCCCATGAAATACTTTACGGTAGTTCAGATAGTGTTCCTTCTGGGTCTGAAAATACACAATAAGTTAGATACATCATTATTAACACAATAAGTTAGATACATCATTATTAATAAAGAAAGCTACAACAAAGAAATTGCTTTATTTTAATACTATTTGAGAGACTGATGGCATAATTTCATGTTTTTGTTTGAGGAATTTTTTAGTCAAGAAGAATAATATAATGAGATGTTTTCTTTGTATGCATTGCTTCAAATAGTGTTTGAATGGCACAATTCTTCAACTGAAACAAGTGTATTCACAATTTAATGCTTCTTGTTTTGTTATACTGTGGTATCATTTTATTTAGCGATGGCTTAATTTTCGCGTATTTCGCGCTCAGGCCAGTGCCTGAATTTAAAACCTAAGCTAAAATTTAACCAGAAAGTTCCACATACGTATCCGAAACATGCTATATCCGAATGGACCTACACTTTAAATATAGTTGCCTGTATCGCTATTTGATATAATTATTAATTTGAAGTATCGAATAATCATGTTAATAAGAAATAAAATAAGTCACAACCGTCGGATTTCTTTTGGAATACGTTTAATGTTACTTCAAAACTTGAACGACAATTTAGTCCGCGCATTTACCAAACAGTATCGTTGTCATCTTTTTAGTTTATCAACACTTTTTTGAGTAACTGTTTCGCAATTAACTGACACTTAAGACCATAAAACGAGTACGAAATTTAACATGCCAGTTATTATATGAATGGTCCAGAGAGATGGATCATAAAGGGACCATTAGCAGCGCCGAATAAACAGTGGTCCGATAATTGACTAACAAAGGAAATGGTAATTGACAGGGGGGCCAACTGACACACGATTTTAGCTCGCTCGTTCAAATAAACAATAGGTATTGATAACGGGTCGGTAAAATATTGATAATAATATTTGTTTGTTTGAAAAACAAGAGGGCCATGATGGCCCTTATATCGCTCACCTGAGTACAAAAGTACTCTCAGCTTGTGGTTTCAGACAAGAAGATTTTTAAAGTTTTTTCTATATCAGTCTATATAAAATAAAGTGAACCCTGGGGCAGGGCCAATTTTGACCCCAGGGAAATCATTTGAACAATCTTTGAAGATTTCCACTAGAGGGTGCTAAATGCCAAATATCTAAGCTCTAGGCCTTGTGGTTTCAGACAAGAAGATTTTTAAAGTTTTTCCTATAAAAGTCTATATAAAATGAAGTGACCCCTGGGGCGGGGCCAATTTAGACCTTGGGAAATAACTTGAACAATCTTTGTAGAGTTTCACAAGAGGATGCTTAATGCCAAATATCTAAGCTCTAGGCCTTGTGGTTTCAGACAAGAAGATTTTAAAAGTTTTTCCTATACAAGTCTATATAAAATGAAGTGACCCCTCGGGCGGGGCCAATTTAGACCCCTGGGAAATAATTTGAACAATCTTTGTAGAGTTCCACTAGAGGATGCTAAATGCCATATATCTAAGCTCTAGGCCTTGTGGTTTCAGACAAGAAGATTTTTAAAGTTTTTCCTATACAAGTCTATATAAAATGAAGTGACCCCTGGGGCGGGGCCAATTTAGACCCCTGGGAAATAATTTGAAAAATATTTGTAGAGTTTCACAAGAGGATGCTTAATGCCAAATATCTAAGCTCTAGGCCTTGTGGTTTCAGACAAGAAGATTTTTAAAGTTTTTCCTATATAAGTCTATATCAAATGAAGTGACCCCTGGGGCGGGGCCACTTTAGACCCCAGGGAAATAATTTGAACAATCTTTGTAGAGTTTCACAAGAGGATGCTTAATGCCAAATATCTAAGCTCTAAGCCTTGTGGTTTCAGACATGAAGATTTTTAAAGTGTTTCCTATATAAGTCTATGTCAAATGAAGTGACCCCTGGGGCGGGGCCAATTTAAACCCCAGGGAAATAATTTGAACAATCTTTGTAGAGTTACACTTGAGGATGCTAAATGCCAAATATCTAAGCTCTAGGCCTTGTGGTTTCAGACAAGAAGATTTTTAAAGTTTTTCCTATATAAGTCTATATAAAATGAAGTGACCCCAGGGGCGGGGCCAATTTTGACCCTAGGGAAATAATTTGAACAATCTTTGTAGAGTTCAACTAGAGGATGCTAAATGCCAAATATCTAAGCTCTAGGCCTTGTGGTTTCAGACAAGAAGATTTTTAAAGTTTTTCCTATACAAGTCTATGTAAAATGAAGTGACCCCTGGGGCGGGGCCAATTTTGACCCCAGGGAAATACTTTGAACAATCTTTGTAGAGTTCCACTAGAGGATGCTAAATGCCAAATATCTAAGCTCTAGGCCTTGTGGTTTCAGACAAGAAGATTTTTAAAGTTTTTCCTATATAAGTCTATGTAAAATGAAGTGACCCCTGGGGCGGGGCCAATTTTGACCCCAGGGAAATAATTTGAACAATCTTTATAGAGCTCCACTAGAGGATGCTAAATGCCAAATATCTAAGCTCTAGGCCTTGTGGTTTCAGACAAGAAGATTTTTAAAGTTTTTCCTTTCGGTTGCCATGGCAACCAGAGTTCTGCATGGAATTGATTTCTTTGAACAACTTTGGAAGAGCTTCATGCAAGGAACATACGTGGCAAGTTTCATCAAAATTGGCCAAGCCGTTTCAGAGAAGAAGTCGATTGAAGCAATTGTTGACGACGGACGACGCACGACGGACGACGGACGCCGCACGACGGACATCAGGCGGTCACAAAAGCTCACCTTGTCACTACGTGACAGGTGAGCTAAAAAATGGATTTGCGCGAATTTACGTCCCCGTGAAACACTCTTTTTCGGTGATTGCGCGAAATTTCGTGCCAGTGAAATTAAATGATACCACAGTAGGTCAGTCAGACAGGGCTTTAGGCCACAAAGTTTTATAAATCAGACTAAAAATTGCTTTGGTCAATTTTGAAACTGTGCTTATAATCAACTAATCAGGCCCCGTGATTATAAAACTTTTTTCATGCTCAACACAATTCTGTGCTCAAACTTAAAATGTCTAGAACATTAACAACCTTCACAAATAAGGAATAACTATCTGTTCAACAGTTGTTGTTGATGGCAATTTTGTCATAATTTTAATTTAAAATATTTTATCTTATATAATGAACAGAAACAAAGCCATCAAAGTTTGATGCTCAAATTGAGATGAGCATGAAAATTTTTTTATAATCATGGGGCCAGATTGCAGTAAGTTTTGACTTAGTGCTTTCAATCTTTGAGCTGCGCAGTTATTTCAAAACATCTTATTCTTAAAGTTATATCTTTAGTTAATCCATAGTTCAAACCGATTTTTCATTATTTTTACATAAAACTGTATAAACAGAACAACCAATGTACAGTTTTTACAGTTTGAAAAACTGAATTAAACATTAAACTGACAGCAATTGTTTACCTTCACTGACTCGTGTATCTGCTGTAACTGTGCAGCCATGGCAACAAAAGCTTCATGTAACTTCCTTAGCAACAAAACCAGTTCTGAAATTAAACAGGAGTGTCTATAAAAGATTACATTTGTATCTGTATAAAATCAAATCAAGACAAACAAATAAACAAATCTAAAATTTATGTTTTATTTATTTATTCATAAATTGTAAATAAATGATTTTACACAAAATCTACAACTATTTTGTGCATCGGCTGTTATTCTTGTATTAAGTAGATGGGTGTTCAGTTACGTACAAAAAGGTTGACAAGAGCCCATCAGGAATTACAGCATGCTTGACTAAGTACAAATATATACATTTGAAATGAGACTTTGACCAATAAAATATTACAGCTAAATCACAACCAGAATGTCAAAAAGAATATGTGTTTAAAATATTAAATGTTTGTGTGCTCAACGAAAACTAATACTGTAGAATCTTGAAAATAAGCGCATAATTGTAAGTAAGCGCATACCAAATATAAGCGCATATGTGTCTTACAGAAAACTAATACCCAAAAATAAGCGCATACCCGTCCCTTAAGGTAAAATCTATCCCGAAAATAAGCGCATACCCGTCCCTTACAGTTAAAATATACCCCAAATATAAGCGCATATATGCATACCTAACTTGCTCAGTGGTTTAAGTTTCATTAAGCTGGGAGCTAAATCGGCCTTTCAATTAAAGATAATTTCATTATATCTGTATCGTTTACAATGATCAATGAACGGTATTAGCCATAAAGGTGTGAACAAATTGCAATTGCTTAAGTGAACCATTTGTTCTTTTGTTCCAGTGCAATGAAATAAAGTATTATAGTTTTGAATGTTTGTTTGGTAATATTTACATGACTTGAAGTATCAATAATCTTGTGCATACGCAGTTTTGTGTATTAAATGAATAATGGATAAAACTATAAATAAGTGTGACACTTATTTACAAACGTAAATCATGTTAGACCCTATAAACTTATAATGTTTGGCTTCTTGCTTGTCTGCATTGACGTATGCTCAAAATATAAGATTTAGTGATGATCTTTTGTTGTAAATTTCTAAATAAACATGCATTTTCAAACACGTCTTTCTTCTTCAAAGGCGATAAAGTGTTTTGATAATCTTTGATGCGTGCGTAGTCTTTTAGTGTTATTTTATTTCAAAAATAAGCGTATATTCAGTCAATCTAAGCTATAAGCGCATATCAAATATAAGCGCATATTCAGCGGCTTCAATATAAGCGCATATCAAATATAAGGGCATATTCAGCGGCCTAAATATAAGCGCATATCTAAATATAAGCGCATAAAAGCGTTACAAATTAACTAGATGGGTGTTCAGTTGAACACTTGTGTCGCCCTCTGGTGCTGTCGGAATAAAAATGCAAGTAGAAAAGGGGCATAACTCCATCAAATGTGACCTTGACCTTAAGAATATAGTATCGTCACGAGCGTATTGTCAGAGGAAATATAATTTGAAATTTTGATGAAGAAATATTAATAAATGGCAAAGTTATAGCCAACTTTAAGTTTTCATATAAAGGAGTAACTCCATCAAAAATGTGACCTTGACCTAAAGAATGTGGTATCACATGAGCATGTTGTCATAAGGAATATAATTTGAAAGTTTGATGAAAAAATATTAAGAAATGGCAAAGTTATAGCAAATGTTAA
Organism: Corbicula japonica; assembly: GCA_038501625.1. Taxonomy (NCBI): domain Eukaryota; kingdom Metazoa; phylum Mollusca; class Bivalvia; order Venerida; family Cyrenidae; genus Corbicula; species Corbicula japonica. The sequence continues at coordinate 18,707,035 of JAZAYU010000001.1, forward strand.
GTTATCGTAAAAAGGGAAATAACTCCATCAAATGAGACCTGACCTTGAGAATGTGGTATCATCACAAGCATGTTGTCATAAGGAATATAATTTGAATGTTTGATGAAGAAATATTAATAAATGGCAAAGTTATAGCCAACGTTAAGTTTTCATATAAAGGGGAATAACTCCATCAAGTGTGACCTTGACCTAAAGAATGTGGTATTATTAGGAGCGTGTTGTGAAAAGGAATATAATTTGAAAGTTTGATGAAGAAATATTAGGAAATGGCAAAGTTATAGCCAACGTTAAGTTTTCGTAAAAAGGGAAATAACTGCATCAAATGTGACCTTGACCTAAAGAATGTGGTATCATCACGAGCGTGTTGTTATAAGGAATATAATTTGAAAGTTTCATGAAGAAATATTAGGAAATGGCAAAGTTGTTGCCAACGTTAAGTTTTCGTGTCTAAATATAAGTACATAAAGGGGCATAACTCCATCAAATGTGACCTTGACCTTGAGAATTCGGTATCATCTCGAGTGAGTTGTCATAAGGAATATAATTTGAAAGTTTGATGAAGAAATATTAATAAATGGCAAAGTTATAGCCAACGTTATGTTTTCATATAAAGGGGAATAACTCCATCAAGGGTGACCTTGACATAAAGAATGTGGTATTATTAGGAGTGTGTTGTGAAAAGGAATATAATTTGAAAGTTTGATGAAGAAATATTAATAAATGGCAAAGTTATAGCCAATGTTAAGTTTTCGTAAAAAGGGAAATAACTCCATAAAATGTGAACTTGACCTAAAGAATGTGGTATCATCATGAGCGTGTTGTTATAAGGAATATAATTTGAAAGTTTCATGAAGAAATATTAAGAAATGGCAAAGTTATTGCCAACGTTAAGTTTTCGTGTCTAAATATAAGTACATAAAGGGGCATAACTCCATCAAATGTGACCTTGACCTTGAGAATTTGGTATCATCTCGAGCGTGTTGTCATAAGGAATATAATTTGAAAGTTTGATGAAGAAATATTAACAAATGGCAAAGTTATAGCCAACGTTAAGTTTTCGTGACGGACGGACCGACGGACCGACGGACGGACAAAGCGGTCCCTATGTATCGCCATTTCTTCGAAAGGGCGACACAAAAACTTAAAAAGTAAGCGTATACGCTTATTTTTCTAGATTCTACAGTAATACACTCTTGAAATCCAACAGCAAATGCAGAATTTCTTTCCATATAAAATGTAAGTATACTACTTAAACCAGATGTCTGTACATTCCTATCCTAGGACATTTTACATACCTTCAGGGGTAAGTCTGTTTGGCTGGTGCACGGAGGACAGGTGGTTTTCTAACATCTCTATCTGCTGTCGATACGTCAACATCTGAGTCTCAAAGTTCTCTATCACACTTTGGAAATACCTGGAAATATTCAGATACAAATCCTTCATTTATTTTACAGTTTTTTTTAACAACATAATACATAATTAAAACAGTAAATGAATCTTTGTTTGTATTGTTTTGAAACATTTTTTTTAAACGAAGCAACAGCAGTTTTCCTATGTGATGAAAATGTAACAAGATTTTAATGACAGTAATATTAACCACTGATGCATTGTCAAAACTGACACCAGCTATGTGCATATGGGTAAGCAGTTAGAAAGATCTAACTTATATCCATTTAACTTTTAATTGTGACCACATCCTTTGTTGGCTACTGCTGACAGAGGTGAACTGTGGAAAGTTATTTCTAACACAGGTTGATGAGATATGAAGATGATGCAAAATCTGGATGTCCCTGAATTGCAAGCTTGGCCATACACTACACTGAACTACATACACATTGCCATACACTTGTATGACACTAATAACTACACGTTCTGCAGAAATGGTGAAAATGGACCACACAATACCCAGTCCAGTAAACAAGCTTAAGCACTATCAAACATACATTCACTAAGAATTAGAGATGTCAACGAATATCCAAATATCCGGATATCCGGATACTAAGTCAGTATCCGGATACTAATTTCATATCCGAATATTTGTAAAAATTAGTAAAAAATAACCTTAAACAGTACAAAATGCGTCATTTATTGCTTCTAAACACCTGTTTAGATGTCAATATTAGATAATTTGAGACTGTATATTGATCGTCATAAAACTGCCACAAGAAGTAACGCGGTGTTTGTTTAACAGATCAGAGGTGCGAAAACTGCATCCTCATTGCAATCATCCAGGTGGTCAGGACCATTGTTTGCCAATTATAGTAATCCACAAGTTATATTGATAATGTGATTGTCATCAAACTAGCACTGTCAATTATTGTCAATTAAGTTTACCAATGTCCCCGTAATGCTGTCACGTTCATTGTCGAATATCTTGATTGTTATTTTGCAGATAAAATATTTGATGTAATTTCGATCAAATAAAGTTGATAACGGCGAATGAAATAATAATGAATAAATTTATAAAAAAGTGTGCATTTGTTGTTCATTTTTACTTAGCGTAATTTAGCAAATACATGTATAGTCTCTGGAACGTACCAGATAAATCTCAATGTTACAGCTAAGATCAAAAATGTATCTAGATGTGCGAACGGTACAAACTTTTTATTTAAAGTACTACGCTTTGCAGAAAAATAGACGGACAGAGAAAAACCTTGAAAATTTAATGCAAAAGTTGTCAGCAGAAGAACAAAAACGAGTTTAATAATTTAATAATTTAATTGCATAAAAAGAAATAAACAAGAGTTCACTCATTTTTCATCGCGAGTTATCTTCGCCCTGGTCAAATCGCGTGAATAAATTTCAAGAGTTAAAAATAAAATCAAGAATACCTTCGAACAATAGTACCACAGCGCTTAGTATATATGGCGACACTTAGCAGAAACAAAACACTCAAAATCACTTAATTATTCTTTCAAGTATCTTTTGGCAAGTTTTCGTAGATCCGAAGATCAATTTTATGCGTTGAAAAAGGCGGGCATACTGACGTCATTACATAACAGACAAAGTCGCCGATCTATACGGTTATCCGGATAGTATCCGGATAGTATATACGGATATCCGGATACCGAAAATGGTATCCGTTGACATCCCTACTAAGAATGATGAAACACAATTTCACACGGCTCTTTCTGGCAATTATTTCAACTTCTTCATACTATACTGGAATATCAAACTCACAAAGTAGGTGCTGTGTTTTCATACTGTAAACCAGGTGGTGTTTCCTTTGTTCTAATGGCCATCTCAGCATTCTTCAACTCCTGTAAACATTTCAAATGAACTTGTTAGTGGAGCTAAATCCTTTAACTAGCAAGATAGTGGTTAATCAGGATATCTGAGGGTTACAATTTCTGATCAATTAATATTTATAGAATGTGACATTTGTTTTCATGTAATGCATACAGGATATACATGTATGTTTTTACCCGTGTAAGATAGAAATATATTTCACTAAGTGGGCTCCAGAATTCGAAGCCATTCATGAAAATACATAATTCGGGAGTTCATGAGTGAAATATATTTCTATCTTTCACTGGTAAAAACAAATGTTCTTTTTATTTTATGCTTTTAGAGCAGTTTGTGTGAATTTGTCAGGAAGATTGCATGAAATGGCACCAAAACTGTTTGTTTGTGATGTGATGTCAAGACATCATATTCTCAAACTTGAACCATTTTCCAAACATTATCATTCAAAATGTAATGTGCATTTGGGTACCTAAGTAAAAAAAGAACAGTGAAAATTGCATGCACACAAATTTAAACCATAAGTTGTATTTCCAAAAAGTAAATAAAAGACCCATAATTAAATCGAAATGCAAGACAGAGTTATGAACTTGTGTACAAAGTGCAAAGTTGAAGTGTAAGCAGTATGGAAGTTATGAGCTAAACTTTACCCTTAATTTTTAAGTTAAAAATGAGGCATAATTTGATCAAAATGAAAGTCTGAGTTGGGTTCCTTTGCAAAAACACTCAATATATTCTGGCAAACAAGTGTAGCAAGTCTAAAGGCTATAGCTTTTTGTAAGATATAATGATGCAAACCAAAAGGGGAATGGCACTGCGGACAGTGACAACAAAAAATGTGAAACATGCATATGAGGAATCGCGACACTCAGAAAACACAGCCCCTCCAGGCAACAAAAAAGTAGAGAGGAAAAGAGAGCATATTTTTATAAGAATATCTATTTCAAATAAGACACCACAAACAATTAAAGACTAGAATGTTGTGTTCAGTGGAACACATGTGTCGCCTGCATGCAAAAAGTTGAAATGTGGGCCTATGTTTAATCATATTTAATAAAAAAAAATTTAAGTTGATTTCAATACTACACTACAGAACACATGTGTCATCTAAATTGCATTTAAAAGGGGAATAACAAAAATAATGGTGAAACCTGAGTTATCATCTTCAAAAATTGTTTTGTACACACAGATGAGTTATTAAGTGAATTGAACAAGTACTTTCCATTTTACAGGCAACACTAAGTTTCATGTTAAAGTAAAGGGACATAACTCATAAAATATTCAAACAGGAGTTATAATTTGTGTTATCGTCGATGGCACTGTTCATATTGATGATACAATCCAAGTATTAAATGAATAGGACAAGTACTTTCAAAGTTATAGGCAACATTAAATTTCAGGTTAAAGTTGCATTTGAAAAAAATAGTCAAACAGGAGTTATGATTCTTGTTGTAACCGATGTTGTTGTTGTTCATGAAGATGATATATTCGAAAAGTGAGTAAGACAAGTACTTTAAAAGTTATAGGCAACATTAAGTTTCATGTTAAAGTTGCATATTACAGGGACACAACTCATAAAAAAGTAAAACAGGAGTTATCATTCTTGTTCTTCAATATGATGCTGTTCATGAAGATGATTTATTTTGAATATTAAGTGAATATGACAATTACTTTCAAAGTTAAAGTCAGCACTTAGTTTCATATTAAAGTTGCATTTGAAAGGGGAATAACTCAAAATATAATCAAACAGGAGTTTTTATTCTTGTTGTTACCAATTTTGTTGTTCATGCTGATAATGTATTCCAAGTATGAAGTGAACAGGACAAGTTCTTTCAAAGTTATAGGCGACATTAAGTTTCATGTTAAAGTTGCGTTTGAAAGGGGCATTACTCCAAACTATTGAAACTGGAGTTATCCTTCTTGTCGTCACAGATGGTATTGTTCATGCTGATGATATATTCCAACTATGAAGTGAATAGGACAAGTACTTTCAAAGTTAAAGTCAACATTAAGTTTCAGTTTAAAGTTGCATCTGAAAGGGGCATAACTCAAAAAGTACTGAAATTGGAGTTATCGTTCTTGTCGTCACAGATGGGATTGTTCATGCTGATGAGATATTCCAAGTATGAAGTGAATAGTACAAGTACTTTCAAAGTTATAGGCAACATTAAGTTTCAGATTAAAGTTGCATTAGAAAGGGACATAACTAAAACAATATTGAAACTGGAGTTATCATTCTTGTCGTCACAGATGGCGTTGTTCGTGCTGATGATATATTCCAAGTATGAAGTGAATAGTACAAGTACTTTCAAAGTTATAGGCAACATTAAGTTTCAGTTTAAAGTTGCATTTGAAAGGTGCATAACTAAAAAATATTGAAACTGGAGTTATCATTCTTGACGTCACAGATGGCATTGTTCATGCTAATGATATATTCAAAGTATGAAGTGAATAGGAAAAGTACTTTCAAAGTAATAGGCACCATTAAGTTTCAGGTTAAAGTTGCATTTGAAAGGGGCATAACTCAAAAAATATTGAAACTGGAGTAATCATTTTTGTTGTCACAGAAGTCATTGTTCATGCTGCTGATATATTCCAACTATGAAGTGAATAGGACAAGTACCTTCAAAATTATAGGCAACATTAAGTTTTCAGATTAAAGTTGCATTTGAAAGGTGCATAACTAAAAAAATATTGAAACTGGAGTTATCATTCTTGTCGTTACAGATGGCATTGTTCATGCTAATGATATATTCCAAGTATGAAGTGAATAGATTGTTTGTTTGTTTGTTTGTTTGGGGTTTAACGCCTGGTTTCAACACCTTTCTGGTTATATCCCGGCGGTCAGTCCACCTAACCGGTGTTCCTGGGTCTCTAACCAGTACTAACCAATTTCTCCGCAAGCGACTGACTGCTTCCTCACTTGAATCAGAGGTGAGGGACAAATGACTCTCAGACGCAATGTCCGAGTTCAATTGTCACGGAGAAATTTTTCCCGCCTCGGCTGGGGATCGAACTCACGACCCCTGGATTGACAGTCCGATGCTCTATCCACTGAGCTAGCCGGGCGGGCGGTCGTGAAGTGAATAGAACAAGTACTTTAAAAGTTACAGGCACCATTAAGTTTCAGGTTAAAGTTGCATTTGAAAGGGGCATAACTCAAAAAATATTGAAACTGGAGTTATCATTCTTGTTGTCACAGATGGCATTGTTCATGCTGATGATATATTCCAAGTATGAAGTGTATAGGAAAAGTACTTTCAAAGTTATAGCCAACATTAAGTGTTAGGTCAAAGTTGGGGGACTACCAGATGACACAGACGACGACGACGATGCCCCCGGATAATAGGATCCCTATGTGTCTACCTGCTATCGCAGGCGACACAAAAAAGGGAAATCTGGGGTTACCATGAAGTCAGTGGCAAAACAAATATAATACATTAGTTCGACAAATTTTTTAAATTGTTGAGTTTTTACTGGTTCCTGAATGTATTCAAGATATGTACAAATAATGGGAACCAGTAGGTATTAATGTAAGAAATATCAGTGCTTTAGACTTTACAATCCCCCTACCAAGAATAGAACTATTCAAAGAAGGTATGTCATACAGTGGATCCAGGATTCGGAATAGTATTCCAGTAAATATGAGATCATGTAAACAAACAATTTACACAACATTTCACAAACTGGTTAAAGCTTAACTTATTTCATTCTTGTGTCTTATAACCAGGTTGTAAAAAATCTTGGACTTTTAGCAGTCTTAAAGATCTAAAGACTTTGAAAAGTTTTATTTAATATGCATAAACTGCTCTTAAACATGTACAGTTCATTCAATTCTTTGTTTACATTTTGCTGTTGATTTTTGTTATTTTGTGCATGATTTTTAATATGTTTATTTATTTCACTCCGTGCATGCTTTTGTATTCAAGGCATTTATCATTTTTGACATGATTGTACATAATTATTGATTTGAGAGCTTCAAGGGAGATTAGTCTTTTGGCTAATTCGGTTAACCTCTGTAAATAAAGACTTTCATTCATTCATTCAAAAATGTTGAGTTGCCATAGTTCTAAGGTAACAATGAATTTAGTTGAAATAGTTTGTCTGCAGTTTATAACAGTTGTAAGTTCAATGTATACCTGTGTCATTTCTCTTTTCAACTTATCCACAGCACAAGCATTTTTCTGCAGCCCGCTAGATACCACTGACAGCAGTTGTTTGAGAGCAGCGTTGTCCTCTTGTATCTTAACCATTGGAGTCGTCGACATTCTCTTCATCTGTTCCATTTCACTCTTCTCATCTTTCACAAATTTCCTGGTAAAAGAGAAAAGCAGAAACTGTATAATAAATACAATAATAATAATCACATTAAACCTTTTCCTCCTAATAATTATATGCATTTTATCACGTGTGTGAATTAGGATCTTCAATGTTCACTTTTTTATTTATAAGATTATTTGTGACCAAAAAGCAAACAGTGCAGATCCTGATCAGACAACATGGATGGGCTGGCTGATTTGGATCTACACTATTTGAACATGTGATAAAATGCATTTATATGGAGGAAATGGTTAAATACAGTAGCTATTACTGAGAAGCACCTTATACTAGAGAGTAAATATTGCGTAATTACTTGTTCCATGTGATTATGGAGCCCTTTTATATTTACTTCAATACAGAATTCTGCTTAAGCCAGTGTTAATGCAAATCATCAGTGACAGCAGACTGCTACAGTTTTCAAAATAATGATTGGACACTTTAAAACACATATTTCACTTGGTTTATTAATTAGTAGTGGCAAGATGTTTACATACACTGCGGACTCTTTATAACGCGGTTCGTTTAGATCCGCGATCCATTATAAAGCGGTCGTCCCGTGGAGCCCCTTTTTTTTTTTTCTAAGTCCATTTTTTTACCATGAAACGGCAAAAAATCTAAACCGGAAGTCATTTTTGATCGTAAAACGGCAAATAAATTGAAACCAGAAGTAACAATTGTAACATGTACACAAATGACGCACACATTTTTTTCCTAAAACAACCGTGTTTTAACACCTTTCCCAGTGACAGATAACAGCCAGGGGCAAACTTGTGAATGCATATTTACTGTTTAATTTTATCATTGATCCATTACTTAATTCGATTGTCTCTATAATTATCACATAATCCGCACAATTCAGAAAGAAACAAACAAGAGCTGTCAGAGAAGACAGCATGCTCAACTATTCAAATCATTTGAAACAAATGCAATTTGAAGATTAAAACAATAACAACTATGGCCATATATTGATGTGAAATCAGGAAAAATATTAACAAGTGAATGGTAAGGGAGAAATTCATTTGAAATAACAGAAATAATTCCTTAATGTACCATAAATATTAAACTGAATAGGGGAATAACTATCAAATATTTCTGAATTTGTTAGAAAACATGTTAGTAATTTTTTATGAGAGAAATTTACTTTTAGTCAAATATCAATCACTTCAGTAATGTTACAGAAAAAAAAACTGAAATGAAAATATAATGGAAGTTTGAAGTTGATACCTTAAGTATTTTGTGCAAAGTTATCGATGAAGTGCACTTAAGTGAAAATATAAGTAAAACTAGAAATGTGTCCATAGGACACAGATGCCCCCACTATGCATCATTTTCAGACACTCAAGTGAAATGATGCTAATAATAGCATTTCAAAGACAGTGATGTTGGAGGAATTATAAGAATATACATAAACTTGAAGATCAAGTAAATTAATTGTATTTGTGGCACTGTTGTCTTCACATTACGGAAATGTCTGCGAAGAAGTTGGTGGTAATGCAATGCAATGTCATAGTGAACATTTGTGCCAAGTTATTTTGAAATTCCTTCATTCATAAAAGAGTTATAGCCTGAACAAGTAAATTCAAGTTTTAGTAACTGTGACCTTGACCTTGGACTTACATGCATGGGTAATGTACGCAACACACCGCCTTGTCATGGTGAACATTTGTACCAAGTTATTTTGAAAACCCTCCATTCAAAACAAAGTTATAGCCCTGACAATAAAATTCTATTTTTAGTAACAGTGACCTTGACCTTCGACCTACAGGCATGGGCATGGTACACGACACACCACCCTGTTATGGTGAACATTTGTGTCAAGTTATTTTGAAATCCCTCCATTCATAACGAAGTTACAGCCTGGACAAGAAAATGCTATTTTCAGTAACAGTGACCTTGACCTTGGATCTACAGGCATGGGTATTGTGCGAACACATCGCCTTGTCATGGTGAACATTTGTGCCAAGTTATTTTGAAACCCTCCATTCATAACAAAGTAACAGCCTGGACAAGAAAATTCTATTTTTAGTAACAGTGACCTTGACCTTGGACCTACAGGCTTGGGCATGTACTTGACAAACTGTCTTGATATGGTGAACAATTATACCAAGTTATTTAAAAATCTAATAAGAAATAACAAAGTTACAGACCGGACAAGATTTTGCAAGAAAATTCTATTTTTAGTAACAGTGACCTTGACCTTGGACCTACAGGCATGGGTATTGTACGCGACACACCGCCTTGTCATGGTGAACATTTGTGTCAAGTTAATTTTAAATCCCTCCATTCAAAACGAAGTTAAGGGCCAAGTGTATATTTTGCTTAACACTAAATGTAAGTGAAAAAGGGGCATAATTTGAAAAAATATTGGAAGCAGGGTTATATGTCTTGTTGGTTATGATGTAGATTTTGGTGGTGAAAATATATTTCAAGTTTCAAGGCAATATCTCAAGTAGTTTTAAAGTTAGGGGCAAAATGCATATTTTGCTTAACACAAAATATAAGAAAAAAGGGACATAACTTGAAATATAATGACAGCAGAGTTATGGGTCTTGTTGGTAGTGATGTAGAATTTGATGGCGAATATATATTCCAAGTTTCAAGTTGATATCTCAAGTAGTTTATAAGTTATGGACCAAAGTGCATATTTTCCTTAACGCAAAATTTAAGTGAAAAAGGGGCATAACTTGAAAAATATTTGTAGCAGAGTTATGGGTCTTGTTGGTAATGATGCAGAATTTGATGGTGAATATATATTCCAAGTTTCAAGTTGATATCATAAGTAGTTTTTAAGTTATGGACCAAAGTGCATATTTTGTTTAACGGACGCCGACGCCGACACCGGGGCGAGTAGGAAAGCTCCCCTATTCTTCGAATAGTCGAGCTAAAAATTATTCCCAGTCATGTTTTAAAACCTGTCGGTAGTTCATTGATGTACATTTTGCTTTGATCCGCCTTCCTGTTAATTTCATGGAGGTTGCATATTTTGACTATGGAGGTAAACCACAGGGACCCAAATTATTTTTAGAAAATGCTTCAGTTAGGTGTTATTTAGCTATAAAAATAAAACCCATCATGTGACGAGCCCCTGTGAGATAAACAGCCATAATATCTGTCAATGAAATGCGACTTCAAAGAAAAATGTCGGCTCGTATCGAGACTGTGATATTTTGTCGGCTCTGCTATGAAATCGTTTGATCTACAAGAAGTGTGTAGTGACATTTGTCATTTGTTTTAGCTGGTTTAAGTTGGTTGATGATGCAATAATACTGAAATATTACTGGAGATAAAATTAAGATGTAATTTATAAATTATGGAATATGTTCACAATGGTTAAAAAAGTGTTTTAATATTTATTTTACATTTACGTTCGTAAATGTGAGAGTTTGTGTCATAAAATAATTAAAATTTCTGCATGCATCTAAACAAACTAGATATACGCCTTTCCAATAAACATTTTCGCAGTCCTGTACGAGTTACTTCCCGCGATCGAAAATCAATCCAAAACGAGGCTCTGCAGGATAGCTGAACAATCGGGCTAATGGCTTAAGCACATAATAGCTAACGTTATCCGCTATATTGCAGGTCTGCGTTCGTCGCCGGCGGTAAAAAAATAAGTTGCTGGTCTGTTATTCTAGCCAGACTTTTTTATGTGTATTATTTGTTAGATATTTAGATTTTCGATGATTTAAGAACATGTACCATTCTTGTTGATAGTAGGCAGTATGAAACGCAATTTGGACAAACATAAGCATTAATTTTACCAATTATGTACAACAATTTCTTCTTAATATCTTTTCTGCTGAAATATATTTTACTGGTGTAAATGTTACAAATTGCTAAGGCTAGTAATGCGCTATTATCCGAAAATCGTGATATGTCAACATCTGGTTACATGATCTGAAGACAAAAAACAAGAGGGCCATGATGGCCCTTATATCGCTCACCTGAGTACAAAAGTACTCTCAGCTTGTGGTTTCAGACAAGAAGATTTTAAAAGTTTTTCCTATATCAGTCTATATAAAATAAAGTGAACCCTGGGGCAGGGCCAATTTTGACCCCAGGGAAATCATTTGAACAATCTTTGAAGATTTCCACTAGAGGGTGCTAAATGCCAAATATCTAAGCTCTAGGCCTTGTGGTTTCAGACAAGAAGATTTTTAAAGTTTTTCCTATACAATTTATATAAAATGAAGTGACCCCTGGGGCAGGGCCAATTTAGACCCCTGGGAAATAATTTGAACAATCTTTGTAGAGTTTCACAAGAGGATGCTTAATGCCAAATATCTAAGCTCTAGGCCTTGTGGTTTCAGACAAGAAGATTTTAAAAGTTTTTCCTATACAAGTCTATATCAAATGAAGTGACTCCTGGGGCGGGGCCAATTTAGACCCCAGGGAAATAATTTGAACAATCTTTGTAGAGTTTCACAAGAGGATGCTTAATGCCAAATATCTAAGCTCTAGGCCTTGTGGTTTCAGACAAGAAGATTTTTTAAGTGTTTCCTATATAAGTCTATGTCAAATAAAGTGACCCCTGGGGCGGGGCCAATTTAGACCCCAGGGAAATAATTTGAACAATCTTTGTAGAGTTCCACTTGAGGATGCTAAATGCCAAATATCTAAGCTCTAGGCATTGTGGTTTCAGACAAGATGATTTTTAAAGTTTTTCATATATAAGTCTATGTCAAATGAAGTGACCCCTGGGGCGGGGCCAATTTTGACCCTTGGGAAATAATTTGAACAATCTTTGTAGAGTTCCACTAGAGGATGCTTAATGCCAAATATCTAAGCTCTAGGCCTTGTGGTTTCAAACAAGAAGATTTTTAAAGTTTTTCCTATATAAGTCTATATAAAATGAAGTGACCCCTGGGGCGGGGCCAATTTTGACCCCAGGGAAATCATTTGAACAATCTTTGTAGAGTTCCACTAGAGGGTGCTAAATGCCAAATATCTAAGCTCTAGGCCTTGTGGTTTCAGACAAGAAGATTTTTAAAGTTTTTCCTATATAAGTCTATATAAAATGAAGTGACCCCTGGGGCGGGGCCAATTTTGACCCCAGGGAAATAATTTGAACAATCTTTGTAGAGTTCCACTAGAGGATGCTAAATGCCAAATATCTAAGCTCTAGGCCTTTTGGTTTCAGACAAGAAGATTTTTAAAGTTTTTCCTATACAAGTCTATGTAAAATGAAGTGACCCCTGGGGCGGGGCCAATTTTGACCCCAGGGAAATACTTTGAACAATCTTTGTAGAGTTCCACTAGAGGATGCTAAATGCCAAATATCTAAGCTCTAGGCCTTGTGGTTTCAGACAAGAAGATTTTAAAAGTTTTTCCTATATAAGTCTATGTAAAATGAAGTGACCCCTGGGGCGGGGCCAATTTTGACCCCAGGGAAATAATTTGAACAATCTTTGTAGAGCTCCACTAGAGGATGCTAAATGCCAAATATCTAAGCTCTAGGCCTTGTGGTTTCAGACAAGAAGATTTTTTAAGTTTTTCCTTTCGGTTGCCATGGCAACCAGAGTTCTGCATGGAATTGATTGCTTTGAACAACTTTGGAAGAGCTTCATGCAAGGAACATACGTGGCAAGTTTCATTAAAATTGGCCAAGCCGTTTCAGAGAAGAAGTCGATTGAAGCAATTGTTGACGACGGACGACGCACGACGGACATCAGGCGGTCACAAAAGCTCACCCTGTCACTTTGTGACAGGTGAGCTAAAAATACAATCTGAATTTGTTGATACTTACACATTTGAACAATAGAATTGTCATAAAAATTTAAGGCGTTTATGGTCAACGAATAAATAATTTGAATATTTAAAATCTTACGTATACTTCACAACCAAATATGATTGATTCTGTCTTGAAACAAGAGGGCCATGATGGCCCTTATATCGCTCACCTGAGTACAAAAGTACTCTCAGCTTGTGGTTTCAGACAAGAAGATTTTTAAAGTTTTTTCTATATCAGTCTATATAAAATAAAGTGAACCCTGGGGCAGGGCCAATTTTGACCCCAGGGAAATCATTTGAACAATCTTTGAAGATTTCCACTAGAGGGTGCTAAATGCCAAATATCTAAGCTCTAGGCCTTGTGGTTTCAGACAAGAAGATTTTTAAAGTTTTTCCTATACAAGTCTATATAAAATGAAGTGACCCCTGGGGCGGGGCCAATTTAGACCCCTGGGAAATAATTTGAACAATCTTTGTAGAGTTTCACAAGAGGATGCTTAATGCAAAATATCTAAGCTCTAGGCCTTGTGGTTTCAGACAAGAAGATTTTAAAAGTTTTTCCTATACAAGTCTATATAAAATGAAGTGACCCCTGGGGCGGGCCCAATTTAGACCCCTGGGAAATAATTTGAACAATCTTTGTAGAGTTCCACTAGAGGATGCTAAATGCAATATATCTAAGCTCTAGGCCTTGTGGTTTCAGACAAGATGATTTTTAAAGTTTTTCCTATACAAGTCTATATAAAATGAAGTGACCCCTGGGGCGGGGCCAATTTAGACCCCTGGGAAAAAATTTGAACAATCTTTGTAGAGTTTCACAAGAGGATGCTTAATGCCAAATATCTAAGCTCTAGGCCTTGTGGTTTCAGACAAGAAGATTTTTAAAGTGTTTCCTATATAAGTCTATGTCAAATAAAGTGACCCCTGGGGCGGGGCCAATTTAGACCCCAGGGAAATAATTTGAACAATCTTTGTAGAGTTCCACTTGAGGATGCTAAATGCCAAATATCTAAGCTCTAGGCCTAGTGGTTTCAGACAAGAAGATTTTTAAAGTTTTTCCTATATAAGTCTATGTAAAATGAAGTGACCCCTGGGGCGGGGCCAATTTTGACCCTAGGGAAATAATTTGAACAATCTTTGTAGAGTTCCACTAGAGGATGCTAAATGCCAAATATCTAAGCTCTAGGCCTTGTGGTTTCAGACAAGAAGATTTTTAAAGTTTTTCCTATATAAGTCTATATAAAATGAAGTGACCCCTGGGGCAGGGCCAATTTTGACCCCAGGGAAATCATTTGAACAATCTTTGTAGAGTTCCACTAGAGGGTGCTAAATGCCAAATATCTAAGCTCTAGGCCTTGTGGTTTCAGACAAGAAGATTTTTAAAGTTTTTCCTATATAAGTCTATATAAAATTAAGTGACCCCTGGGGTGGGGCCAATTTTGATCCCAGGGAAATAATTTGAACAATCTTTGTAGAGTTCCACTAGAGGATGCTAAATGCCAAATATCTAAGCTCTAGGCCTTGTGGTTTCAGACAAGAAGATTTTTAAAGTTTTTCCTATATAAGTCTATGTAAAATGAAGTGACCCCTGGGGCGGGGCCAATTTTGACCCCAGGGAAATAATTTGAACAATCTTTGTAGAGCTCCACTAGAGGATGCTTAATGCCAAATATCTAAGCTCTAGGCCTTGTGGTTTCAGACAAGAAGATTTTAAAAGTTTTTCCTATATAAGTCTATATAAAATGAAGTGACCCCTGGGGCGGGCCCAATTTAGACCCCTGGGAAATAATTTGAACAATCTTTGTAGAGTTCCACTAGAGGATGCTAAATGCCAAATATCTAAGCTCTAGGCCTTGTGGTTTCAGACAAGAAGATTTTTAAAGTTTTTCCTATATAAGTCTATATAAAATGAAGTGACCCCTGGGGCGGGGCCAATTTTGACCCCAGGGAAATAATTTGAACAATCTTTGTAGAGTTCCACTAGAGGGTGCTAAATGCCAAATATCTAAGCTCTAGGCCTTGTGGTTTCAGACAAGAAGATTTTTAAAGTTTTTCCTATATAAGTCTATATAAAATGAAGTGACCCCTGGGGTGGGGCCAATTTAGACCCCTGGGAAAAAATTTGAACAATCTTTGTAGAGTTTCACAAGAGGATGCTTAATGCCAAATATCTAAGCTCTAGGCCTTGTGGTTTCAGACAAGAAGATTTTTAAAGTTTTTCCTATATAAGTCTATGTCAAATAAAGTGACCCCTGGGGCGGGGCCAATTTAGACCCCAGGGAAATAATTTGAACAATCTTTGTAGAGTTCCACTAGAGGATGCTAAATGCCAAATATCTAAGCTCTAGGCCTTGTGGTTTCAGACAAGAAGATTTTTAAAGTTTTTCCTATATAAATCTATGTAAAATGAAGTGACCCCTGGGGCGGGGCCAATTTTGACCCTAGGGAAATAATTTGAACAATCTTTGTAGAGTTCCACTAGAGGATGCTAAATGCCAAATATCTAAGCTCTAGGCCTTGTGGTTTCAGACAAGAAGATTTTTAAAGTTTTTCCTATATAAGTCTATATAAAATGAAGTGACCCCTGGGGCAGGGCCAATTTTGACCCCAGGGAAATCATTTGAACAATCTTTGTAGAGTTCCACTAGAGGGTGCTAAATGCCAAATATCTAAGCTCTAGGCCTTGTGGTTTCAGACAAGAAGATTTTTAAAGTTTTTCCTATATAAGTCTATATAAAATGAAGTGACCCCTGGGGCGGGGCCAATTTTGACCCCAGGGAAATAATTTGAACAATCTTTGTAGAGTTCCACTAGAGGATGCTAAATGCCAAATATCTAAGCTCTAGGCCTTGTGGTTTCAGACAAGAAGATTTTTAAAGTTTTTCCTATATAAGTCTATGTAAAATGAAGTGACCCCTGGGGCGGGGCCAATTTTGACCCCAGGGAAATAATTTGAACAATCTTTGTAGAGTTCCACTAGAGGATGCTAAATGCCAAATATCTAAGCTCTAGGCCTTGTGGTTTCAGACAAGAAGATTTTTAAAGTTTTTCCTATACAAGTCTATATAAAATGAAGTGACCCCTGGGGCGGGGCCAATTTAGACCCCTGGGAAATAATTTGAACAATCTTTGTAGAGTTCCACTAGAGGATGCTAAATGCCAAATATCTAAGCTCTAGGCCTTGTGGTTTCAGACAAGAAGATTTTTAAAGTTTTTCCTATATAAGTCTATATAAAATGAAGTGACCCCTGGGGCGGGGCCAATTTTGACCCCAGGGAAATAATTTGAACAATCTTTGTAGAGTTCCACTAGAGGATGCTAAATGCCAAATATCTAAGCTCTAGGCCTTGTGGTTTCAGACAAGAAGATTTTTAAAGTTTTTCCTATATAAGTCTATATAAAATGAAGTGACCCCTGGGGTGGGGCCAATTTTGACCCCAGGGAAATAATTTGAACAATCTTTGTAGAGTTCCACTAGAGGATGCTAAATGCCAAATATCTAAGCTCTAGGCCTTGTGGTTTCAGACAAGAAGATTTTTAAAGTTTTTCCTATATAAGTCTATATAAAATGAAGTGACCCCTGGGGCAGGGCCAATTTTGACCCCAGGGAAATCATTTGAACAATCTTTGTAGAGTTCCACTAGAGGGTGCTAAATGCCAAATATCTAAGCTCTAGGCCTTGTGGTTTCAGACAAGAAGATTTTTAAAGTTTTTCCTATATAAGTCTATATAAAATTAAGTGACCCCTGGGGTGGGGCCAATTTTGATCCCAGGGAAATAATTTGAACAATCTTTGTAGAGTTCCACTAGAGGATGCTAAATGCCAAATATCTAAGCTCTAGGCCTTGTGGTTTCAGACAAGAAGATTTTAAAAGTTTTTCCTATATAAGTCTATGTAAAATGAAGTGACCCCTGGGGCGGGGCCAATTTTGACCCCAGGGAAATAATTTGAACAATCTTTGTAGAGCTCCACTAGAGGATGCTTAATGCCAAATATCTAAGCTCTAGGCCTTGTGGTTTCAGACAAGAAGATTTTAAAAGTTTTTCCTATACAAGTCTATATAAAATGAAGTGACCCCTGGGGCGGGCCCAATTTAGACCCCTGGGAAATAATTTGAACAATCTTTGTAGAGTTCCACTAGAGGATGCTAAATGCCAAATATCTAAGCTCTAGGCCTTGTGGTTTCAGACAAGAAGATTTTTAAAGTTTTTCCTATATAAGTCTATATAAAATGAAGTGACCCCTGGGGCGGGGCCAATTTTGACCCCAGGGAAATCATTTGAACAATCTTTGTAGAGTTCCACTAGAGGGTGCTAAATGCCAAATATCTAAGCTCTAGGCCTTGTGGTTTCAGACAAGAAGATTTTTAAAGTTTTTCCTATATAAGTCTATATAAAATGAAGTGACCCCTGGGGTGGGGCCAATTTTGACCCCAGGGAAATAATTTGAACAATCTTTGTAGAGTTCCACTAGAGGATGCTAAATGCCAAATATCTAAGCTCTAGGCCTTGTGGTTTCAGACAAGAAGATTTTTA
Organism: Corbicula japonica; assembly: GCA_038501625.1. Lineage (NCBI taxonomy): Eukaryota > Metazoa > Mollusca > Bivalvia > Venerida > Cyrenidae > Corbicula > Corbicula japonica. Next base: position 18,724,864 of record JAZAYU010000001.1, read on the forward strand.
AAGTTTTTCCTATACAAGTCTATGTAAAATGAAGTGACCCCTGGGGCGGGGCCAATTTTGACCCCAGGGAAATACTTTGAACAATCTTTGTAGGGTTCCATTAGAGGATGCTAAATGCCAAATATCTAAGCTCTAGGCCTTGTGGTTTCAGACAAGAAGATTTTTAATGTTTTTCCTATATAAGTCTATGTAAAATGAAGTGACCCCTGGGGCGGGGCCAATTTTGACCCCAGGGAAATAATTTGAACAATCTTTGTAGAGCTCCACTAGAGGATACTAAATGCCAAATATCTAAGCTCTAGGCCTTGTGGTTTCAGACAAGAAGATTTTTAAAGTTTTTCCTTTCGGTTGCCATGGCAACCAGAGTTCTGCATGGAATTGATTTCTTTGAACAACTTTGGAAGAGCTTCATGCAAGGAACATACGTGGCAAGTTTCATCAAAATTGGCCAAGCCGTTTCAGAGAAGAAGTCGATTGAAGCAATTGTTGACGACGGACGACGGACGAAGGACATCAGGCGGTCACAAAAGCTCACCTTGTCACTACGTGACAGGTGAGCTAATAAAACAGGATCGGTAATCTGATTGTTTGTTGTAGAAGTATCATTCGTAGAATAAAATCCAAGGATTTAGATGCTGGCTTCCAAAAAGATGGGAATTATTTATATCACAATATGGTTGCATATCCAATTTAGATTTTTTAGGTTTGACAGATTGTAATTTTGGCATAAAAGCCCAAACTCTTAATTAAACATATATAAAATGTTTTGACAAGATTTGTTTCTTATTGATGGCTTTTGTTTCTATAACGTGTCGTAATGTTGATTTAGAATCCATTTAAGTGCTAAATCAAATACATTTGCTGGCACATCCAGTAGTTAAAGGACTCCGAAATACTTAAGAATTGGGAGGTGTAGATACTTTGCAAATAGAAATTACACGATCTTTATTGGTCAATGATATCTGTCCCTTTAAGTAATTGACAGATGACCCCGTGTGCGAGACATTTGACATGTTTATGGCATGCCGCCTTCAAAATCAATCGCCGCCGACATAATCACAACATGATGTCAGTAGTTGAATAGACACGCTAATCCGGAAACGAGACTCAATTAAGCCGTGAAGAGAACACTGCGACTGTCTGTTAGTTCAAGTCATTTAGTGTTTAATGCGAGTTATAATGAATTGACACTTTTAGTCAGTAACCCGATTGTTTTATAAATTATTTTCAAAAATATCATGACGCTGATGCATTATCACTAATTCAAAGAGAAAATATATTTTTCAAAAAAGAATTTTATGATAAAAAAGAAAGTTTTAGGTACATATTTCCTATTACGTTATTACAGCGAGCAATCATTTTTTCCTGTAGAGCAGTCACGTGACTGGACAGGGGAGGTAACCAAATAAATTCATCGAATAATTGGAAAGGCATATATATGGTCGCAATTCCTTTAAAAAAATTCAAGGCCTATATGATTTTGATCTTGGTGTTATTAGTCAGTTTCTTGCCGTTTTGCTTATTTTATTTGATATTTGGTAATTGTATGTCTTGTAAGAAATATTATTTGTCGAGTACAGTGTGGGAAATTATTACGTTAGTTACGTAGAATTATGCATAATCTCGTTAGTTGTGCATTAGGTAGTATATTTGCGCGGGAAAATTGGGTTATGTATTTTTTTCGCGGGAAAATTGGGACAGGTATTTTGCGCGGGAAATATAACGCGGATTCACTTATTTACGCGGTCGGGATGATGGACCCGCTATACCGCGTTATAAAGAGTCTGCAGTGTATCTGTATTCGGACTTCATCTGCATTTTAAATATCCTCCCTTGGTCAGACAATCCCAGATGCAAATTTTATTCCAATTTGTAAAAAGGTTACTGCTAAGCTGCTTTATTTTAAACAAGAAATATCTTTAAAAAAGATAAACGGCATTGATGGAAAAGATTTTTATATATAAGAAAGAAAGAAATAAAGACCGTGCAAAAATGTCGTCTGGTGATAATACGTCGATTAAAGAAGAATGTCTAACATTAACTGTACATTCAGTTTCAATAAAATACCTCTTGTAGAGTTAGCACTAATGATGAATAAATGTCATTAAAATACAATAAATGAAAATAATAACAACTTGTTACAAGAGCGAAATCAACCAACTTTTACGTAAATTAACTTTAAAAGAAAGTGTCCCTCCCGAGTATTGAACCCGGGGACTCCGCTTGAGAGGCGAGTGTGATAACCACTAGACCAAGGCGTTTTGAATTTCTGGACTTGAAATTAACAATCAGTATCAAAGGAACTAGAAAGGAACCAGTAAGAACCAGAAATATCTGCACTTCTCTGTCGTTTTACACTGTGTATTGTACTCGAGTGTTTACCTGACACCTATGAATATTCCATATAAAATCGTAATTAAGCCATCAATTGACTTAACTGGTTATTTATACCGTAAATATCTTTTTCTCCAATACAATTTACGCTTTTTAAAACGAAAATGCCCGAACATATAAGCGCCAGGTAAATACTTACACACAATATAAAAATCGTTACGGTAATCATTAACAAGACCCACTAATAACCAATCAAAATAACCTATTTGATTTTCCCGCTGCATAATAAATTTTATTTACAATATTTCATTGGTCGAAAAACTAGGTCAAAAGTGAGCTTAGACAGCTAACGCCGAATAAAACATGTCATGAAGTTTTCTGGTCCTCTATGGGGTTTTATTTTTTATATAAATGCACAATTAAATTTCCTCATCTGGCCTCCTCCTGCCATGATCTGGTTTTAAACTTCAGAAAAATGCATATAATTAAGCATAATTTAATAAGTGAATGTGTGAAATAAATGAAAAACTAGAATGTGTCCTCGGACACTGATGTCCCCACTGCTGCAACAAAATTTGTAATAAAAAAATTCACACAAGTCAGTAGTATGACACATGGGGCTAAATTTCTAAAAAAAATAAAAAATTGAAATGTTTATTGAAAACAAATAGTGTAATAAAACATACTGATTTCTCTAAAAACTGATTAGGCAATACAAAGTGCACAAAACTATTGTGAAAATGAATGAAATAACAGTTTCTCCAATGAAAAAGATATATTGGTATAAATGGCAGTATGTTATAACAATCTACACATCATGTCTAATCATCTGTGCAAGTTTGAAAGAAATCTGCCAAATAGAAAATGTGGAGTTGATGCCACAAGATTTTGCAACTGAAATTAACAAAGGAAAAATATTTTCTTTACAATCATCTACACATTCAGCTTTGAGTTTGAAAGAAATCCATCCAATAGTAAATGAGGAGATGATGCCACAAGAATTTATTACTGAAATAAACAAAGGGCCATAACTGTGATTAAAATGGTCACAGTAAAACAGTAAAAAATCTTTCTTTACGATCATCTACACATCCTTTTTGATCATGTGTGCACGTTTGAAAGAAATCCGTCCAATAGTAAATGAGAAGTTAATGCCACAAGATTTTATTACTGAAATTAACAAAGGGCCATGACTCTGGTAAAAATGGACGTATGAAGAAATCTTTTCTTTACGATCGTGTTCACATCCTGCTTGATCATCTGTGCAAATTTGAAACAAATCCCTCAGATAGTTAATGAGGAGTTGATGCAACAAGATTTAGTAACTGAAATTAACAAAGGGCCATAACTCTGGTGAAAATGGTCGCAGGAAAAAATCCTATCTTTATGATCATCTAGACATCCTGCTTGATCATCTGTGCAAGTTTGAAAGAAATCCGCTTTATAGTTTAGGAGGAGTTGATGCCACAAGATTTAATTAGTGAAATTAACAAAGGGCCATAACTCTGGTGAAAATGGTCGCAGAAAAAAAATCCTTTCTTTAAGATCATCTAGACATCCTGCTTGATCATCTGTGCAAGTTTGAAAGAAATCCGACCTATAGTTTAGGAAGTGTGATGCCACAAGATTTTGGGACGTACGGACAGACGTACGAGTGCAACTCTATATGCCTCCCACTTTGTGGAGGCATAACTAATGTTATATAAATCTTATATGCCTAAAAAATGCTTTGCAGTATACAGTAATAAAACAATTATTTGGTTTCTTGACAGGATGTGTGAGAATATATTCCTGGCTGATATATAATACCCAGACTTGCAATATATATACACATACCCCTCAAACAATACAACAATTATTAATTAGGAATTTCATTGTTATACATGGCAGTCAATAGCTACAGAAAGCAACATTGATTTTTTTTTGGATTTCTATCTGTACCTATGGATTTACCTTAAGCTTGGGTACACTCTAGAAAATGAAACAAAAGCTTCGATACCTAAACTGATCCACATCCAGTAAGATTTGGTTTTCCACGGGCATTTCCTTCACTACCTTGTTCTCTCTGAAAAATCAACACATTATTCTGTAGTCACATATTATATTCTAAGTAGATATAGTTTAACCTTTTCTCCGTATATACATCTTTTAATGCATTTGTGACCAGTGTAGATCCAGATCAGCTGGCACACCCATGCCATTTGATCAGGATCTACACTGGTCACATTTTGGTCAGAAATAATCTATTAAATCTTAAAGCAAACAGCATAGATCCTGATCAGATGGCATGGATGTGTCAGCTGATCTTGATCTACACTAATCCCCCACTTAATAAAGATGTATCAATGGTGTGAAGGGTTAACAAAATAAAAACTAGTAAACAATTAGAATACTCCAGTGCCCAAGATCATAAAACTAAATCTGGAGATCAGTCTCAAATCTCAAGCATCTGATTGGCTGAAATGGCGACCGGTCGCCATTTCAGCCAATCAGATCCTTGAGATTTGAGACTGATCTCAAAACTTAGTTTTGTGATCTTGGGCCCAGGGCTGAAGGTTTTAAAGCTGAGATTGGAAACCAGTCTCAAATCTCAAGCATCTGATTGGCTGAAATGGCTTTAACTTATGATTTTCACAGTTTTCTCTGGGATTGGGTCAATAAAGATTACCCAGGTTTCCCTAGGATCAAAGCAGTTAATATTATCCAGGTGTTCCTAAAATCAATGTAATTACGATTTCCTAGGTTTCTCTAGGATCAGAGCAGTTTATATTACCCAGGTGTCCCTGGGATCAATGTAATTAAGATTACCTAGGTTTCCCTAGGATCAGAGCAGTTTATATTACTCAGGTGTCTTTTGGATCAATTTAATTAAGATTACCCAGGTTTCCCAGAGTCTGCAGCGGTTGTGGAAGCTGTAGTCTTGGGATCGACTCCTCCGAGGCCTGAGGATGCTGTCTTTGCAACATTTTGACCAAATATGCTGCCACCACCGAGTGTTGATGTTGTCAGGGTAGAACCAAATCCTGTCAAACCACCCAAGGTAGAGTTGGATGTTGTGGTATTAGTGCCTAGCCTAAGTCCACCAGTCAGACCAAATCCCAAACTTGTTGTTGTTGTTGCTGAAACAAAATTAAAATATGTATTTGGCTTGTTAAAATTTACTTAATCTATCATTGTATACTTATATTATGGTAATTAATGATTAATAAAATCAGAATTAGAAGTTAATTTAACAACCACAGTTAATGAAATAATTGAATTTGTTTATTAAATGCCTACATTGATGGCCCATTATTTGCAATTATTTCAACAAATAACCAATGTCAATATAATTATTGCCCTTAACTGGCTATTTTATCGCAGTTTGGCACTTTGTTCTTGATAAATTTTCCTGAGCACAGTGATTCTCTCTACAAGCGGGAACATGACCCATATTATCTTTGAATATGGAATTTTATCACTACCATAAAATTCTTCCTTTACAAAACTATCATACCGTATAAGTGGTTATTTCTGCGGGCTCCAAATTTTGCAGTTTTGTTTAAATTAATGGGTGTTTTTATTTCTGTGTACATTATTTCCGTGGCAATATTTACGTGTAACAATGGGAAACAATTTTGAATCATTATCTGACGTGTAAAATATTTTCCTGCAATTTACCTGTGTTTTAGTATTATAATGACATGGTTTGAACAGCTTTAGAATCTGATCAGAGTAAAACCAGATTATGTTTTCTTTAAGAGTACCCATAAATGCAACAGTACCCAAGCTCACTAAAATCAAAAGTATCTTTATTCAAATATTGTTTAATCAAGCACGTATAACTGTTGTACACAGCCTTTTGTTTCACCTATTTTTGTATACAACCCGTTAAAAAAAGTTGGTGGTAATCCGTTTTTACTTTACACATTGATTAAGTCAAAATGTAGAACGCACCGTGATCGTTATAAAGTTCACAAAGGGATAAATATTCTGCGGATTTTAAATTTGCAGTCATTTATTTTACCGCAGAAATAACCACTTATATGGTAGTTGGCATTACCTGGTATTGGCTTAGCAAAGCCAAAAGCTGGTGCAGCTGTCGAAGCTGCCCCAAAAGAGGATGTCCCTGTGGAGGTTGTGCCACCTAGACTAAACCCAGAGCTTGTACCTGTGCTAGTGCCGCCAAGACTCAAACCAGAGCTTGTTCCTGTGCCACCTAAGCTGAAACCCGAGGATGCAGGCTGACTCAGTGAAAATCCTGTAGGTGCACTGCATGTTGTTGTTGTTGTTGTACCAAACAAACCTAGAACAAAGATGATAGGGAATGGCTAAATGTCTATACTAGTCTACATGAAATACATATCAACTGCATATATTTTTAGAAACAGAGTTACTATAAATTTCCATTTCAATTAGATATTGACCCAGCGGGGGCCCTCCGTAATCAACTGTTGCACTGCGACACTTCATACTACACAGATAAAGTTTTTTGTCATGCAACTACAGTTAGAACTGCTGCTCCAATCAGAAAAAAACTGCATTCCAACGTAAAACAACCTGAAGGCATAATTAACTATGAACATTGCTCTGTCAATTAAACTTTCCCGCTACTTATCAACGGAAATATCTGTTGCTGCATCACAAGTCTCATGTTTTGGTTGCAAGCCAAAATCTAACTGAAACCAAAAATTAATTAGTAGTATTATCTTCATTCTCACATACCAATTTCTAATGTTTATGTTTCTTGAACATAACAAAGGGCTATAACTCTGGTAAAAATGGCCACAGGAAAACACCTTTCTTTATGATCATCATCATCTACCAATCCTGCTTGATCATCTGTGCAAGTTTGAAAGAAATGCGCCTGATAGTTTAGGAGGCGTTGATGCCACAAGATTTGAAATGCAACTCTATATGCCTCCCACTTTGTGCGGGCATAAAAACACAAAAAATATGCACATGAACAAGCTATCGTAAAACCAAGACAATGATTTATATTAATGCTTTACTCCATGGGATATGGCTTTTCAGGGGTTTTTCAGCACTGTCTGCGCCTCCGGAAAATGGCCCTGTTCCCAATCATATCCAGTTGTCATTTTTCCCAATTGAAAACATATTTTATTTCCGAAATTTCGGTAAAAATCGAATAAAATATATCAAAAGACACAGCTTTGCAGGGGATAATAAAAATTTATCAGCGCGACATCACGGGGGATTCTCGGAGACGTTCCGCGAACCAACGCGGACGCACATTCATGCACCGATTTATTTAAATTTCTTATTTACATGAAATTATGCGGAAATGACTTCTGACCAAAATGTGCGAGTTTTAAATAAATTTTGAGTCGACCGTGTCATCTCAATATCTTGTCAAACATTCCATAAGAATTTCAAACATGGCATCATGCTATCAGTTTTCACACCTTAGTCAAGTGACATACCCTCTTTGGCAGGTGAGACCAAGCTGCCAATCAAGGGTGACACTGATTGTACCAAGGGAATCTTAAACATGTCATCTGGCTTTCAGAGTTTTTCACACATTACGGTCGCTGTGATTTTACCGATACAAGTTTTTCTTGAAGTACTCAATCTGATATAACGTGTAATTAAATAAAACGCAATCGACTTGTGGACCCCACTTTTTCCATTAAACGTAAAACACTGGTAAAAGCCAGTTTGCATGATTTGAATAAGTTAAAATAATTACATTGATGGTGATGTCGGTTCTTACGAAATCCGCATTTTATTCCATTTATCTTTAATTGTTACATTTATAAACCGCATAATTTGAAAAACAGCCGTTAACTTATTAAAATCTCATGTATCCCTTACAAAAAACATGACCATGCTGTGTATTTGGTATGGAGACAAAAAAATCATTACCGCCGAACATCAAACGCGACTTCAAAAGACGTCGTCGGCTCGAAACATCCATCCGTGTTTATTTCGGCTTTGCTATAAACACGTTTGATCTAAAACGTTTGACTTCAAACGACAACGTCGGCTCGAAACAACCATCCGTGTTTATTTCGGCTTTACTATAAAAACGTTTGATCTACCTGGTAGTGTGCACGTGTCATTTTTAGCTTGTGTGATGCAATAATTACTGAAATCTGATAAAAGCCATAAATTAGAGATTAGGATATATTTTAAATGATGGAATATGTTAGCGTTCGGTAAATAATAATTATTTTACTTTGTCGTTCATAAAAATGCAACCATGTACGCGCGATTTACCTCGGCGGATCCTCTTCGACATCGCGGCGGTAAATGATTGCCTAGAGGCATCCGCTTATCACGATCACGGTGACGAGTGGAAGTCCGCGTATTGCGGGGCGACGAAAATTACTCAGTCCGGGATGAAAAAATCGCGGAGATGAGCGGAAAAAAAATAAATTCGCGCTGCGTGTACTGTAATAGAATAGGGACTTCCCTTTATCTAGAAATTGCAAGCATTCAGTGACTCTGATTTAACTGTAAGCATGAATATTTTCTGGAAGTTCTTGCAACATTATAGCTATTGAATATATCAATAAATTTAGAACTATTTTGCAAAACTTTACAGATGGTACCCTTAACTGCAGAAGATGCATCATAATATGACTCGTTAGACACTTAATTCTTTTTGTAATCTATTTTCGCGACTATGATGGCTTTGCACAACAATAAGTTCTAAAATAAAAGCTTACGTTTATCTGGTCTTTTTAGTTAATACTCTAAACTAACTATTAAAGTTGCTACAGTTTACAGTTTCACTATTTTATAAAGAATTTCAATTTCATATAATGAATAATTTAAATGAGAAAATTATTTTTGATAACAGTTGGCTAACAAGTTACCAGTTTTGCAATGTTTGTTTGAATAAAGACCAAAAAGCTGGTAAAAGTATATTGGTAATGTAAAAATTGACTGTTTTAAGCTAAATAAATGCATATTGAAATTTCCCAAAATGGACTATTTTATCGATGTGAAAATTCCCAAAATGGGCATTTTTGTCGATAAAAATTCCCAAAATGTCCAGACTCCTTTTCCCAAAATGGGCATTTTTGTCGATAAAAATTCCCAAAATGTCCAGACTCCTTTTCCCAAAATAGGCAGAAAAACCCTGCTTTTATCCCATTGGAGACCAGTGGAGATCCAGATCAGCAGGTCAATCCATACAGTACCATTTAATTAGGATCTACACTGTTAGCATTTAGAATTTTCAAGTAATTTTATGACCAAGAAGTGAATTATGTAGAACTAGATCAGATGACACAAGCTTGCAGGCTGTTCTGGATCTACACTGGTCACCCACAATCTAAAAGCCAAGGAGTAAAGGATCAAACTTATAACCAGGCCATTGTGTGATAAACAGCGACTGAATAAAATGGCACTCACAAATCTTTCTCTTTTTCCAAACTAGGGTCCTTAATAAGTTGAAACCTCTTCAAGATAGTTGTCAGGTAGTACAATTGCTAGCATGTGTGACTAGGAATATAAAATGAATTAAAACCTGGCTCCAGCTGTAAGAAAATTACCCACTCTCTAAATAAACCAGTAGGCAACATAATATTCATTAAAAAAAAAAATTAAAATTTGAACACTTTAATCGAAAAGTGAAAATTTGACATGGCTAATAAAAACATTTTCAATTACTTGTAGTTGTTCCTAAGGCAGGAGCAGCAAGTCCAAATCCAGTGACTGCCGTGGTAGGCTGCGGAGCTGAGCTGCCTAGGGTTCCAAAGTTAAATCCACTAGATGGTGTTGCTGATGTTGCTGGTGTGCCAAAATTAAACCCAACAGATGGTGTAGACGCAGGTGTTTGCATGCTGGTGCCCAAGGAAAATCCAGTTGTGGCTGTCAAAAGTATTTGTTTTTAGGTAATACAAATCTCTATACTACATAATATTCTCTCAAAGACCTGTGTTCTAAACATTATTACATGTACCTTAAAAAACAACAATAATGACTACACAAATTTCTGTTGTGTCCAAGATTTAAAACATGCTACCAATCCTTAAATTTAATTAGGGATTTCAAGGAAAATAAATTAAGTACTTTAAAGCGAGTTTGTGCTAGCTTTTCATTTTCAACTGAACAAGCCATTAGCTACTCCATTAGCAGGCCCTGGGCTATCCTGATATAAGTTCTAAAGATTTTCTGTTTCTGTTCTTTGAGTTTTGTTACAGCATTTCAAACTGCTGTTTTTCAGTTTAAATAAACTCAGCAGAGATTCTACTAGCTGCCAAATCTCAAGGGTCAATCTGATCATGGGGGCTGGTGGGGAAGACTCAGACTGAATGACAAAAGTAATATAAAATAAGACTTTATCCTAGGTAAGCAAAAAGAGGCAACATAATCTTTTGTTACATGTCAAACAAACATTAATATCTCAGGATTGTACATTCCCAAGTAATAGATTAAATACTGGGATTCCAGATTTTTAAAGTGAGCTCTAGAGCAGTGCATAATTGTATTGTATTATATTCTTTATTTATAGTAAAACCAGATTTTTTAGGGATGCGGCCCTAGCCTGTCAACAAAACTTTTATTCTTCATTATATTCATAAATGACAAATCCATGGTAAGTAAATGTTCAAAAACATCTGACAGGTGTTTTGTGCTGCCAACACTAGCAAAGACCTTGCTGACAAAACTTGTCATTGGGGTTTCTAAACCCAGTAATTGCTAAATAATAGGTATTCGCGCTATTTAAGTTTAATGTCTATAATTATGTTATTAAAATCTCTCTATACTGACGAAAATTTGGTGTGTAATTACTCGTTTTAATCAATTAAGATTTACTTTCCTTACTACAACAATTTAGATTAGCAAAGTTGATTGGATATTCTTTGTGCGGACCAATAAAATTCAACATAACAGTACTATAGTGACGCTATAGACTCTTGCACTGCAAAGTTCGGCCTGGTTCGGAACATACACGACCAGAGAAATGTTAAAAACTTTCCTAGCAATTTTTACAGTTGTAAATAAAATTGAGATCAAAAAGATTTCAACAGTTAATTTACACCAATGAAGTTTCTGTGCTGCAAAAAGGATTATTTTCATATTGAAATGCTTCTTTTTCACTAATTTCTGACTAATATTGATGAAATTCGATTTGGTGGGGAAATGTTCGTTTTTGAAAGTTACCTATTTTGCCGGGGATAATGCTATGTTTCAGCGTCTGTCCAGAAGCACCGGCGGCCGGCGATATCACCTGGTACTTAAGAAATGAGCGCCGGCTACTTTCTCAAAAATAAAACGGTTACGCATAAATAGAAACCCAAAGTATATAGACAAATGTATCGACAAAACACTTCCTGGATGTTATTGTATTACTGCGCATCCGATTGCGCAGGTCGGATGCAGACAGTATGTATGATTTCCGAATCATGCCTAAATTCATAAACTGAGGTTCGTCTTTCTTCGATGTTTTCCACAAAACTGGAAATAACAAATTCGTGTGTATCCGTGATTTTACGATATTTTAATAATAGCATTTCTGTAAAACCTTCTTACTATTTTAAAATGAAAAAGAAAGTTGTTAAAACTTCAACGCTCGCATTTCTTCCAGAAATACGCAGGGCTATCTTGGGAGCATCGTCGCATTTAAATTAAATTTTAATAACACAGACTTATACAAACAAAACATATTTCTGACCGTGAAACGAATGACGAATATTTCTGACCGTGCATTTAGATTTACAATATTGAAGTCCGATGTTTATGATATTTATTACAAGTTATAAATGACACGAACGACTTAAATATTTTTAATCATGCGAATACTTGCCCCTAAAATATCCGAGAATCATTACATGTACATTATCATCCAGTTTACTATGAACAGTTGTTGAACACCTAGTCATTGACCGCTTTGATCTAAAATGTCAGCGATGCTTGTGTATTTAACATCAAAGACGCCGACGTCAACTTGAAACTGTGCGTACTGCTCGAAAATCGATTGAAGCTATTGTACAAAAGAATTTCAAACCGTCAACTAACAGGGATGATTTAATTTCTAAATCAGCTGATTGTTTGTTGACAGCGTATCTGTGATAATTATAGCTTATCTCTGGTCAGGTTGTGTGTGTATCTGCATTATCGGCACTTCGCCGAATTAGCAGTTTGTTACTCATTTATTGCACCCTTATTAGCGACTGCAATCACATTTTTCGACTTTGTTGATTATACAACAATAGGATGTTTTTTTAGCAACTATGGAGTTAACTGCTTGACAAAGGTAAGCAGAAATTTCAAAGGAAGAAACGTCGGACACGTGTTTACGTATTCTGGGCTTCCAATTACGGACGTGTCAATAAATGTACATGTCTCTAAATATTCGGACGATCTTTTTTTAATGAAAATTGTCGTCTCTAAATATTCGTTCAGCCAGAAAAATATTTTTTTCTGTCCGGAGACTTAGATAAATATGGTACGCTTATCTCCAACCACCATCTTACTTTGCAGTATGATGTTACAGATTTCAGAGTTATAGTTACATGAGTTCACCAGGTTGTAACTGAGAACTTTGCTTTCTGTTTTTATTTGTAATTATTGATACATTCTGCAAAACAGTCCTTTGAAGTGGTCAAATTCCAATTTGAATTTACAAAACTAAATCTTGTATTTAAAACTCGTCATTAAATTTCCAGGGTCTGATTCTGAATCACAGCAAACTCAAGCTGAGACAGAGAATTTGCAAGACTCTGAAACAGCAACCCTGCAGTATTGTACAGGTATTCCTGATAAAGAGATCACTACTGTTCCAAAGGTGGTCTGCAAAAATAAAATGCCGGAAGCACAAGCTACCCAGTTACTGAAAGAGTAATTTGGAGATGCTGGTTTAAATGAGGGAATTCTTTGATATGGAAGAATCTGATGATTCTGGAGTTGAATTTGATGACTCTGATTTTTAAACTGTCATTTAATAAAAGTGATAAATTTTGAACAATGGTTTTGGTTTTGTATAAAAATGTAGCTTTTAAAAGACAACAAAATAGCTTTAAAAATGCACCAAAATGCACCATTCTGCACCGTTAAAACAAAAAATTCCAGGGGAGGCCCCCTGTACCCCCCTGGCAGGAGGGGAAACCCCTCCTGCACCCTCCCCTCGCCGCTTCGCGGCTCGACATATGATACTGCAGCCTGCTACTTTAAAAAAATAACCTGCTACTTTTTATTTTCTGGAGAACACTGGTACTGCATGATTTATATTGTATAACCTTCTTGTATAACCTTCTTAATTTATAGTACTACTAACATTTACAATTGGTTTAAATACTGGCAATATTATTTACCAATATCGGTATATCAAATACAAGTGGCGATATTTACCAATATTGGTATATTTTCACCTAAAACAAAATAGTTTCTGTCAACACTATTTTCAGAAATTTGCAAATCACAAAAACTATCACACTGAATCTCAATGGAATGATTGATATTTTTATTTTTAAAAAACAAAAGTCACATAATTATATTTATAACAGAGCTGAAATCCATAACTGTACTATGTTCTTTTCTTATTAAGAATAAAAAGTACAACAAAAAATGCATACCAGTTGTTGCTGCTGTAGTTTTTCCAAAATTGAAACTGAAAGCATAAAAAGCCAAAATATTTAAGCTAATGACTAATAAATTGGACTTCAAATTCAATTCTTTGCTTAATGACAAAATGGTATATATTAAGAAATATTGGGAAACCAAAATAAATCATACTGTCATTAATAATTTTAGAAAAGTCCTGACTTAGTTTTGTCAAACAGAAAATTCAAACTTATCTATTTGTTTTATGAAAATTTGCTGAACAAGAGAAAATACAGTGCAACATCTGCTAAAGACCACCTGTAAACAAAGACCACACTTATGGATAATCACCATATTAATGATGATATGAAGTAAAAAAATCATATTTGAACAATGACCATCTTCTGGGACTACTTGTGGGTTTCCTCTGAGTAGTCTTTGAATACAGGTTCGATTGTAAATAATTCGGAATGGCCGAAAGAATATGCGCATTACTGTATCATAACCGAATATAATGTCTATCCGAAAACAGGTCTAAAAGTCCATATGGCCCTGCCAAAAATATTAAGGTTCTTTAGAGCTGACATTAAGATAAATGATAAAAACGATAGAAATTAAACGGAAAAAATATAATGGATATATTTTTAAGGCTTGCATTAAATAACTTTTAGTGAAATAAAAATACCCAAATGTTGCCATTTTGTCTTTGACTGGTTTTCCGGTTGGTACCCAATATTTATTTTTACCACAATCGTGATAACTAGACTGTTTCATTGGGCAGGGTACCGCTTGATACCGAAAATAACCTCTTTTAGCGAAAATAACCCAAAGTGATCGAAATAAGCCTCAAATATATTTTTGTTAAATATCAATAAAAGATATCATGTGTATCTGCATTAACAGATAATTTATTGATTATATTTCATAAAATTTTAATTCTTAGTGACTTTGCTTTTGATTAATGATTAAATACAAATATATATAATTGCTATTTTCGCGAGAATAACCCAATCGAAAAGTGCATTTCATATGCATAAATAATCAAGTTAAGATAATTTTTTTCATTTTTATTAATTGTTAAAGCGGCATTACTTCAATTTAACCCGCTCTTGTATGAAATATTACATGTGTTTGGAACTATGGGAACAAACTTGCAGCATTAGTTCGGACTAATAAAGTTTTAATTTATTTAAATGAATTTGGACCGCGCGACTAAAGCGAAAGTAGGATTTCCGAAACGTCACAGAAATCGAGTGGTCTCTTTGACGGTGATAAATACAGCTTCATTATATTTAGCTTCTTAAAAGGTCGTTAACGATAATTTAACAATATCATTGAAAATCCCGTCTATAAGAAAGAATTCGATCGGACCTTTTGTATTTTGTTAGAGAGTTTATATTGGAGTCTATATGGACTAATATGATTTTTCAATAGTATATTCTTACTTAAGTTTAGGGCGGGGGCTTTAAATTTATGCTAAAACTAATTAAGCATTAAATGAAAATTTAGTAGTAATTAATGACATAAAATTTCTCTTTTTGTTACTGTATAGTTGCTATTTTCGCAAGAATAATAAAAAATGATCGAACATGGACTGGGGAATAAAAAGAGCATTTAATATGTATAAATAATCACTTTAAGTAAGGGTTGCTTTTTTTTTAATAAACATCGAGTGTGTTTTGTTAGAGTAGAAAAAAAACATTTTAAAATATGTAAGTTCCAATAAAATCCAGGCCATGCCCCGTGGGGGAACTCTCGCCATGACCCATAATTTGCGATTTTTGTTATGACCACAGTTTCTTATCAATAATTCCTTTCCAAATGATTTAGTGTTAATAAATAAGCATTTTACTTTTAAATTATTGTTATGACCAAAGTTTCTAAAGCATAATGTCTGCAATGTCTCAAGTTATCGTGCTATTTTCGCGAAAATAATCTAAGCTGATCGAAAAGAGGCTCGGGAACGAAAAGAGCTTCAGTTAAGTATTAAATAATCAATTAAAGATAGTGTTTTTTCTCAAACCTAATAAAATGATTTAGTGTTAATTAATTAGCACTTCAGCAATTTTTGTTATGCCCAAAGTTCCTAAAGCATAATTTCTACCAATTTCCCAAGTCGAAGTGTACAACACCCGGTAAGGCAGGGAGACCCCACCCCCCTTACCGACTATAGTTGCCTCTAAGAATTTGGACCTTTTAAAAAAAATGAAATATGCATATCAGGAATGGCCACATCCAGCATACACAGCCTCCCCACACAGACAAAAAGTAGAGAGGAAAAGAGAGCATGGTATTACAATAATCAGTTTCAAAAATGGACGCCACAAACAAATAATGAAAGTGAAAACCAGAGGGGTTACCGCCTTGGAACGGTCAGTAACAAAACAAATTGCCACTGGGGGTTTAAACCAGGTTCTAGGGTGCACCAACCTCACACTTGCCCCAACAGGTTCTCGTATCACAAAACAAGTACAAATTGTCTTGGTGAAATAACTCAAACCCACCCATCAGCTCAACAATGTTGCATGCAAAAGCATACAAACAGAAAAACATAAGAATTTAATAGCATTGCAAAGTTAAAGGTCTGCGATTGCGTTCTGCTCTATTTCTTTTCCTCTGGTTTGGGTTTTTTCCGGTAGAGGCATTCTCACTGTAGCTCGTATGCCATTTGTGGATACGACAGTGTTGATGTTGCTTTTTCCACCAGCGGAAAGGAATTTCCTTGTCTTCCTGTCTCGCTGTTCTTGTGTCATTCCTGACCAGACATCAATACTAACCAAATGATGTTGAAATTTCGCGGACAGCCTAAAACTGCCCATGTCTCTCATTGCTCTGCATCTTTCTTCTTGTTCGCCAGTAATTATTTCATGCATTATGTTAATATGTTTTGGTAAATCAAACGATTTACATTGTAATGCTGTTTTAAGAATGTGGTTTTCTCTTTCACAATTGTTATTTGTCCACGTTGGCGCGATTTTGCTTTTCTTAACCGGCTCAATGATGTTCTCGTGTAGAAATAGAAGTACTTTCGCTCTCTCCCTCTCTTCTTCTTGACTGTGTGGGGAGGCTGTTTTTTTCTGAATGTGGCGATTCCTGATATGCATATTTCACCCTTTTTTTCAAAGAATGGACAGAATTTTTTGTCTCCGCACGGTTATCCTTAGCTAAAATTGATTGTTGTAAATTTTTAAAATAGATGAAAAGGGAACTTTGAAAACCACCGAACACGACAAATATGAAAATACTGCAGGCTCGGTTTGATTGAGCCTGTTCATGGGCAATAATGGGATTGCATATTACTGCCCACGCCGCCTAGCCCCGGGTTGAGCGCAACTCAATATTTACACAAATAAACAGTACAATTTTGATCCATCCCAAACGATGGTATGCATATGGCGGTGAACATGGAACCTTCAATGAGGTATTTTCAGATTAATACCACTCCATGTTCAGCGGCGTATGGTCCCCAGATAAAAGATAAAAGAAAACAATGGGCGGAATTAAACAGAATAGAATTTAGAAAGGGGATCTTAGAATATAAATCCTGCGTATCACAGACAACGCCAAAGGCAAAATTTAAAAAGCAGGAAGTATATCCTTGGGGGTGATTGGACAATATCCAAAACCTTATTAGATGGGATATTGAAACCACCTATGTTTAAACTGGCCGAAATATAAAAACAAAAGTAATTTTAGAAGTACTATTAACTTTGTACATAAGTATCGTGCTCAACGACCTTCAAAGGACGTAACTGATAACAGCACTGATTGAATGTACGGGGAGACTTTTTACAGCCGCCACACGGCACAAACAACGCTACTGTGATATTGAAATAGATGAAAAGGGAACTTTGAAAACCACCGAACACGACAAATATGAAAATACTGCAGGCTCGGTTTGATTGAGCCTGTTCATGGGCAATAATGGGATTGCATATTACTGCCCACGCCGCCTAGCCCCGGGTTGAGCGCAACTCAATATTTACACAAATAAACAGTACAATTTTGATCCATCCCAAACGATGGTATGCACAGAAGGCTAGAAAATGTATCAATATTTGTTTTCTCTAAAAGACCATTTTCGCCAAAAAAGGAATTAAGAATTTCTGTTCTTTCAGTTATTGGGTAGCCAACTTTATCCTCTAGATATTTGTTTATGTTCTGTTTCAGGTGTCGTGTACAAATCACGTGTGTGCACCCGTGAAAACACAGTTTAATTGCTTTATTAAAGCCAGTTCTTCGCCACTGCCAACAATCAGATTTTGGATTTCAGTGTCTGTCAAATTGTAAGCAATGTCATGCAAAAAGGATGAATATGCCTTAGTTGTAGAGCTTTGGTGTATGAACGTCGGTCCAAATCATATTGGATGATCACCAGTTGCTCACTTTAAAACAGACAAATCTTTAAATATTGTTGGAGTTACGTAGAATCTTGTTGATTTTTCTCCAGGAGCTCAGGTCTCGGTATGATCATTTAGTACCCGCTCTTTGGCTTTGCAATGGTATAAGCTCCTTTTGTTTTATATGTTTGTGCGCTTTTGCATGCAACATTGTTGAGCCGATGGTTGATTGGTGTTATTTCACCAAGACAACTTGTACTAGTGTGATATGAGAACCTGTTAGGGCAATTGTGAGGTTGATGCACCCTAGAACCTTTTCATCTATTTGTTTAAACCCCCAGTGGCAAATTCTTTGGCCCCTGACCGTTCCAAGGCGGTAACCCCTCGGGTTCTCACTTCCGTTAATTGATTGTGGCGTCCGTTTTGGACTGATTATTGTAAAACCAAGCTCTATGTTTCCTCTCTACCTTTTGGCTGTGTGGGAAGGCTGTTTCTGCTTGATGTGGCAGTTCCTGATATGCATATTTCAATTCTTTATAACAGTGTGACACCCTGACAAAACTGATTTAATCAACACCTTGGGTAATGACAGTGTAACAGATTAAGATTACTTTTTGATGGCAGTCAAGTTTGTAAAGCAAAAATAACTATCAGATGATGTCTTTATTTGTTCTAAAGCTTCAGGATGACAAGCAAAATTAAAAAAAAATCAATTAAAAAACTTATGTAAATTAAAAAAAACTAACTGTGTACAATAAATTGTCTTATACACTAGACTTACAGTTCTACATAAAAGTGATGACGGTTAAAATAGTTACCTGCAAATTTATATTGAATGGCAATAGACCCTTTGCACGTAACTGCGGTCCGTAACCTGACGCATGCGCATAAACGCTTCCGGGTGGCAAACTATGACAACCGTGTAAACAACGACGATCGATAACTTTCACTTTCGTTCCGAGTTTTTATCAAATTTGAAAACGTTTGACGCTGTTAATTGAGACAAATATGCAGTGGCAACTAAATGTGGACTGCTTATGTCTGTCAGATCGATCAACATAATGCCAAGCAAAGAGAAATCATGGATCGGCGAATCACATGGCGGATCAGTGAACTTGACATATTTTCGGAAAAGTATCAAAATATGAATGCTTAGGTGTAGACGGACATAATGCGGTTCTTACTGAAGCAAAGCATTGATTTCCAAAGCAAAATAGAGTAAGCATCTCATGGCATTTTTAGTGTTATGTGTGCTTTTATCTGTTGACACCACACAACTCGAGACTTGAGCCTTTGATGACTAGCCCAGCAGTATTGGAGGCTTTCGGGTTTGATATTTCTTAATATGAAAAAGGCAAATAATGTTGATTTGTGTATTTATATGTCTTATTACTTGAACATGACTTTGTGCATAATTGTGTTCCAGGCACAAATCTATATCAATATTTGTAAATGCCCAAACCCATACAAATGCATAAAACTGAAGACAAAAACCTACAATGTTTAAGCTGAGTCTGATGCAAGTAAAGCCCCATCATATATTGTCTTCAATATGTTACTTTTATATTAAATGATTACAAAATAATAATACATTTCCTTATTAAGTAAATAAATGTAAACATTGGGATGCCAGCTCAGGCAATATTCAGTATCCTTGGCTACTCTGACCAGACTGCAACATTTAAAAAATTGACTGAATCATCAGCTGGTTTAATATGTCAGTGTAATCTAAAATTCTGGTCAAAGTGTGTACAGAAGCAATTATTTCAACAGTAACTTGTATTGAATAATGGTTTGGTTACTCAACTTGCCTTGAAATTTAAAATATTTTAATTTGTAAGATAAGAGAAAATGGGTTTACTTTAGTTAATTTCTGAACAGTGAAAGTTTAAGCCAGTTCATCCTTTCCAAACTATTGATTTTGATTCAGATATTTGACAAACTAGTAAAAATGGTCCTATGTATTTAGTTTTTAACCATTAAGAGCATTTGAAATTTAATTCATTGGTATAAAAAAAGAAATTATTTTTCCTTGCTACCCAAAATTTAGGGAAGGACAACAGTACTGTGAACACAAATTTTCAGGCCTTACATTATACATGCATTATTTAAATAAGTATCCCCTACACTCATAAACATTCACTTACAGTAACTTAAATTACCACAAGTTACCTCAGCTACATATGTTACCTCTTACAATGAACATTCAAACTTATTTTATCATCCTTTACAGGTGGTGCTGTGCAGATAACTGCATCATAGACAGATACTTTTACTTGGGCATCCCTAGATGAAGAGTTATTAATGGTATGTCTTTCAGTTCTGTCCTATAATTTTAAAATTTCTGATTAAAATTGATGGTTATGTTCTTTTAAGGGTATTCCTTTTCATTAAAGAAAAAGTAGAGTGCTTATTGTATTTTGCAGCATGCTTAAAATATTTATTTAAGTGTGGCTGGTTTTAAGAATAGAATGTAAAGTTAACTGTTGTAATTGTTTTAAATGATAATCACTGGTTATTAAAATATGTGAATAGTTATTATGTGTGTAACACATATTATTTTACACAATTGTTTATCATATAATTTTTAGCCTAATTTTTTTCAGCTTCCATGTTACACAGAGGAACTTGCAGCCAGTAGTGCATCTTTTCAAAAAGCACTGAGATAGAACTTGGAATCTGCTGGTGACTTGAATACTGTTGGGATGAGAATTAATTTACAGCATTGAATAAATAGTGACATTGTGTTCATGGGTTGACAAATTAACAAATCATCCACTAGTAAAAACAAGAAGTTTTAGTGCTTTCATGAAATAGTGATAAAACTGTCTTATAAATGACAGCATTCAACAAATCACCATGCACATTGTGTGTATGTTGATCAATGATGTGATGCATTTAGTAGAGATTAATATAAACTTCATGAAAGCATATCTTTTTTATTATAAAAATACTACCAAAAATAGATGGACAATTTTCTGAAAACAAGATTAGACCATGCATTAGGTTATGAAAACAAACAAGGCTCATTTTGAAGTGTTGCATCTGAACTAAAAGAAAGCTGATAATAATATATTATGGAAAACTGGAATGGAAAGTGATACAACATTCTTTTTCTCCAAATATTAATAATAATTTATTCAGTATCTATATTGCAATATCTTGTAAATATAAATCATGATATCACCTTGTCTTGTTTTGATTACTGTGAGGATGTGATTTTATGATTTTTATTCTGAAACATTGGCTGTTTTTTATTTGGGCATTTTATGGAAAGTGTGTCATAGATATTCAAAGGATGCACTGATTTTATTATACAATGCTATATTTATTTTCTTAGAAAGCCTTTTTTTAAATAAGAAATCAAGAAGTATTTCCATAACATCTACCAGAGCAGAATCTCATTCAGAAATATCAAGATCAATTTCTACAATGATGAATAACAAAAAGTGAGTGGAAATCTAAAAATGACCTATCACCTGATTTGAGTTTAATAAAAATTTTCTAGTGGTACAATTTTCAAAATAAGAGTCGGAAGCTTGAACCTCATGATAGATCTCTATAAAATGATCCCAATAAAATGGATTTCTATGAGGAAAGTACAATTTCAAGCTCTGTTGAACAAAAATATTCCACTTTTTATATTCCAGACTATAGATTATGGGCAGCAATAGATTCTACAATTCTATTGAATAAGAATATTAATTCCTCTCTGTTCAGTCAAGATGTTCTGGCCACGTCACATCTCGGGAGGTGAAGGGAGGGGGGGGGGGGGGGTCGCGAATCCAGAGAGGGTTCATTGTTGAAGCTTGAACCCCCTTTTCTGGGAAGATATATTTCATATTCATGTGGATTTCGGCAAGAATGTTAGAAATTTTCATTTAACTACGCTAAGACTGCCCAAAACAAATTTTCTTTCAAGAAATCTTGCATCCGACCGACCGAGCATCTACACTCTGATAATCGGAGCTAAGGGGTTAAAATATTTAAATGAATATAGTATGTATATGTAGGCCTAATCATATAGATGTATCAACTGTCTTATTCAAATGTTAATTATGTTATAATGTTTGCGTTATCTTGTAAAATTAACTCGAGGTTGGCTCATCAAGTTCACCCCACCCACCCCCCTGTATTCTGCAAAAGTTAAATTCGACATGCCAATGCTTAAATTGTTGGTTTTAAATCATTCAAAATATCAATTAATATCAAAACAATAAGTATTGATGGTAGTCAGAAAAGAAAACAAACGAAATCGTAAATTATCAGTGTTTATTTGAACATTTTAAACAATCGCGGTTCGTCATCTTGGTCGCTAAGGTAAACAAAACCAATCGGTTTTATTTAGCGGAATGGATTTCGGCAGATGCGGAAGGGATTATATAAAAACAAACAGGCCTTCTCATTGAAATAAATTTATAATTATTCTGACTCTTCACGTTCATGAAAATCTCCGTTAAAGTGGCAAACAAATTAAGAGCAATTGTACGTCGCTTCCACCGGTTTGCCACCCGGAAGCGTTTGTGCGCATGTGTGAATAAATTATGGAAAGGGATTAAATTTGATTTTTAAATAAACTCTTAAAATATGCAAGGTCACATGAACCTACTTTCAGTACTGCCTACTACAGAGATCAACTTCATTCAAGTAAACCCAGAACTAAAAACTTAAAAATTAAACTTTTATTCAAATAATTATAATTATCTTGACAAAAGTGATATTATTTATGATATTAATATTTTTATTACCTTTTTCACAATAATTGCAAGTTAACATCGTGCATCTTGAGCAGAATCACAATATCACATTAGGTTACAACATTTACATTGAGTTAATGCAACCTCTAATAAATTGTGATAGATTAATAATATTGCAGGTTATAACCTCCTTCATGGATACGATTTGCACCCGAGAAATAAATTTATTTAGCATAAGTTCTGATATTTTATCCTTACTTGTTTATCATTTTTACTCGCCGTAAATCTTACTCTGACTTAATTTTTGATTGTTTTAACGCCCTTTATACATTGAAAAACACATTCTAAACATTCTCTTACATCTAAACATTCTTTAATTTCATCAACTAAAAAAATCTAAAAAAAAACTGTTTTGTGGCCTATTTGACATTATGGCCCATTTGACTTTTGTGTGACCCATATGACCTGTGGCCTATATGACTTGTGGCCTATATGACTTGTGGCCTATATGACTTGATACCGAATCTTTAGGTGGCTGATGGTAGTTTCAGGTAAATTGTGTCACCTATTAACCAGTCTGTTCCAGGAGGAGGTGTCATGGCGGACGTTGCCGAATAAATTATTCGACATCACAAATTGGACGTGAAATTACGAAAGATGGACCATATTAAAACTCCAAAGGTAAACAGAAAGCATGTAACTGATGAAGATTGTTGTTTCTAAGTGTTGTCATTGAGCCCAATTCCATCACTTTTACGTACTTTCAAATAGTTTCATTTGGCATTATGGACGTAAGACGATGATAAGTTAGGTAGGTCTATCTGGAATAAAATAGTTATCCAGTAAGAGGTTATTGGTTAGACACAGTTGAGTTTCAAAGGTCAGAAACACAAGATGACCCCAACTCAAGTTGGCTAACAGAATTTGACTGGCTCGCGCATGAACCAAACAGTGATGGAATCGGGCAATGTTCTGTACTAAGTGTAGAAATGGTAAAAAGAAAAACACGTTTGCAACTAGCAGCAACACATACTTTCAACACAGTGCTCTTGACAGGCATGCTCAAGTATACCCCGAATATTTGTTTGCTTGTTGTACCAAAGTGATGTGATTCTTGTCAGTTGTCAGTCAGTCATGTGTGATGTTATGCCTTTTTCCTATCGATTCGTGCTCTCCTATCGGGTTCGTGCAGAAAATGTTGGCATGGAATCTCGCGTATCCGTTCTATCGTGCGTGTCCGGAATCTACTTGACTCATAAGCAGCAGGTTACCGATTGTGGATAAAATCGCAAAAAATGCGCACAAAGCAGGTATGTAACTTAATAAGACATATTTACCTAAAATGTATGCAAAGATCTCTTTTTTATTTTTGTCAGAGACCTGAAAATCATTAAAATCACTAAAAGAATAATTATTTGCTGCAAGTCTGCCATTGTTTACATGTTTCTAGTCACGTGACATAGTTCAAGGTCGGTATTTAACAGTTTCGAGGTTCTGCAGGTGTTCTCAGTTTATTTGTTATTTAGCCTGCTACAAAAAAAAAACAGTTTGCAGTTTCAAAATAGACTTTTTTTGAGTGTCTTCCCATGTTACTGTGAAAATTTATTTCATTTTAAGTGACTGTACATAATATGAACAATCATCAACAAGTAAAAGCTCAGTTCTTATCAACATGTTGAAAAAAATAACAAAAATTTAATGCAGGGCCTCAAAAACCAATAGCCAATCAGATCGCACGAATCGGTAGGAAAGCTGTCCCATTTACTGGATGACGTAATATGGCTGACCTTTCACCGGTAAACATTAGTTTTGATGTTGAACTTCAGGTTTCTTGTTACTGTTTTGAATTTAGCTAGAGTTTGTTATTTGTTTTGGTAAAAAAATTAATTGGTACCATGTGTATTGAATGCGCATGCGCGATTTTAGAATTTTAGGTGCACGAATCTGTAGGAGAAGAGGCTATTTATAATTGTCCATTGTTCATTTAGTTATTTGTCTTATTGTTGAAAAATTTATGTGAAGGCTGGTAAACATTCTTTGAATAAAGATTGTGTAAAATTGATTTTAACAGTATTGATTTTGAGTATGAGATTTAAGCACATATGAATAGGGAAAGCTTTGCAGAAGTCGGTTTCACACAGCATTGTTTAACGCATACATGACCCCTGAAAATATGATGATGACCCTTGAAAATTTGAAAATGACCCTTGAAAATGTTGGCCCAAGGGTCATTGACCCTTGGCTTTCAGAGCCAAGTGGAACCCCTGAGTGACCTCATGTTACTTTTCAAAATGTTTGTCTAGGGAAATAAATTAAAGATGATACAATAGTATAAGAATTTTTATAAAACACAGAACTTGGAGATTATCAGGTTACACAGAGTATTCAGGGATTTCAATAGCTTTTTGTGTCGCCTGACTAGGCAACATATAGGGATTACTTTGTCGGCGGCAGCCGTGCCAGCAACATCCAGATTTCCTTGTCCAGAGCCTAACTTTGTCACTGTATGTCCAATTGACTCCAAACTTGGTATGCTTGTTTCTGTCAATGACTTGAAGTGCAGTGCACAAGAACCCTAACTCTACCTTGTTTCATTTTTTAAATATTCCCATTTGATTGATTTTTTATAGAGCATTTCTAGCTTAACTTTGACACCATAGGTTCAAATGACTACAAACATGGTATGCATGTTTCTGGCAATGAATTGAAGTGCAATGCCAAGAACTGTAACTCTGCTTCTTTTCTTTTAGTTATTCCCCTTTAATTTATTTTTATAGAGCATTTTTTGTCTGGAGCATAACTTTGTCACCATAGGTACAAATGACTCCAAGCTTGGTATGCATGTTTCTTGCAATGACTGGAAGTGCAATGCACAAGAACTGTAACACTACCTTGTTCCGTTTTTTAATAAAACCCCTTGGATTTTGTAGAGCATTTCTTGTCCGAAGTGTAACAATGTCACCATATGTTCAATTGACTCCATGCTATACGACAATATGTATAGGTATATCCTACTCTCGGAGTTCTAGTGAATACTAGTGGTCATCTGACCCCTGTTGAGATTTTTCAAGGGGTCAGAATGATTGTCACAAGTCATATCTTATGGTCATTGAACTTTACTACGTATACAAGTATGTATGTAAATTTTATTTTTTTGAGTCGGATACTCAACGATTAACATAAGCTCTAAAGAGCTTTTAACACCGACTACACTGAGTGTATATATATATACACAATTACATCTGACAGGTGCAGATAACTATAGAGACAGCTTTCAGATACAGGGAATCCGGGTGCGATACCCTAGCTCTTTTCGAAGAGACCCCCTGGTTCTTTAACGTGTCCGGTGTATAGCACCGATACACGCACTGATAATCTACTTCCTGGGAGTGAACCAGTACTTAGTTGGGTGGGAAACACTAAACGTATTTGAGAAATTTCCAGTGCCGCGTTCGGGATTCAAACTCACGACCTCCGGATTGGTAGACCAGCGCGTTACCACTGGACCACCCGTCCACCCACAAGTAGTTTAACTTCATTTTAATATATTTTAAATGGTCAAACAAGTATTCACTTCATCTTAAAAATGTAACAGATATACAATTTTATTTTTATTCTTGCAAAATTTGACAATTTTTCCTAAAATCTCCTGCATCAAAATGACCCCAAGCTCAGAATCAGGTGGGGTCAAAGGTTGAAAAACTCAAATTTGCTTCCATCAAAATGCAAGAATCTGCATCTATTGAAAACCCACAGTACTGTGCTGTCTTTCCCCTGTGATAGTGATGACATGTTTAGAATATGAATTTATTAATTAGGAAACACTTAAATACAAAGGGAAACTCGAGATTCATACAAATTTGAGAGCATTATAAGAAATAAGCATCAATGGGATTATCTGATGCAGTGTGTAGATAAACCTTAGAAGCACATCACATCAGTGTGTGTTTGTTACTGGTAACAAAATAACATGGGTTGTTAAAATACTTGTAAAAATAACAAGCCATACATGGACATTGTTGGGAGCGCACCAAACATCTCAAGAGATAAATTAATGGTTAAATCACATGATTAACCTGACTACACATACTTCTCTATGGGTAAAGTACACAAATGTACTGAACACTGTTAATTGTTCCTTTGTCTACACATAACTAGTGACTTTTAAGTGATTGGGAAGAAAGTGCATAGTGAGATCTCTTCACTGACTATTTCAACACTTACTTTTCATTTTTATGTTTTTATGCCCCCACGAAGTCATCAAAGTGAGAGGCATGTAGAGTTGCACTTGTCTGTACATATGTGCATTTGTACAAGTTGCACTTGTCTGTACATATGTGCATTTGTACATACTTACATCCCCCAAATCTTGTGGCATCAGCTTCTCCTAAACTATCAGGCGGATTTCTTTAAAACTTGCACAGATGATCAAGCAGGATGTGTAGATGATTGTAAAGGAGGATTTTTCCTGCGACCATTTCACCAGGGTTATTGCCCTTTGTTATAACAAATGTTGTTGCAGCAGTTGGGGCATCAGTGTCCAAGAACACATTCTAGTTTATCCTTTTATCATTACCATATTATGTGAGGTCTTATCATTTTAAGTTCTTTTGCAATAGCAGGCATTGACAGGTTTGAACTCTTAACTTGTAAAGTTCAACAAATAAAGAATTTTTAACAGATGATCACAACAAATTTAAATCAACAGGGACCGACAAATCCTTTGCCCGGTGCCCGCGGGCAACCAGCTTTGATCTGCCGGGCCAATAAAATTTTAACAAGCTTGTCCGCCGGGCAACGATTAAAATCCATAATTAGTTGCCCGGGGTGGTAATTAAATCAAGTTGCCAAATAAACAAAATTCTCACAGCAATATACGACTTTCGCTAATCATCAGATAACCGACGAACCGTATGATTCAGCACTGCCTACCTGCATAAAAATCGTCCAATCAACGTTAATCCTTGATTAATTTGCACCACTTTACCCGCCTACATTTCACAACAATCGGTACCATCTTTATCGCGAGATATTTTGATTCTCGCGCTATCATGTGGCAGTGTGATTACACAAACTGACAAAACTGTCAAAATTGTTACAATTAAAAAGGTGTATAAAATTATTTAGTTGTTTGACGGCGCTTAATTAATTTCTGACGAGAAGTGATTAGGTAAGTTGATTGCCAATGATTTAATCAAGTAGTTCACAAAATGTTGTTACTTTATTCGAGTTATTCCAAACTATATATCTTACTGACTAATCCGTTCTTTCTACGGAAAATTCCTCAGTTGAATTTTAAAATAATGCTTTAATTTATTTATGTATGTGCTTTACAGTATTCAGTCATTAATAAATATTAGATTTTAGAATGGATCGTTTTATGATACGAAGGTATTAGTTTTGCGATACATGTTGTCTAAAGTAAAAAGGGAGATAATTAGTTTCATTATAAAATTGATTAAAATACAAAAATCTCCGCAAACAAATTCATATGAACTAAAATATCACTAAATAAATATGATATGAACAAAAGAGATGAAAAACAGAAAATATTTTTACAGATTTGTAGTCCACTATTGCAAAATAAAAAATCATATTTATACTAATCATTATATCATAATCATGTCAATGGAAATCACATGAACTGAAACATGCTAGGTGTGTGTTCTTTGGCATATGGTTCTTGCAACAAGAACCAACATATTTTTTCAAATTAATTACATTTCACACGGATATTGCCTAAATGTACACAACAAAAGTAAAAAAAAAATATCCATTTTCCTATCTTAAAATTTGTAAAATTTAAAAACACAAACTCAAAATTCTTTTCCTCACTTTGAGTTTATAATGTTATTTTCAGAGGACTGTTTGAATGTGGTGCCAAGTCCAGCACCAGTGGCTTCTGAGGCTGATGAAGACCAAGATGATGAAGACCTCAGAGTTGAAGATTAAGATGACAATCCATGTTATTTTTATGTTACTGTATTAACTCAAATTCAGTGGAATGCTACAGTATACAATTCTCTTTTGATCTGTTTCTTGAAAAATAGTGTGAGCTTGGAGTTACCGGTATTTACCTCTGGTGTTTGGTTGTTATGTCAACTGTGCACATTTTATAATTAGAATAAATTTGCATTAATTTATAATGTGTTATCTGTTGCTTAACAAACTGTTTTTTTACGATTGACATTTCGCGCGGTTTTCCGGGCAACCAGATAAAAATTCTACTTGCCCAGTGGGCAACAAGAAAATTTATGAATTTGTCGGTCCCTGAATCAATATCATTAAGTTGATCAATAGATGTTAAATGCATTTTTAACCAGCGAAGCTGGTTTTACTAATCACAATTCTGAAATCGGTATCAAACCAACTGGCAAACGGCGATTTACGCATTTCAGAGAAATCAGAGTAAGTAAAGTAGTCCCCAAGTTTCCTGTTACGTGTTAAAGTTGGTATTAACTACGTCATGTTGATAGGATAAAACCTGTGCGGTGCATCAATAGTCAAATTCATCTTTACGACAGTTTGATTAAATGTAAAGTCGGTGCGGTTCATATTTCTAGGACTTGATCTGTGCGGTGCAACAATGGTCAAACATTGTCCGTGTCCGCGATTTTCACAATGAAGGAAACAATTATATATTTCTTATTTCAAAAAACTGCATAAACTTTCCCATCGATGGGGTCTCACTTTTTATATCATTTTTCGTGTTCATTATGTCTTTGGGATGTCAGTACACAGATTTCACTATTATAAATTTTTGCTTTAAACCCTTTACTCAATATATACGCCTTTCATCACATAGGTTACCAGTTCAGGCACCATAGTGCCATCTGATCTGGATCTAAAATTTGTGATTACTGGTCAGAAAAAAATGATCATCATAAATCGAACAATTTAAATCCTAATCAGATCGCACAGATGTGCCAGCTGATATGGATCTAAACTGTTCGCACAAGCTATGAAGGTATATCTATGGAGTAAAGGGTTAACAGAAGCCTTCATCCAGATAAAACATGGAAACCCTTATTTCCACTATCATTTAGACAAGAGGAAGTTCTTTGCGAGTGAACCAAGTTTTTTTGCTTTTTCGTAAATGGATACATGTATGAGAATCAAGGCACTGGTTATTCTCAATAAGCAAAATCGCTTCGCTGGTTTTCTGTACTTTCAGTACTTTGATTTATTCTAGTTAAGAGTTCATCACAATTTTCCATCCAATCACTGAGCCAGAATTTCAATTATTCTGCACCTCTTATCTGTAAAACTACATGCTTGAACCATTTAATTATTTAGTGTCTGTTTAGTACTGAATATTAAGCTGAATATTCATAATATACTGAGAGAAAAAAGTTTAGCAAGTTTGGAAATATTTCACTGGTTTATTGAAACTATACCAATGAGACTATAACCAAGTACATAACTGGATAAAGCATTTAGTTTTCAATTGGTTTGTAACAATAAATTGTCAAAACCCTGTTGCCTTAGATCACTGTACAACCTGAAAGACGTTAGGGGTAAGGCGTCAAAAATCACAAGGAGTTCAGTATCGACAGTTCTGAGGCACACCCTAGTCCCAGAAGTATTCATGAGATCTCGGGCTATCTTCCCACTGGATATAAACCGGTTACGTCGAGAAAGCGTTTTGATGTGACGGTCTTCGTGTGGCGTTGTTTTCCGTGGTCTACCTGATCTGAGTCTGTCGTTGACTCGTCCTGTCTCCCTCAGACGGTTTCTAAGGCGTCTAATTGTAGATTCATAGCGATTGAAATGCCGAGCGGCAGCTCTCGCCGTCATACCAGCGTGGAGCATACCTACAGCTCTTTAACGTTCTTCTAACGTCATTCCTGGGCGACGCCCCATAGGAATATCTTCGTGTTTTAAACTGGTTATTTTGTTTGTGGTAACAGCTCAAAAAAATGAGGTATATTACTCGACTCTACACACTACCGAAATTGCAGTGCTTACATTGCACGTGATTTTTGATTTTCTTACGCTTCGCCGATAAAATACACGGTTTTCGAACAAACACAATAGATGTGTAAAGAGCATCGATAAACACACCATTTACATATAAAAACGTCTTCATTTGAAAGCTAAAAAAGAAAAAATAATATGTGTGAAAAACTTGCTAAACTTTTTTCTTTCAGTATATTATGATGTCATGTCTGATAATTGTAAGGAAGAATTCTGGTGATCACTAAGTTATTTAGTGTATACTAAGTGAAGTTTTAACAATTAAGTAACTGCACTTAATCATTTATTTTTCAGTACTGCAGTTTACCAAAAGGAAGATTCAATCATTTTGCTGTGAAAAAGTGTTTTCAATGTTTAACAAAAAATATTGTCTTGGGGAATGAGATTTAAAATGAAATTCACAATCTTTGGTAAGATTACAGACAAAACTACCTGTCTTGGCCAAAAACATACAAAATAACAAAATTCCCTGCACTTAACCCTGAAAATTATTGCTAATTTCAATTTACTTGTGCACGGTAACCTGTGTTCCACTAATATTTAATATTCCATCTCTGTACCAAAATATTTAGAAAACTGTGTAGCAGGTTCATAGCTAAATCTCTTTTTTATTAAGAGCTTTTAAGTAAATGAGTAAAAGTAAAAAAAACACAACAATTTACATACAGAATGGCCGACCTTTGTTTACAAAATGTGTGGTATTTGGAACGTGCAGTTTGATTACCCACCCTTTGGTTTGCTTTTTATTCCATTATTTTTGCATTTTATGGGGGTTAGATACATCTTTTGATAGCCAAAGAGAAAAAAATCATGAAATTTTAGATACAATGTTGGCATTTTTCACCTACTATATATTACCTTAGAGACAAATTTAGCAAAGCTTGATATCTGAGGCTAAATGCTTATGATAATGAACTTGAACATGGTGTTTAGAGTCTTTTGGGCTAATGGGTTTAAAAAGAGCTTCACTTAGTTTAAAAAATGGTCAAGTGGCCAATTGGATTCGTAATAAAATAAACATGTAAGGGTACTACATTTTCCTGAGCATCAATTTATTAGTCATGTTGGAGAGGCTTTGATTATTTCAATAATTAGGTTACATGTTATATTGAGTTGTATAATAAATATTGATTTCCTTCAGTAGTTGTTACATTATGATGTCACCGGACAAGTCATGTGACCTTGGAGGCTCCAAGCATTCTGAAGAAAACAACTAGGAAATGCATCAATACTTATATGCCCCATTTCTTATCGGGCTGGTAGTTTGATATTGATTATACTTTACTAGTACTCTGCAATGCAGTTACCAGCATTTACCAGCATCTGCAACTGTTAATTTTATGCTCTGATTTATGCTTTCTGGAGCACAGATAATAATTACTTTACTGAGCATTTATCTCAGTAGGGGAGATAAACCTGGTTTGTTAAAAATAAATCGAAGGGGAACAACCAGGAAAAGAAGATGACAGCATGCATGCCAAAATATTCACTTACTGCTGGGTAACTCCTGAGGATTAAATTTCTGTTGATAAGTATGCTGGGATAGATTAAGATGTCTGTCTGCCTGGTGGGCACATATTGTGTTTACCATTTCCATGAACAATGGCGGGAAAAGATGTAAAGCACAACTAAGCTAGTATTCTCCATTAGTCACCTCTATTTTTATGCAGCCTGGGCTGGAGGTTATAAAGCTGAGTTTGGAAACCAGTCTCAAATCTCAAGCATCTGATTGGCTGAAATGGCGACCAGTCGCCATTTCAGCCAATCAGATGCTTGAGATTTGAGACTGGTTTCCATGCTCAGTTTTATAACCTTGGGCACTGTATTATTGTGGCAAAGCCAGGGGTTGGACATTTAATCACTGCTTTGTCCATTTTTTGTTGACTTGCGGTAAATTTGATTTAGTTGACACAATGGCAGTTGGGTGTATAATTTGTGCATGCGTAAGTCCATTAGTATGTGCCTCCATCCAGATTTGTTCGGAAATAACTTAAACATGCATAGAGCAATCTTGTTATAATGGCATGAATGTTAACTTCAGTGAGGCAGAGTGTCATGTGGAAACTGGTTAGCACGACTTAGTTGACACAATTGTGGTTTGGTGTAGTCCCTTATTGCATACGTCCATCAGTCAATATAAACTCTTAATTGCAATATTTTAAGGATTGTTGTAGGGTTTAACATGACTTGGTGACATAGGATGCAGGTTAATGATTGATCCAGATTTTGTCAAACACCAATGTTATCTTGACTGAAAATTTGCTGCATGTCTTACTTGTTATGTAAAGACTATCGTATATTCCCTATTAAACGCCCCTCCCCTAATAAACGCCCCCCCAGTCTTTTTTCAAAAGTAGACAAGTGAATTACCATGACATTGGTGTAGGTGGTGACATGTTTGCGTGAAATAAAATCGTTATTTTACTGTCTATTTTAATAATTTATTAAAGTTTTTCTCTTCTTCGTAATATTTTACCCTAGCACAAAATGTAATACTTAAATCGGCGCCGATTTTTTTCATTCCCGCTGATTTTTCTTATGTCGGCACCGATTTTATTTTACTGTCTTTATTGTTTTTTTAGCTCGACTATTCGAAGAATATGTCGAGCTATTGTACTCACTTGGGCGTCGGCGTCGCCGTTGCCGTCGCTGTCGCCGTCGCCGTCGGCGTCCCGCTTTGGTTAAAGTTTACGTGCAACCTGCCTATATCTTAAAAACTACTATAGCTACAGCTTTTAAACTTGGCACACTTGTTCATCATCATGTCCCGAGTGTGTTTGCCAAGAACCATAACTCTAACTTTCATTTTGATCAAATTATGGCCCTTTTTTGACTTAAAATTTCAGGTTAAAGTTTGCGTGCAAGCTACTGTACAAACTCATAACTTCAATACTACCTATACTACAGCTTTAAAACTTGGCACACTTGTTCATCATCATGTCCCGTGTGTGTATGCCAAGAACCATAACTCTAACTTTCATTTTGATCAAATTATGGCCCTTTTTCGACTTAGAATTTCAGGTTAAAGTTTGCGTGCAAGCTACTGTACAGACTAATAACTTCAATACTACTTATACTACAACTTTGAAACATTCAACACTTGTTAATCATCATATCCCAAGTGTGTATGCCAAGAACCATAACTCTAACTTTCATTTTTATCAAATTATGCCCCTTTTTGGACTTAGAATTTCAGGTTAAAGTTTGCGTGCAAGCTACTGTACAAACCCATAACTTCCATACTACTCATACTACAGCTTTGAAACTTTCAACACTTCTTCATCATCATAATTCAAGTTTGTCTGCCAAGAACCATAACTCTAATTTTAATTTTGTACAAATTATGGCCCTTTTTCGACTTAGAATTTCAGGTTAAAGTTTGCGTGCAAGCTAGTTACTTTCATACTTCTTTTACTATAGCTTTGAAACTTAAGACACTTGTTTACCATCATGACCCTGACTATTTATGCCAAGATCCATAACTCTTTCTTTCATGATAATCAAATTATGGCCCTTTTTCGACTTAGAATTTCAGGTAAAAGTTTGCGTGCAAGCTACTGTACAAACCCATAACTTCCATACTACTTATACTACAGCTTTGAAACTTTCAACACTTGTTCTTCATCATAATTCAAGTTTGTATGCCATAACCATAACTCTAATTTCCATTTTGTTTAAATTATGGCCCTTTTTTGACTTAGAATTTCAGGTTAAAGTTTGCATGCAAGGTAGTTACTTAAATACTTCTTGTACTATAGCTTTGAAACTTAACACACTTGTTTACCATCATGACCCTGACTATGTGTGCCAAGAACCATAACTCTTTCTTTAATTTTTAATCAAATTACGGCCCTTTTTCGACTTAGAATTTCAGGTTAAAGTTTGCGTGCAAGATAGTTACTTTCATACTTCTCGTACTATAGCTTTGAAACTTAAGACACTTGTTTACCATCATGACCCTGACTATGTATGCCAAGAACCATAACTCTTTCTTTCATTTTTAGCTCGACTATTCGAAGAATATGTCGAGCTATTGTACTCACTTGGGCGTCGGTGTCGGCGTCCCGCTTTGGTTAAAGTTTACGTGCAACCTACCTATATCTTAAAAACTACTATAGCTACATCTTTTAAACTTGGCACACTTCTTCGTCATCATGTGTATGCCAAGAACCATAACTCTAACTTTCATTTTGATCAAATTATGGCCCTTTTTTGACTTATAATTTCAGGTTAAAGTTTGCGTGCAAGCTACTGTACAAACTCATAACTTCAATACTACTAATAGTACAGCTTTAAAACTTGGCACACTTGTTCATCATCATGTCCCGAGTGTGTATACCAAGAACCATAACTCTGACTTTACTTTTGTTCAAATTATGGCCCTTTTTTCGACTTAGAATTACAGGTTAAAGTTTGCGTGCAAGCTACTATACAAACTAATAACTTCAATACTACTTATACTACAGCTTTGAAACTTTCAACACTTGATCATCATCATATCCCAAGTGTGTATGCCAAGAACCATAACTCTAACTTCTATTTTGTTCAAATTATGCCCCTTTTTGACTTAGAATTTCAGGTTAAAGTTTGCATGCAAGCTACTGTACAAACCCATAACTTCCATACTACTTATACTACAGCTTTAAAACTTTCAACACTTGTTCATCATCATATTTGAAGTTTGTATGCCAAGAACCATAACTCTAACTTCAATTTTGTTCAAATTATTGCCCTTTTTCGACTTAGAATTTTTGGTTTTTGCCCCTTTTCACTTGAAATTAGAATTAAGACTTATAAATACGGTAATTGTTAAAGGTTCAATGTTAGTGTTTTTCATATGTAATGCTTTAGAAAGTGTTTAAAACAGATGTACTTTACATACTTTGGTTGAAAGTGTTGAGAAATTGTGGGGTGGGTGGGGGCATATACTATACTATACTATACTATACTATACTATACTATACTATACTATACTATACTATACTATACTATACTATACTATACTATACTATACTATACCAGACCAGACCAGACCGAGACCCAAACCGAGACCGAGACCCAAACCGAGACCCAAACCGAGACCGAGACCCAAACCGAGACCGAGACCCAAACCGAGACCGAGACACAAACCGAGACCGAGACACAAACCGAGACCGAGACACAAACCGAGACCGAGACACAAACCGAGACCGAGACACAAACCGAGACCGAGACACAAACCGTGACCGAGACCGAGACCCAAACCGAGACCGAGACCCAAACCGTGACCGAGACCCAAACCGTGACTGAGACCCAAACCGAGACCGAGACCCAAACCGAGACCGAGACACAAACCGAGACCGTGACCGAGACCCAAACCGAGACCGAGACCCAAACCGAGACCGAGACCCAAATCGAGACCGAGACCCAAATCGAGACCGAGACCCAAATCGAGACCGAGACCCAAATCGAGACCCAAACCGAGACCGAGACACAAACCGAGATCGAGACACAAACCGAGACCGAGACACAAACCGAGACCGAGACACAAACCGAGACCGAGACACAAACCGAGACCCAAACCGAGACCGAGACCCAAACCGAGATTGAGACCGAGACCCAAACCGAGACCGAGACCCAAACCGAGACCGATACCTCAACCCAGACCGAGACTCAGACCGAGACCAAGACCGAGACCCAGACCGAGACCCAGACCTAGTCGAGACCGAGACTATTACTATTACTATTACTATTCTATTACTATACTATTACTATACTATACTATACTATTACTATACTATACTATACTATTACTATACTATACTATTACTATTCTATTACTATTCTATTACTATTACTATAACTATACTATTACTATTACTATACTATTACTATGCTATTACTATTACTATACTATTACAACACCAGCAACACCAATACCACCACCAACAACATTAACACCACCACCAACATCAACACCACCACCACCACCAACAACAACAACACCAACACCCCCACCACCAGCAACAACACTACCACCGCCAGTAACAACACCAACAATGACAACACTAGCAACCAGCATACCATACTGTACTTCACCACGCCACACCACTTTAGGTGGGCAGGGATAGTAGGTTGATGGGTGTCGGATCAGGGGTTTATGGGCTGGGTTGTGTTAACCCTAAAAAAATCTACAATAATAAATTAAGTGTAATTTATTTATTTCCTAACTTGGATTAAGAAACTTTTGTTCATGTGTGTTTGTTGGAGGCGTCATAAACTCCTGAATCACTCCCCAGTTTAAATGAAGCCCAGTTACAATGTGCTTAATAATTCTGACTTTTCGAATAGTCGAGCTTGCAGTCGTTTCCGACTGGCTCTTGTTAAAGATTATCTTTACTTTGTAATATTTTACTTCGACACAAATACGGTAGTTCAGATCGGCGCCGAATTTTCTTACGTTCGCGCCGATTTTTCTCATTCGCGCCGATTTGTTTTACTGTCTATTGTTTATTTAAGATTTTCTTTACTTTGTAATATTTTATTTCAACACAAAAAGGCCAGATCGGCGCCGAATTTTCTTACGTTCGCGCAGATTTTTCTCATTCGCGCCGATTTGTTTCACTGTCTATTGTTTATTTAAGATTTTCTTTACTTTGTAAAATTTTATTTCAACACAAAAAGGCCAGATCGGCGCCAAATTTTACGTTCGCGTCGATTTTTGATGCGCGTTGTACATCCGATTTTTATCAAAATTATGGGTATGCGTTATACATCAATGCGCGTTATGCACAACGGAATACGATAACACAATTATTAAAAACTACATTTTGTCAATAATTGGTCTCTATTAAACGCCCCCTTTTGCAAAATGTAATGCCCCCGGGGGCGTTTAATAGGGAATATACAGTAAGCATGTGATATTGGTCACTTGAGGAAATATGCATACATTCTAAAGCCCTAAATTCATCTGAGAAGAGCGCATTGTCTGATGTTATGAATGACAAAAATAACTGTTGTGGATGTCCAATTTGTAGCATATGCATTATAAATGTACCATTGAGAATTGTGCCTGATAATTTATGTGCCTGTAGGCCCCAAATGAGCAATTAGTAATAAAATAAACTGTGTTATTGATCTTAATGCTGGAGTTTTCTTGCTAAATCTTAGCATTTTATGGAATCAATAGTGTCATACCGTATATTCCCTATTAAACGCCCCTCCCCTAATAAACGCCCCCCCCCCCCCATTTTTTCAAAAGTAGACAAGTGAATTACCATGACATTGGTGTAGGTGGTGACATGTTTGCGTGAAATAAAATGGTTAGTTTACTGTCTATTTTAATTGTTTATTAAAGTTTTTCTCTTCTTCGTAATATTTTACCCTAGCACAAAATGTAATACTTAAATCGGCGCCGATTTTTTTCATTCCCGCCGATTTTTCATATGTCGGCACCGATTTTATTTTACTGTCTTTATTGTTTTTTTTAAGATTATCTTTACTTTGTAATATTTTACTTCGACACAAATACGGTAGTTCAGATCGGCGCCGAATTTTCTTACGTTCGCGCCGATTTTTCTCATTCGCGCCGATTTGTTTTACTGTCTATTGTTTATTTAAGATTTTCTTTACTTTGTAATATTTTATTTCAACACAAAAAGGACAGATCGGCGCCGAATTTTCTTACGTTCGCGCCGATTTTTCTCATTCGCGCCGATTTGTTTTACTGTCTATTGTTTATTTAAGATTTTCTTTACTTTGTAATATTTTATTTCAACACAAAAAGGCCAGATCGGCGCCGAATTTTCTTATGTTCGCGCCGATTTTTCTCATTCGCGCCGATTTGTTTTACTGTCTATTGTTTATTTAAGATTTTCTTTACTTTGTAATATTTTATTTCAACACAAAAAGGCCAGATCGGCGCCAAATTTTACGTTCGCGCCGATTTTTGATGCGCGTTATACATCCGATTTTTATCAAAATTATGGGTGCGCGTTATACATCAATGCGCGTTATGCACAACGGAATACGATAACACAATTATTAAAAACTACATTTTGTCAATAATTGGTCTCTATTAAACGCCCCCCTTTTGCAAAATGTAACGCCCCCGGGGGCGTTTAATAGGGAATATACGGTAATAGCCTCAGGTCTTCTTTGTTATTTATTTGTCTCTTTTATTTGTTATAAAAAGATGAAAGGGGAACTTTGGAAGCCATGGAACAGTACAAATAACAAATATTTGAGGGTCTGTTTGAACGAGCCCTTTCATCCACAATTACTGCCCATCCCTAGCCTTGCGTCAAGATAAATTCAATTCACTTGAACTCGGTTCACTTTTTATTCAAAACAGTAAAGTTTGTTAAGGCTTGTATGCTTGAGAGATGGTTGATTGTGAAATCATCAAATGCAGTTTTAAATGATTATTGAAAACATTTATTCCATAGCAATACAGGTGTCATTCGAGGTTCAAGACAAAAGGAAAACAGTAGACAAAATTAAACAGAATAGTTATTTGACTGGTTAAAATTTGAAAAAATTGAAAAAATTATATCAACATAAACCTTCGCAGTAAGACTTTCTACATAGCAGTTGGAATATATAAGTACAGCACAATGAATGGTTAAAGCCCCAGCCCTAAACTTAAGTAAGAATATACCATTGAAAAATCATATTTGTCCATATAGACTCCAATATATAAACTCTCTAACAGAACACAAAAGGTCCGATCGAATTCTTTCTTATAGATGGGATTTTCAATGATACTGTTAAATTATAGTTAACAAACTTTTAAGAAGCTAAATATAATGGAGCTATTTTTAGCACCGACAAAGCGACCACTTCATGCGTGATCACGATTTCTGTGACGTTTCAGAAATCTTACTTTCGCTTTTAATAGCGCTGACCAAATTTATTTTAGTAAATTAAAATTTTATTAGCCCGAGCTGATGCTGCAAATTGTGCCTATAGTTCCAAATACATGCGGGTTAAATTGAAGTAATGCCACTTTAAAAGTAAAGGCCAGTTTAGATTGGCTCTGGAAGTTACAATTACACATGGAAATGAACTTTTGTGATACAGTGTCTGGCTATTTGTCTCAGCTCAGTAGAAAATCCTAAAATTTGCTCCTAGTGATAGGTGACAATCAATGATTTATTTGTAATATGGTATCATTTGATTACAGACAGGGGACGAATTTGCAAACTTAAATATACAATGTATGATTGTTATTACTATTACTAGTAAATATAATTACATGGTTAAATTACACCAGAATTTTAATTAACACTAACCCTTTGGCTTTCCACAATAGACACACCTTTATTGTGCGGGCAAACAGTGTAGATCCAGTTGGCATATCTGTGCTGTTCGATTTTTTGATTTGTTATGTTATTTCTGACTGAAATGCGACCAGTGCAGATCCTGATTAGATGGCACAGATGTAGTGGCTGATCTGGATCTACACTGGTCGCACATGCATAAAAATGCGTATAATTATATGGAGAGAAGGGTTAATCTTTGAGATTTGACTATTCCCATGAGTGAACAGTGTAGATCCAGATCAGTCAAGAAATCGGTGCTGATCAGGATCTATACTGTTTGCTTTATATTTGGTATATCTGACCAAGAAGTGACCTGTGTAGATCCAAATGAAATCCAATTACATTGCACAGATCTGATCGTACACATGATCAAACTTGTAATTACTGTACTTGGGTTAACTTTTTACTCCTTATTTATGCATTTATCACATGGAGAAACTTTGTAGATCCAGATCAGTTAGCACATCATTGCCCTCTGATCAGGATCTGCACTGTTTGCTTTTTGGATCTACACTGTTATATTTGACCAAGATGCAACCAGAGTAGATCCAGATCTTACAGCACTGTGCTGGCTGATCTGGATCAACACAGGTCACAGGCACAGTAAAATGTGTAAAGGGTTAACAGATTTGCACACTGTGCAAATAAAACAATACCCCAGTAATGTAAGCTGAGTATGGTGTTTGTTACACTGTGGTGGAATTAATTGATTTATAAGTCGCCAGGAATCAATAGCTCTTCATTATAGAACGACATTGATCTTAGGCCTGGTCTGACCCTACAGATAGTATGTTGTGCATCTGGTCTTTTCTCACTTGAGATTTCAGGGGTGATTGATTTATTTTCTCTGTGATTTAAAGAAGAATAATATCATGTGAGAGAGGACCAAGTGAGGGCATGGAACTGAGTACAGTGATATCTGTGAACAGTCCATCATATAATATGATGATTGTTACAGTGTTCGCTTCAGTTTTCTTTAGGTTTTCTTTGGAATATAGTGTTATGTTAAAGTAATTTTCACTACATTAGAATGAAATTTCCCTTACATTTCAATAATATCAGTTACTTAGGAATGATTGGAATGATTTCTGTTTCATTGGAGTGATTTCTGTTACATTAGAGTGATTATTATTGTATATCAATTGGGACTGGTTTCTGTTTCATTGGAGTGATTTCTGTTACATTTGTATGATTGCCATTGTAGTTACATGGTACTGGTTTCTGTTTCATTGGAGTGATTTCTGTTACATTTGTATGATTGCCATTGTAGTTACATGGTACTGGTTTCTGTTTCATTGGAGTGATTTCTGTTACATTTGTATGATTGCCGTTGTAGTTACATGGTACTGGTTTCTGTTTCACTGGAGTGATTTCTGTTACGTTTGAGTGATTATTATTGTAGTGACATGGTACTGGTTTCTGTTTCATTGGAGTGATTTCTGTTACATTTGAGTGATTATTATTGTAGTGACATGGTACTGGTTTCTGTTTCATTGGAGTGATTTCTGTTACATTTGAGTGATTATTATTGTAGTTACATGGTACTGGTTTCTGTTTCATTGGAGTGATTTCTGTTACATTTGAGTGATTATTATTGTAGTGACATGGTACTGGTTTCTGTTTCATTGGAGTGATTTCTGTTACATTTGTGTGATTGTCGTTGTAGTTACGTTGGAGTGATATTTAAATTGTAGGGATTTTCAGTTAAGCTATGTTTTAAAATATATTAAACAAATTTAAAAAAGGTTTGCACAAGCCTAAGATTATATTCTTCTGATATGTTTTATGTTAGCATAATGAGTGTTACTACAGTGAAAAATATATTTTCAGGCAGAAAATACTTCTTGTATGTAACAGTTTTCTAAAACTGACTTGGAATAAACATTTTACCATGTGCTCCTCTCTCTCAATCGGTCTTCAGGCCAGTTCCTTGATATTTGGAATATTTTGTATGCAACAAGAGATTGTGTGTTCAGTGGGTTACAAACTCAGTTTAACCCTTCACTCATAGATAAGGCGTTTATTGCATTGGCAAACAGTTTAGATCCTGATCAGACTGCATAGATCTAAACTGTTCACTTTTAGGTTTGCCAACATTTTAGATTGCTGTCAGATGGCACAGATCTGTGTGCAGACTGATCAGGGCCCAAGATCATAAAACTAAATTTTGAGATCAGTCTCAAATCTCAAGGATCTGATTGGCTGAAATGGCGACTGGTCGCCATTTCAGCCAATCAGATGCTTGAGATTTGAGACTGATCTCCAGATTTTGTTTTATGATCTTGGGCACAGGATCTCAACTGGTCACCCACGTGATAAAAGATATACAGTGAGTTAAGGGTTAAGGATAGGTCACAAGTCTCCAGATAATCTCAGTCTGGGAACATTGAATGGCAGGTACTAGTTCAAGAACACAATTTTTTTCTGGTGTTGAGACAAACAAAACTATTACTGATTACCATAGGAATTAGATATTCAGTCAAAGTTTAGGTCAAACGGAGTCATTATTCATTCAAATTGGATATTACTTTTTCCAGAAGACAGGCAGAAAATTGTGATTTATTGATATTTTGCTTCTTGGAATATATTTCTCTCTTGCTGAGGTATAATATTGACAAATTTGGCAATTCTTTGCTATTAGACCTCATTGATTTTATTGAAGCAAGACCAGAAATGGTGCGAAGTCTATTTGCTATTTCGGCAGTAAAATCTTGTATGTGATGGAATTCTAGTAAATTGAAAAACTTGGTTGCTGTGATTTCATTTTGGATACTGGGAGTTTCTTTATTAAAGAATTGATTTAGTTAAAGCACTTGTGATTTTACTTTGTTTGGGAACTTGTGATTTCACTTTGTTTGGGAACTTGTGATTTCACTTGAGATAACTTTGTTGTGGTGTTTCTTTGGATAATAATCTCAATCAACAGTTGTGAATTAAGAGCATGTCATATGCAGGATAATGATTCACTTGTTTATTTCTATAATTTATTGACCAATTACATGCTGAACATTTGTAAGGAAGTACAGTAGAATCCGCTTATTTGAATAGCCTATTTGTCAAGACCCTTGATTCAATTAAGCGGAGTATCATAATATACGGAGCTTACAAATTCTGGCCAGTTTTTGATTTCGTTCGTATCTCCGCCATTCTTCGTCGGTGCGTCATGAGAAATACGCGCTTGTGAAATTCGCTTACGCCGTACCTTATTAACTACATGTTGAGAAACCCAAGATAAAAAAGATATTGTAAAAAAATAATAATAAACAACGATCATTTGCTTAATTTATTTTTCCTATACCGACATTTAAAAATAAAACAATTTACAACAGCACATAATCACCATAGATCGTCAAGTTTACAGCACATAGCAAGCACACATTAATTAATGCAAACTGTTAAGCAGCTCAGTCATGTCAGTTCTCAAAGTTCTCAACACAATTAATGCAAACTGTTGAGCAGCTCATGTCAGTTCTCAAAGTTCTCAACAGTTTGTTTTTGTGTCAACAGTTTGCACTTCATCAAGATTTGTTTGCCAAATCTAATTA
The DNA here is from genome assembly GCA_038501625.1 of Corbicula japonica. Taxonomy (NCBI): domain Eukaryota; kingdom Metazoa; phylum Mollusca; class Bivalvia; order Venerida; family Cyrenidae; genus Corbicula; species Corbicula japonica. Next base: position 18,768,555 of record JAZAYU010000001.1, read on the forward strand.
ACTTTCTAATTTATCGAGCAAGTTTTGATGAGTTTATTTGTTATTTTCACACATGTCTCGAACAGAACAACTATTTTTCTGTTTTATGTTTCTTTCTTTTTTCGAATAAAATAATTTTTATTCGAAAATTTCCCGTCTTACATAAAACGTAATTAGCTTATGAACGACAAAAAAAGGAAAATTCTCGATACGAGGAAACCCCATTATGTGACGTCATTGCTATAAATGTACACGGTAAACATGCGTGCCAGTGAACGGAAGTCATTATTTAAAGTAGGTGATAAACAGTGACAATAAATTTATGGAGTTTACCGGATATTGAACATTGCCTTGGGCCAGAAACTTGTGAATCTCAAGTAGGATTGTTAGGCGTTTTAAGGTGGGAAAGTGCTATCATAATAAACGGATTGCATGCGGTGACCTATTCAAATAAAGATACTTTTTATCATTGAAATAGATAGAAATGGTTTTGTGTTTTAATATTCTACTATAATAAGCGGATTATTCAAATAAGCGCTATTCAATTAAGTGGATTCTACTGTACTAATTTACTATTTTTACTTGTTTAGGTATATTATTTATTTGCTTGTTATGCTGAACTTGGTTTGATTAGACAGATTTGAAATGAGTTCCTTTGGTAATGAAGAGCTGAAGTTACACTTACTCCCAATCACCATTATCCTTACAGCTCTGAGTCAAGCTTCAGTTCTTTTAAAATATGATAATTGAAAAACTTTTACAAGTTTTAATGGATTTTATAACGAACTTAACTTTAACTTGGCTCCAATATCAAGCTCCTGTATCCCAGCATTTCATCTGCTTTTAAATTGTTTTAAAATAATGAATGTTTTATGATGTAAGACCATAAATTGGCCCAAGTCTTGTAAAAGAACAAATACAAATTAGCTTTTCTTTTCCTAAACATTTCACAACACCAAAAATTGTTTGGCTACTATTTGAAATTAAAAAAAAATAATTGAGCTCTTAAATCTGCAATTTTAAGAGTTTAGAACATTTTATTGATTTTTTTTATGACAATATTTTGGTATTCTCTTTTTTTATTATGGCTATACATATTGTATTCCAAATTATGCCACTTTAGTAATTTTACTGAACATTAGAAATTTTTTATCGTAATATTTCATTCAGTAGTGGCAAAAATTATTTATAGCTTCAATGGACTCTCACAGTTGTTATTATGATAAGGACTTTTGTTCTATAATTGCATAATGTCCCTTCTAGAAGACAGTGCTAACCATTGTTACGGTGTGACAGATATGTTATTAGAGAAATACAGGAAAGTACTTGACACTCTCTGGAGAGGTTTAAGTTTATTCGCTGACGCTAGAAGTTGGTGTTAATTTGATTTGGCCACAAGCTCCGCTACATTAATTGATGTATATCATCGGCATTGATGGTGTAGTTGTAACTGGAAATGGAAGTAAAAAATCTTATTGATTTTGTTCTTGTTAAATCGGTTTGTGATTCTTTTCTGAAGAAAATATTCCATTAAGGAAAAGGACTTAGTGGATCTAATTAACTTGGTTAAACATTGGAATTTATACTATTTATCCTCTTTGACTTCATTGGAGTTCAAGCGTTTCAAAAATATTTGCAGTTCATTGGAAAATAATGTATTAATAATATGGAATTGGATTTGTTGGTCTGTTTTATTCTCTTGGGTTGGCATGTTAATGGCAATATAGTGTAATTAAATAGGATTGTTTTCATATATCGTAATTCAATTGGATCATTTTCATCTGCTACAGGACTTGTTATTGAAATCAATTTACTCATCAGATGAAGATGTATTTTCTCAATCTGCTGTAAGAACAGTATTTGCATGGTATTCACATTTGCGGAACTGTCAAAGACTCTTAAGTTGCTAGAAATAAAAAATTGGTAATTGTTTAGGCAACTCCTTCTTGAAATTCGTTAGTTTTCTGGTTTTATAGTTTACTATAGTGATTCTGAAGAATGCTGACACAGTTGTTGGTTTGTGGCATTTGCAATTTTTAATGGTGGAGAAACAGACAAATTGTGAAGAATATTAACAAATTAGAAGATGAATGTTGAGCATTCTAGGATCTAACAGAAACTATTTTCTATTTTAACCCTTTACTCCTTGTCTACAGGTTTGTTGCGTGTGTGAAGAGTTAGATCCGTATCTGGATCAGCCTGATCAGGATCTACACTGTATGGTCAGAAGTAACCTAATGAATCAGAAAGTGGACAGCCCGCCCGGCTAGCTCAGTGGATAGAGCATCGGACTGTCAATCCAGGGGTCGTGAGTTCGATCCCCAGCCGAGGCGGGAAAAATTTTTCCGTGACAATTGAACTCGGACATTGCGTCTGAGAGTCATTTGTCCCTCACCTCTGATTCAAGTGAGGAAGCAGTCAGTCGCTTGCGGAGAAATTGGTTAGTACTGGTTAGAGACCCAGGAACACAGGTTAGGTGGACTGACCGCCGGGATATAACCAGAAAGGTGTTGAAACCAGGCGTTAAACCCGAAACAAACAAACAAACAAACAGAAAGTGGACAGTGTAGATCCTGATCAGATGGAAATGATGTACGCTCTGACAGGCATATTCCATGGAGTAAAGGGTTAAATAGAGAAATGTTTTGAATTGTTTACATAGAACTCTAATAGTGCTAGGATAGTGTTCTGATAGTGCTAGAAGAACGTGACTAGAATTTATATATGAATCCAGTGAATGTTGAATCCTCACAATTTTCATGAGTGAAGAGGAAGAAGACTCGTCAGAATTATCTGTTAGGAGAATTAGCGCGAGTGTCTCCAACGAGAGCCTCATGAATCTGCTCGAGTGGACGCAGCAGAAGTTGGATTCCGGCATTCAGGTTGTTAAGGAAGTTGGAAACTGGCTCGATGTCCATTTTCTTAAGGAGAATGATCGGCTGAATAAACAGGTAAGGAACATGCTGTTGGCTGCACTCTGTTTGAAAATAGAAACAAGTAAACAAGAACAACCCAAGCCAGCTGCTTTTATTTACCATTTCATGATTTGACTGTAATGTGAAAGATTAGAAACATGATTGATAATGTATGTTGTTTTGTTGGTTGTTGAAAGCAACAGCATTGATTGAGCGGATCATCATCATTCTTTTTGTTCTTGAGTAGTACATGGAATGAATAATAAATTATTGAAATCCCTTAGGAGTTCTTTTACTGTAGGTAAATACTCGTTACTATTTATTAGACTTATCAGTGTCCCTAGTGCACAAAAATGTTGTGCTTGAATTTTAAAAATTAGCACAGTATTTCGCTTGAAATTTATTTCATACTTCAAAGATTCATTACTGCTAGTTTGTTTTCATTTCTTTTGCTTGACTGAAGATGTTTTCTGCTTATGTGCAATTCGTACAAAACAAAATTTTACATTGTGAAAATATAATTTTTGTTTGACTTGGACAAATTCTGGGAAAAGCCTGCTTATATTTTAAAAAAATATGGCTGGAAGACAGTTTTACTCTACTCTTACTTATAATGTTTTATATTATGTTGGCAATAACTTGAAAGTCATGGGACAAATAATTAAATTTAAATATAGTTTATCAGCAAAAAGATTAACACTGTCCCCAAGTTTACTTAACAAGTGTTAATCACCGTCATGTACAGTTTCAAAGACTTCCATATTTGAAACCTTGGTTAAAAGTTGTGTTTAAAGATATCAGTCTTAGACCATTAAAGAAACGATGCTTTATTTGTTAGAGTTATTGTGTTGTACATGAACTCATGCTGAGATAAGAAGACACCACATCATAACAGAATCTCAGTGTAAATGAAAAGCTTTAAAAAGAAAATCTGCCATGACTGAACACATTCAAGACTAAGAAAGATCAGCAGCTCACTCTTATAGTGGTGTGAACTATCTTTGACACATATAGATAATCTAGTAGATTATAACATTTAAAAGTTTAAAACATATTACAAGACAAATATGTTAATGATAATAGCAGTTAAATTAAGTTAAAAACCCTTAAACTATGCTTTTGGTGAGAGGTGTTGCAAAGACCTGCAATTTGACCCTTTATCGGAAATTATCCCTTACCCTATGGGATATGGCAGATTTTCATGAGCAAACAGGGTGAACCAGATCAGTCATCACATCCTTGCCATCTGATCAGTGCCCAAGGTTATAAAACTGAGCAAGGAAACCAGTCTCAAATCTCAAGCATCTGATTGGCTGAAATGGCGACCAGTCGCCATTTCAGCCAATCAGATGCTTGAGATTTGAGACTGGTTTCCAATCTCAGCTTTATAACCTTCAACCCAGGATCTACACAGTTCACTTAATATTCATAACTACAAATTTTGATTTCAATTAGATTTTGACTAACCCTGCAATCTCTGTAAAAAACTGTAGCACTGCAGCACTTTAAAAAACACCTACCATGTATTTAGTCATTCAACAGCTGTTAGAACTGCCTCTCCAATAAAGACGCTGTATTTTACTTCCAAATTAGGTTTTGCTGTCAATAAAACTTTTGATGCTGTTGGATCATTCCCCTTGCATATGTTGAAACAATAACAAAAGGTGTGGCTTAAAGTAAAGCAACCTGAAGGCGTGATTAACAATGAACAACATTCTGTCAATTGTACTTTCCCGCGCTACTTCTCACCAAAAAATATCAATCACCGCGCATTGTGTTTGATGTTTTGGTTGAAAGCCAAAATCTAACTGAAATCAAAATTTGTAGTAGGTTGTTTCTGACCAGTTTGTGAACAGTGTATATCCAGATCAAATTAAATGGCTCTACACATGCGCTAAAACCTGTATAGTATGGAGTCAATGGTTAACAATATAAGTGATCACCAGTAACTTACTGGTGCAATCTTTTTCTCGATAAAAGAAAACTCAGTCTTTTTGTCATTCTTGCATTTATGACAGAAAAAGTCGAAAATATGAATAAATTTGCATCAGTTCCACAAATAAAGTCAGGTCTTACAGTCAGTATTGTTGGAGGAATCCCACCCCCAACTCTTACTGTCAAGACGACTGATGACTCTATATTAAAAATAAGTTGTATTCATAGTTTTTATAAATTGACTACCTTCAAGGAAAGCTTCGTGGAAGCTGCAAGTCTGGTCAGAGTCGATATATTACATATCTTGCCTTTTAAGCTTCCTATACATTTGTACTGTAATTTGGCAACTTCTATGAATAATTCCATAAATTCATATTTTGTGGCAGATCGAATTTGGGATAATTCCAGAAAATATCAAATATTTCCCACCAGAGTGTTTCTGAAGTTATTGAATCATTGGGTCTTATTTTGAAGTTCTCTGGCTTGAGTAATTCCTTTAACAAGATCGAAGCTTGACTATTTTAATATTAATCTTGTTAGCTTGTGATTAATTTGTATTTTTGGCACTCCCAGTAACTCATTGATCAAATTTTATTTGAAAAACAAGACAGAATATCAAGCTATGACTGATTACAAAAGTAGACATGAAAGTTTGAACATAAACATGTTCGGTTGCCTGAAATTTTGTGTCATTGTTTGGAAGGCAATACATAGACTAAGGGATTGATTTGTCCATCAAGTTGCCGTCACAAAAACTTAACATTGAATCCAACTTTGTAATTTTTAAATTTTTCTTCAGGAAACTTTAAAATTATGTTGCTCACAACATCACAGTCATCATGATGGCAAATTCTTTAGGACAAGGTCACATTTGATGTAGTTATGCCTCTTTTTTGGTACTTTGATTTGTCACGAAAACTCTACATTGGCTATAACTTTTTTATTTCTTAAAACTTCTTCAGGCCACTGTTCGTTGATTTTTCGTTTCTCAGATCCCGCCGACTCTAATTTCTGCTAAAATGGAAAAAAAATAAAATTGAAAATGACCAAAGAAAGACAAATTTTCCCGAACCATTTAGCGATTGACTGTTTCACTGCGAATGTCTGTACTTTCAGCAGACAGCGACAGTCGTTTATTTTCTGATAACGACGGAGAAAGAGTCTATTTTAGCAATTGTCCTCAAAATTTAGTGCAGTTTAACCTCCGAAAATATCCTATGATCACGACTCGATATTTTTCAAGCACAAAACCAAGAAGGATGCGCCCATCAACTCCGTGTTTACAACAACATGGTATAAATCATATGTATTAGACATATACCAAACAGTGAACAATTTAATGCCATATTATTCAACATTTATTCCGAAAGAACATAATCGTTACTTTTATTTTTATTTTTATTCCCTCCTCCGACCCTAACCGTCTCCTGAAAAAATCTGAGAAACAAAAAATAAAAAAACAGTGGCCTCATCAAACATACAAATTATATTGGATCCAGATCTACAATGTTCGTTTCATGTTCAGAAATTAAACTAAACAGTAAATAAAATGTTACGAGTATAAGTCCTGTACCTAAGGTTATAAAACTGAGCATGGAAACCAGTCTCAAATCTCAAGCATCTGATTGGCTGAAATGGCGACCAGTCGCCATTTCAGCCAATCAGATGCTTGAGATTTGAGACTGGTTTCCACTCTCAGCTTTATAACCTTCAGTCCAGATTAGACTTGACAGTTGTGCATTCTGATCAGGATCTTCACTGGTTGCACATGCATATAAGCTGTATCGAAGGAGCCATTAGGGAATTGATGACAAACTCGTATACAGATCTCCTCAACCCATATCTAGAGCACTGCATCTCAATATGGCTGCATTGTGGAGATTGAATATAGAATATAATGCAATTATTGGTAAGATAATTGCATATTCTGTAGAAAAATTACTGCCAGACACTATCTCCCAATAGTATTGTTGTGAAAGATCAGCTTTCAACCTATTATTGTTCTGAAAGATCATACTGTATTTGGGGGTTATTTATTTTATGTCAGACACAATCTATCTTACTAGGTACTTAGGTACACAGGATTCAAGCTTTGCTACTTCTTGTAACATCTTTACAGGAAAAAATGTAGATAGTTCTATAATTCTTTGGCTCTCCAATGTAGTTTAAATCTATGTCAAATGTCGATGTTTATGTTAGACAAATTTGAATGATTTTTCATTAACATTTCACAACACAACAGTTGCTTTGGCCAATATTTCGAATTTATAAGAAATTTAAATTGCTTTGAATTCTGCAGTGAGTTTGTATAAGTGAGGAACTTATCAATTCAGAAATTTATTCCGCCAGAAAATACAAAAATAAATGTAAACATAACTTTTTTAAAATTTGAAAACTATGAATGAAAGTTTGCTGTAAAATTACCATTACAGAAAACAAAAACTTTTTTAAAGTCTTTTGTCCAGGAATACAAATAGATTGAAGGGTAAGTCCCTGATACTTTTTAATTTTATACAAAGTGGAAATGGAACTATTTACTAAAATATCAAGAAAAAGTCGCTTTTAAACAATTCATCTGAGAAAAGGGTCATGAAGCACAGGCCTGTTTGCATTGGTGATGGATGTCAAGACAGTTCATTTTGTATTTGATCAGTGTAGAAGGTAAGATAACATGCTGTCAGTTCTGCTGAATGACAATGCTACTATTCTCAATAATGGTATATTGTGTGCTGCATACAATGTCAGTGCTCAGGTCTCCCTTGTGGTGTAAGATGTGATAGGAAGATTAAGGAGATCTGCATGTCTTGGAATACTAATTACTGTTTCTGGAAGTTGAGGAAGTTTTCAGCAACAGTCATAAGAACAACAGCAAATGTACACAGTGTACAAGTCTGTATCTATTTACAATGTTGCACATGCTGCCTGCAGGTAATTTGTCAATGGTTCATTCATGTTTTGACCTAAGATTTGAGCTTCCAAGTCTTATCACATCACTTGTAATTGAGGTGTGAAGCCCGAGAAAGCAGTTTGTTGAGTACACAGACTCAAAGGCCATTCTCACCAAGTTGTATTTGTCTTGCCATCCTGTAGCATTCCACTACAACAAGCTTGAAAATGTATGTTAAAGCAGCCTGCTGATGGTAAGCACTCCACTCCACAACTCCACTCCAACACTCCACTCCATATTTTAGCCAGCTGCAGGAGGGCAACATGTCCAAATAATTTGTCTGCTGGAATGATCAAAATGTAATGTAAACAACCAAGGCCAGTATGTGTAGAAAATGAGAATGCAACTCTCTTGTTGTTAGAATTCTATCTCCGGAGATAAACTCAAGAAAGTTATATGAGAAAAGTTCCGGGGAACTGAATAACGTTGTAAAATAAGTACTGACCGGGGAAAGTCAATTATGTTGTTGCTGTGAGGCTGTTGAAGACATTCCATCATTCATCTAGCCTATTTACATACAACACTAGAATAAAGCATTGCCAATGTATGACAATCAGCCTCTTTCCGATAATTGTATTTACCGTAGTCCTTTTGAAGAATACAAAACAAGTTATGGCAGTCTCTCTTCCATGTAACTATATTTTGTTCCTGTAACTATATTTTGTTCCTGTAACTATATTTTGTTCCTGTAACTATATTTTGTTTCTGTAACTATATTTTGTTCCTGTAACTATATTTTGTTCCTGTAACTATATTTTGTTCCTGTAACTATATTTTGTTCCTGTAACTATATTTTGTTCCTGTAACTATATTTTGTTCCTGTAACTATATTTTGTTCCTGTAACTATATTTGAGATGTGACCTGAAATGATGATTCTCTTGACGCACTTGATTCTTTAAAATATTTTGGGGGAAAATTTCTACAATTTACTTTGTATGACATTTGGTGCCCATTGTGAATTGCATCAACTTGCAAAGAAACTTCTTACAATACAGTCATACTTAAGCCATTAGTCCTGGTATAATTTTCTTGATGCTAGTTCATTTATTTCCTAAATTATAAATCCCCAATGCTGGTTCATTTTCTAGTATTATATTCTGAGTACTGGTAGCTTTCTAGAGTGTTGGTACTTTCACTGAGTTCTGGGTATCTCCAGAAATCAGGTATATTTTTGACATGTTAATGCTTTTACTTAATTTTGTATTTTTTTTAAAGTTCTGGGTTGAAGGTTATAAAGCTGAGATTGGAAACCAGTCTCAAATCTCAAGCATCTGATGGGCTGAAATGGCGACCAGTCGCCATTTCAGCCTATCAGATGCTTGAGATTTGAGACTGGTTTCCAAACAAAGCTTTATAACCTTGAAACCTGGTTTATATTTTGTGGGCAAGTGCTATTATGGAGTGTTGGTACCATTTACATATTTTTTAATAACAATTTTATTTTGGAAGTTACTTTCCTGGAAATTCTTGGACAGAAATACATGTATGAAAATAAAAGTTTATACTTTTTAATCAGAATAGAGCCAAAAATCATCCACGATTACATAAAATAAAAAAATAGCTTTGAAATTTATAGTAGTTCATTCCAAGCATACAATATTAAAGTCATGATAATCCATTATAGGTGTTTTAAGAGCAGTCTTGTTCGTATGTAAATAGAAAAAAAATGCAGTTATATGCAAGTCCTCATTCCACAAACCTTCGAAATATCTGCTGAGAAAATGAGAGACTTAATTAGTTATTATAGGAAGACTTGGAAGAGAAAATTGACCCAAATAAATGACTCTAGTTTCTCTTCTTATTGTTAAAACTAACATCTATTGATGAGCAGGAGATTTTTGGTTATAATTGTTAAGTTAAACACTGTGAAACAGTCTGTAGAAAATTCACACATCATCGGGGAAATGTACAACATGAACATGGTTATTGTTTCAGACATGGTTCTTCACAGTTGTACAGATTTATCATTTTTTACAGCTTTTGCAAACTATTTCATGTACCGTATTCTGGTGTGTATACCGCGCAGTTATGTATAACGCGCACCCGATTTTTTACGTAAAATCGGTGGGAAAACACTTTTTCGGATGTATAACGCGCACCAATTTTTCGTGTTGGGCGAAAGTTGGAAGGCTGAAAATAAGTGACAATTTGCTTGCATTTCTTTCGAAATAAATGGCGGTCCTAAAAAGGACCTTGGTCTGTCGATGTTCTCTGATGATTTAGAGGAGGACATCTATAGGCTCGAACCCTTCAAACTCGTCGTCGTCGTCACTGTCGCTGTCGAACATACGATACAGGTCTTTGTCTGCAATGGGCGGTAATGCGTCGCAATGACAATTTAAGATGACAATCTGAGCAGATGACAATTTGAGCTTTGAGAAGGTTTGCATGAGCAATGAATGTCAATCCCCAGCCTTCACTTTTATTGAGCAAATTTTGGCATTCACAACTTATCACCTACTCAAACATCTCATCACCTGCTCAATTTACTTATCACGTTCTCAAACATGTTTGTTGACATGTTTTAATTGAATGACAATGCCCTTTGGAATTTATTTGTTGCAAACAAATCGCAATTCGTTACAAACATATCGCATATTTTAATTGGAAAACAATACCTTTTACAAACACGAGTCGAAAATTGCTAACAGTAATTATTAAGTTAACAATAAGATGATCCATGTTGCAAACTAATGACACAACATAACCCAGTTATTTTACAATAGTTTTTTTATCTGAAAATATATTTAAGATTTCGGCTGAATCTAGATTTTTTAACAAACATTTTAAACAAATTATTTTAATATTTCTTTGCGAACACTGTTTTGTAACGACGTCTTTTACGATATAGTTTATTAAAACATGGACGCAATCGTCAGACGCGACGATCTGCATCCGACCTGCGCATAAAGATGCACAGTAAAACCAAAACTTCCGGTTTATCGTGTTTTAGATGATATTCGTCATTTTTGGCCACTTTGGGAGTCGGAAAAAAATGCGATGATTTTTTTCGGATGTATAACGCGCACCCGAACTTCGGCGTTTATCGGGAACGAAAAAATGTGCGCGGTATACACACCAAAATACGGTATTGGGATTGGTGACATTAGGAATTACATGTATGTATATCATTGGTATGATTTTGATCTATCAGCACTGTACACCAGCCATTATTTCTAAAATATCTGAATCACTCTCTGCAATCGTGATGAATTGAGCTTATTTGGGGCAAATAATGAAACAGCCATCTTGGTCAGCCTTATATAAAAATAATCGAATCCAATCTAATGTGTATTTTTTGGTAGAAAATGTCCCGACTTGCTATATCAGTTTGGGTCAGCTCAGAACACCAATATTAGTGTTACTCTTAAGAAAGTACAGAAGATTTTATGATCATTTCTAACTTTGTTGATCTTTTTTATATTTCTAGGTGGAGAATGTCAAGCTACTGGATCGGTTCAGTGCACGGAACACAGCCATCGGTACCCTGTACCTCACCACAACACATCTTATCTTTGTTGATGGAGCCGGGAAGAAGGAAATATGGGTAAATTGATTTATTTTATTATAAAAGTTTTCTGGAAATCAGCTGCATATTTCGAGGTCACAGTTTAGCTTCTCTCTGATAGTACTTGCGGTTTTCCTGTAAAAAAAATGTCAAGTGGTTTCCTAACGTTTTATTTACAAAGAAATAGAAGTTGGTTTTCATTAAATAATTATGTCTACCCCCACATAGTGGGTTGGGAGACATCTTGGTGTTTTCTGTATTTTTATATGTTTGTCTGGATATAGAGACATTTTATCGGCCCATTGGTTAAATATTGTCCAATCAAAAAGTGCTTTATGATAGACCTTATAACTCGATGCAACTTTGGAAAATTAACTCAGGTTCCTATGAAAGGTATTCATTTCAAAACCATTGTTGATGAAAAATTCAATGATTGATGAACAACCCATTATTAAACCCATCACACCAGGTCCCAAGGTTATAAAGCTGAGTTTGGAAACCAGTCTCAAATCTCAAGCATCTGATTGGCTGAAATGGCGACTGGTCGCCATTTCAGCCAATCAGATGCTTGAGATTTGAGACTGGTTTCCATGCTCAGTTTTATAACCTTGGGCACGTAAGTTCTGTAAGATAAGGCAAATCAGGTTATGATTGAGCACCAAAGGTTGAAATGTTTTGTATCAAACTTACCAATCTGTCTGTGCTTACATTTTATGAGTATCGATTATACAATGGTAGGATCTTTGGAAAAAAAAAACTGTACTGGGAGATAGAAGTTTATGAGTTTTTGATGAATTATTGGTAGTGTAGTATGCAGAAATCTGATAAAATAGCTGCAAGACATGAACCCTACCAGACTAAATCAATAGCGCCAAGATTTGGAAAGATTTTGGAACAAATCGTTAATCTTTAGAAAGTCTTAGGAAAATTGTGTTAAAACATGTTTGTATTATACTTTAGGCCAGGCATTTATAAACACTTCTTGTTCATGATGTCATGAACATAGAAATTTCTGGGAAATGCATAGTTACTGTTATTTAAAAACATATTCTGTCCACATGGAAAAACATATTGTGATTGAAGGTTATGTGCAAAATTGGTCTCAGTGAATTTAAATGGAACATTGAAAGTAAAGTATTGTTATTCATAACATTCACTGAGCTAAAATGAAGATTTTTATTGGCAGAAAAATAGTGAATATCGAAAAAAAATTCAATTATTTGAATATAAATATTTCTGCTTAGAACTTGAAGGAACATGTTCAACCCAACAAGTGATTGCTTTCACACCAGTTGACATTTCCTGAAGATTTGGTTCATTAGTTCTCCAGAATTACTGTCTGTGGAAGGCAATTTTCCTTGATTGGTTTAGCAAATGTCACAGATGAAGGGACATGTGTGACTGGTAAAACCAAAGATATCTTGTCTTAACTGATCAGTGAGATGTTGTAATAAAAAAGAGAAAATGAAGAAATAACACAGCCTCCCAATAGCCAATGATGAAAATGGACAGGGAACTGAGCCCAAGATCAAAGAACTAAAACCTGAGACCAGTCTAAAATCTTAAGCATCAGATTGGCTGAAATGTCAACCAGTCACCATTTCAGCCAATCAGATGCTTAAGATTTGAGACTGGTCTCCAAACTCAGGTTTATGATCTTGGGTCCTGATCATTATCATACAACTACTTTCATAGTAAGACATCAGTATGACTGGACAAGTAGAGATCCCTTGCGAAACATTTTAGGTTGTAAATACATGAATCAGGATTAACAAACAACACAAGTCACAATAAACAAAGTTTCCGAATTAAAACAAGTAAGGATCAACACATCAGGATTAACAAAATAAATGATAGAATAAACACAAGCCTCAGAATAAACAGAAATCAGATAAACACAAGAATAAATAAACACACATCTCAGAATAAACACAAGTCAGGATCAACACAAGTTTCAGAATTAATACAAGTCAGATTAAACTTAATCCAAGATAAACACAAGCCAGGATTAACCCTTTACCACATGGAATTTGGGCAAACAGTGTAGTTCAAGATCATCCATCACATCTTTGCCATCTGATCAGGATCTTCATTGATTGCTTTTTGTTGATCTGAATTAATGAAACTATGTTTAAGTTAAGTTCCTTATTTCATGGTGGCTTAAAATTCATGGATTGATCTATCCACTAAATCCACGAAAAAATTAGAATGCCACGAATAACAATGATATTTAGCTCGACTATTCGAAGAATAGGGGAGCTATCCTACTCGCCCCGGTGTCGTCGTCGGCGTTCCCGTCGGTGTCCGTTAAACAAAAAATGCACTTTGGTCCATAACTTGAAAACTACTTATGATATCAACTTGAAACTTGGAATATATATTCACCATCAAATTCTACATCATTATCAACAACACCCATAACTCTGCTACAAATATTTTTCAAGTTATGCCCCTTTTTCACTTAAAGTTTGCGTTAAGGAAAAGATGAGATATTACTTTGAAACTTGGAATATATGTTTGCCATCAGTTTCTAAATCATTATCAACAAGATCGATAACTCTATTGGAAATATTTCTGTAAGTTATGCCCCTTTTGCATTTAGTTTTTACCTCGACTATTCGATTATTTCATTGAAACTTTGAATATTTTTCACCATCAAAATCTACATCATTACCAACAAGACCCATAACTGTAATACAATTACTCTAAAAGTTATGCCCCTTTTTCCACTGTCCTTTTTATATGCCCGTTTCAAAAACGGGACGTATTATGGGAACACCTGCGGCGGGTTGGTGGATGGGCTGGCGGGCAGGCGGCGTCCACATGGTTTCCGCTCTCTAAGTCAAAGAGTTTTCATCCAATCTTTATCAAACTTGGTGAATATGTTGGTGGGCATAATATCTCGACCAAGTTCCATAACCAGCCAAATCCCCCCAGGCACTCCTGAATTATGGCCCTTGAATTGTCCAAAATTAGGGTTTACGCTCTCTAAGTTAAAGAGTTTTCATCCGGTCTTTATCAAACCTGGTGAATATGTTGGTGGGCATAATATCTCGACCAAGTTCTATAACCAGCCAAATCCCCCCAGGCACTCCTGAATTATGGCCCTTGAATTGTCCAAAATTACTGTTCAGCTCTCTAAGTCAAAGAGTTTTCATCCGGTCTTTATCAAACTTGGTGAATATGTTGGTGGGCATAATATCTCAACCAAGTTCTATAACCTGAAGGATCCCCCCAGGCACTCCTGAATTATGGCCCTTGAATTGTCCAAAAACTGAATTAGCGGTATCTGCTCTCCAAGTCGAATAATTTTCATCGGATCGTTTTGCAACTTTGATGATCAGCATTTTGACGGGCGTATTTTGTGTCAGTTTGGCACTCTTGTTTCACTTATATTTTCACTTAAGTGCACTTCATCGATAACTGTGCAAATACTTAAGGTGTCAACTTCAAACTTCCATTATATTTTCATTTCATTTCTTTTTCTGTAACATTACTGAAGTGATTGATATTGAACTAAAAGTAAATGTCTCTAATAAAATATTACTACCAAGTTTTCTTACAAATCCAGAAATATTTCATAGTTATTCCCCAATTCAGTTTAATATTTATTGTACATTATGGAATTATTTCTGTTATTTGAAATGAATTTCTCCCTTACCATTCACTTGTTAATATTTTTCCTGATTGCACACATAAATGTATGGCCATAATTTATCTTCAAATTGCATTTGTTTCAAATGATTCGAATAGTCGAGCGTGCTGTCTCCTCTGACAGCTCTTGTATAGTATTCACAAATTCTGACTATAAGCATAATTTTTTATTCAAATCGACAAACTTGTTACTTGGTTCATTAATCGAGACTGTCATTTGCCAACTAATCAGTAGATTGGCTCATTAATTTGCATCACGATTACATAAATGTCATGAAAACAAATTTCAAAGCGTTTTATTTCAGTCTGCAAGAAGGTTAAAAGCAGTCATATGTAGCGGAAGTAAATGATAATGAATGTTGATTATATAATATTGATACACTTTATCTGGAAACTAGTTAAAAGATCAATTTATAAATAAAACATTCAACAACAAGAAAGGATTGAAAAATAGTGCTTTCTAATTCTGCCAATAATATGTGTAACTTATCTTGATACACATGATTTTTCCAGTCGTTATCTCATATTTCTTAGGAACCAATTTAGGCGATTTTCGACCTAATTAAACCTTAAAATGACCGATAGGGGACTGATTGGAGCTCGATCGTCTGTGTAACTGGGCCTATATGTTTAACATTTTAATATCAGATTAGACATACTACAAATTTCGATTTCAAAAAAAATTTGACCCAGCAAACAACCTCTTTCATCACCTGTTGCACTGCAGCACTTCACAAGATGCTGACCGTATTTTTTATCATGCGACAACTGTTAGAACTGCTGCTCCAATAAAAAGACGTTGCAGTCTACCTTCAAATCAATTTTTGCTGTCAATCAAAGTTTTGTCGCTGTGGGTTCATTCCTCCTTAGGATGTTGAAGCAATAACAAAAGGTGTGGCTTAAAGTAAAGGAACCTGAAGGCGTGATTAACAATGAATGTCAATTATACTTTCTCGTTTATAATTACTTGTTTTGACAACACTGTTGTTTACTATGGATAAAACGTTTGAATCAAGGCTCACCTGCCTCTGAAAATTAAAATTTTGTTTTTTTTTTTTTTGGTTAACATTTTATTTCATTTATTGTATTTGTAAAAAGGATACTGTATATAAAGCCACGAAAATCATTTATGAATAAGGAAAAAACATTTTAACTGCTAAAGAAAAAAATTCGAAGTTACTAGTGCAGATAATTTGATCAACATAAAAACTGTGAGTTTTATTAATAAAGAAACATTGCGAAGATATTGGTCCGGATTGATCCGATTGATCAACAACATTGGTTTGTGATGGTTTGGTCAGATGATTGAGTTATGACAGTAGGAACAAGTAAATGACTATTGATTGATAACAATCAAACACCGAGGTTAAGACTTCTTACTGGGAGCCCAATCACAGTAATGAGCAGGAGACCACTTAGAATTCCATCGCAGGCTCGCCAAATAGGTATTGATTGGTCCGAGAACAAAATGGGGGAATACAACCATTCCTTGCAATAGTATTGAAAGGGATAATATGGTAGCATACAAGAGCCTACAGAGAAAAAAATGTTTAATCATTTTTGTGTATATCAATCATCTTAGTATTGCAGAGACTGTTGATATCTTCAAGTTTTCAGCAATTCAAGTTAATGATTTTGTTTTGCTCAGACAGTTATCCTGGAAGTAAATAATAATTATTGCACTTTTGTATCATATTAATAGCCCCAGTGGGCATGATAATAATTTTGGTGTATTGATTTTTATGTAAAATGTTACTTTATTATAGTACAAACATATTATAGAGATACAACATACATAAGACACATCCTCACAGACTATTTCAATCACTGGTGTATCATTTATGTTGGGTTGAAGATCTCTTGAACACTATGAGTGGGATTTATAGACAATATTTCAGGATGATTAAAGCTCTCTGCAATCTTATCACGATTACTTCCAGTAGGAATGGTCAGCTGTAGAGTAATAGAGGATGAATGAGGTCCTCAGGAATTTGACTGATGTCAAGTAGAAAATCTTGTTTCATTGTGATATAATAGAAGATTATCATAATGCATAACAATATACCCCAGAGGGTCTGATACATTAACATTGTTTTGTCAGTTGGTCTGTTGGTCTCAATATGGTACATATTATATTTCTTGCTAGAAATCAGGTGGATAGTATCAGAAGTAATGTTATATACAGTTAGACTGTCAGAAGTTTCTGTACAGTCAAATCATTATGTTAACCTGGTTTTCCAAAGAATAACTTTGATTATTAGGTTAGGGTATGTCTTTGGGTGGCAGGGGAGCGTCACAAATCCATGTCCAGGCCAACTTAACCATATAATTATGGACATTTCAAAATAACTTGGCACAAATGTTCAGCATGATGAGGGGGTGTAGTGCAGTGTACTGTACTAATGCCTGTAGGTCCAAGGTCAAGGTCACTTTTACCAAAAAATAGATTATTTTAGTACAGTTCTTGGAGTTTAATTTGTGGAATATCTGTGGCATGTTGGAAAAACTGTGACAACAAATTTTATAATACAACTCTAAGCTCCTTTTCTCAAAGCTATTCATATTTTGCAGATATTACACATGCACCTGTCCCAAGTGGAAAAGCTGGCAATCACAACAGGGGGATCACCTCTACAGTTGCACTGCAAGAACTTTATGTGTATGACATTTGTGATCCCGAGGGAGAGGGACTGCCATGACATCTACACATCTCTTATGGAGCTCTCCAGACCTGGTATAGTATCTCATTATTAAAATGAGTTATTGTAAAGAATATGCTCTGAAGTGTTGTAAGTTCCTCTGCTTCCAGCCGGGCCCAAGATCATAAATCAGGAGATCAGTCTAAAATCTCAAGCATCTGATTAGCTAAAATGGTGACTGGTCGCCATTTCATCCAATTAGATGCTTGAGATTTGAGACTGATCTCCAATCTTAGTGTTATGATCTTGGGCACAGGTGTAAACAGACTAGTGAACAGAACAGAAGATTGATTCCTTTTGAAGCGAAAATACTTCCATCGTAAATGAGTTAACCAGCCAGCAAAAGTAAATTACATATTTTCATATATATCTGTATTTACCACAAAGAAATGATTCAGCATATGTCTTGCATTTATTTGTTAAATTTAACATAAATACATCACTGTACTTAAATTGGGCTGCTAATAAATTGTTGGAATTTTACAGCATGAAATTTCAAGATCCAGATTATTTATAAATTGTCTGGAATGAAATTTCAGCATCCTAAATATTTATCAATTGACTGGAATTTTCAACATCTCATTGACTAGGGAACAAAATATGATGTGCATAAAACTATACGTTTTACATATTTTTTGTATAGTAAAATTCTTTGAACTACACTTTATATGGTTCATAGTTTGTAATCAATATATATATGTTTCTTTTTCTGTTTGAGTATTATTTTCCACAACGGGATAATGAGCCGTCATTCCAGTTTGAAATGTTGCTGACAGGCGAAGTGCCCGCGTATTTTGAGTTTACCATTATTAGTTAGGCTTAAAACATTTTATGGTATTGATCTGGGCATAGTTATCAAGACCTACAGCCATTAAGATTTCCCTCTTGAGAAATTGCTTGCACTATACAAAGCCAGATTGGTAATTAGAAAACTTGTTTAGATATTTTTCATGTTTCAAATCAGCGATATTAATGGGCATTGTGAAAGACCAAGGCAGTAGTTGGTGATTTGTTGTCAGATAAGTTTTGTAGTTTTGTTGTTGGGTACTGGTAAAAAGTGAGAAATATATGGGTGATGTACTGTTTAGATGAGAGGATGTTTTGTGGCAAGGGGATAATTGGCTTAGGTCATGTTCATAGAATGTTGAGTGGCAAGAATATGGTTATTTAGTAAATGTTTTCCTATTGTGGATGTCTTTTGGTAAGCCAGTCAATTTTTAGATCAGCTGATTTTACCTCACATGAAGTTGCTTGATCAGATGTTGCTTTGTCGTTGTTAAGTGAGCGAATGTTTCTTGATCAAACATTGTAACTTTTTTGTGAGATTCTGGCAAGAAAGAAAGGCAAAAACTAGTTACTTGCTGTTTAATTTACCTCAAGTTTGTTATGCCCCCACAAAGTGGGAGGCATATAGAGTTGCACTCGTCCGTCAGTCCGTCCATCCGTACGTATGGATGTCCCCAAATCTTGTGGCATCAACTCCTCCTAAACTACGAGGCGGATTTCTTTCTAACTTGCACAGATGATCAAGGAGGATGTGTAGATGATCGTAAAGGATTTTTCCAGCAACCATTTTTACCAGAGTTATGGTCCTTTGTTATTACAAATTTTGTTGCAGCAGTGGGGGCATCAGTGTCCCAGGACACATTCTAGTTTTTATCATCATCAGTCTAAATGAGATTATAACTATTTTTAATTTCATGAATAATGAAAAAACATAAAAAAGCATTCAGTTTGAGAATTGTTTACGTCAAAGTTTCATTGCAGAGACATTAACCTTTACTGTATCAGTCTGTTTGCTGGACAATGTTATCTTTTCTCCCTTATGATATTTCCATGTTTAGATATCATGAAATATCAGAGTATCCTGAAAATAAATCTTTACAAACGATTTCATTTGTCATTATCTGTTTGTGTAGGCACCAGTTAGGAAATTGCAGCATAGAATTGCATTGTTAACAGACGTAACATTATTTAACCACATCCATTAAGAAATCCCTTGGGCAGGAAATGCAATCATGAAAACAAGATAACCGTATTTGGAATAAGGCCAGATTAGCTGATTGATTTCATCCTTAGGTTTTAATATGTTCTTTAAATGATAAGATTCCAAAATAAGTTTTGTCTTTAATATGTCTTTTTTTTACTTTTGTTATGAAGGTTGGATATTTAGTACTATAAGATCATTAATATTTGTGAGTTAATATTTTTTGTGGATTCCATTGGGAGACCAAGCCATGAATGTTAAACCACCACAAATATAAGGAACTGAACTTAACCCTTTCCTCCATAAATACGCATTTTTACGCATGTGCAACCAGTGTATATCCAGATCATCCGGCACATCCACGCCGTCTGATCAGGATCTGCACTGGTCGCATTTTGGTCAGAAATAACCTAACAAATCAAAAATCGAACAGTTTAGATCCAGATAAGACGGCACGGATGTGCCAGCTGATCTGGATCTAAACTGTTCACCCATGCAATAAAGGTGTGTCTATGGAGGAAAGGGTTAAACATAGTTTAGAAAATTCAGATCAATGAATTTGAAGAAAATTGTGTCTAACAGTAAACTATAAATTTTACGCCCACAAATAATAAGTTTATCCAGAATATTTCTGATAAAAGGGATTGCTACAAGATCTCTTGTACTGATAATTGTTGTCTGGTGAGACAAATGACAAACATTTAAGTCTGGATTTTGTTCTGTTCAGTTCCAGATTTATTGTGACGGTGTCTGTAGCAGTATAATTAATTAAATAAAAGATCAGAACAGAATCGATCCCAGTGTTAGTTCACCTGCACTAATTTTTCAAATTGGATTTGATCATGTCTGACACGATTGTCATTGTTTGATTTCTGTGCATTTTGTTTGTTTGACTTGCAAGTTAAGTCCCTTTGCTGTCCTGTGCAGTTTGTTAGTCCTTTTGCTGTAGAGTTTAGCCTTATGTTGTAGAATTAAGGTCCCTTTGGTATTTCCTGACTTTGACCACAATTTTTTTATGTTTATAACTTGCTTAAGACAAATTGTTTATTTGTTGTTGTTTAGAAGTGACCTTTGATAAAACCATTTTATACATATTTTATGTATTTTAGGCAGTTTGGAGGTTCTGTATGCATTTTCCTATCAACAAAGCTGTGATTACCCAAAACAGTATGGCTGGGACCTGTTTGATACACAGACAGAATTCATGCGCATGGGAGTCCCAAATGAAAACTGGGTGCTGTCAAATATCAACAAAGAGTATGAGGTAATGATTAACAAATTATATTTCTAACATTTTACCATGTATGTTCCACATGCATAGTTTTTCTTAATGTATGACAATAAATATAAATAAACAACATTAAGTTGTGCGAAGTTTTATTGAACTGCATTTTGCCATCTGAGAGATAATTTTCTTTTTATATATTGACAGTGCAATAAGGACTGTAGACTGTCCTTTAGCATTTGCCTGTGATGCCATGTCAGAATACTTAAAGCAAATTTGTAATGTTCATTGTGGATTAAGTTGTAATATTGAACTTGAATTGTGGTGATTAGATTGTGCCATAGGTTGCCATAGGTTGGTCTGATCCTGGATCATACCATCAGGAGTTGTTGTCAGAAAATCAGACCTATGCTAAACATCATCTTTGTTCAGAAAATGTCTTCTCTAAAAAGTATAACAAAAACTTACTGAATTTCATCTATAAACAGGTAAACAAAAATATTTAGCTTTGTTGTCTGTCAGACTGTAGAGACATGCACTTGGTACTTTACTGTCAAACCTGTAAACTTGGTAAAACTGGCACTAAGTGTTTTTAAACTCGATAGATAAGCTTCTGTACACTGTAACACCATGTAGATATAAACATGTCACAACAAACATTGGAGAAGATTTTGATCTTACATTAAGATATTAAATCTAGTATATTTGGATAATAAAAATGTCTAAGGGACGATGCTTTAGTCTGTATAGTGATGAGATTCTAGACAATGCTATAAACATTGTCAGTATAACATCCATGGAATCCTGGTTTAGACATTTAATCAGTAACAATGTAGTATCTGTTACCAATAAATATGGAACGCTTAAACTGTCTTATGTTAAGAAAAACTATTATGCTCGGTCAACTGTCATTCTGTTGAGTCCAAGAAACGATATGCCATGTGATAATTCTAAATTAATATGACCTGTAACTGAAATGTCATGTTATGTGATGTTAATATTTTCTAGTGTCAAAAGAACGTGTTGTTGGGTGCTGTGTTTAGTTGAAGCAGTGTATTGCAGGGTGATTCTTTTGTTATGTTCAGTTGCAATGACATGCTATTGGGTGGTAGAAGTATCATGTTCTGTTATGATAATATTCTGTCTAGTGGGTGATTCTTTATGTTTAGTCATGAAAATATATTGTTGAGTAGTTTCAACATTATGTTAAGTCAACTCAGTGTCGTACTGAGTGATTCTTTCATTATGTTCAGTTGCAATGACATGCTGTTGGGTGGTAGAAGAATGTACAGTTATGATAATGTTCTGTCTAGTGAGTAATTCTTTATGTTCAGCCATTAAAATATACTGCTGAGTAGTTTCAACATTATGTTAAGTTGAAGCAGTGTATTACTGAGTGATTATTTTATTATGTTCAGTTGCAATGACATGTTGTTGGGTGGTAGAAGTATCATGTTCAGTTACGATAATGTTCTGTCTAGTGCGTAATTAATTATGTTATATCATGGATATATACTGTTGAGTAGTTTAATCATTATGTTTTGTCCAAGCAAGGTATTACTGAGTGATTTTTTCATTATGTTCAGTTGCAATGACATGTTGTTAGGCGGCACCTAAACTTTGCGGTTAATTGACAATCTGTTCGGTGGTAATACAATTGTGTTGAGTTCATTCCGATATCTTCGGATCAAATCAAAATGGCGTCTGCATCGCGTCTGACGCGCGCTAGAAGAAATGGGTCTTTAAGTCCTTATAACTAACTTTAAAGACCAAAACACACTAAGCAACAAAATGATTAAACTTCTCAACAGTATATTTTCCTGACTAAACATAATGAATTACTCACTTGACAGAAGATTATCGTAACAGAACAGGATACTTCTACTACCGAACAGCGTGTCATTCCAACTGAACATAATGAAATAATCACTCAGTAATACACTGCTTCGACTAAACATAATAATTGTTCTACTAAACAGTATAGTTTTATGGTTGAACATAATAAGTATAGCACAAAACAGAATATTATCAAAACTGATCATTATTGTTGTGCCACCCAACAGCATGTCATAATAACTTTGAATAATGAAAGAATCACCCAGTAATACACTGCTTCGACTAAACATAATGATGGCTCTACTCAACAGTATATTTTCATGGATGGACATAATGTAATACGCACAAGACAGAATATTAACATAACTGAACAGAATGACAGTTAACCGAGCATAATAGTTTTTCTTAACATAAGACAGTTTAGGCGTTCCATAAATAGATATTTTCTGATGATTAAACATGCAAACCGAAATAGAACAATTTAACTTCTCTGTAATGGTGTTTGCTGCTCTTGTCAGGCCTGTAATTACACTGAAGTTAACACTTCCCTTTAAATCACCTAATATTTGTAAGATATGAAAGATAGAATGATGTCTCTTTCCAAAATATATCTATGATGACATTTTTACCTAATCTCTTCACAATGATTAAGCTAATAACCCCTTTACTCCATATATATGGGTTTATGGGTATTGCAGTGTAGATCAAGATCAGCCACCACATTTGTGCTGTCTGATCAGAATCTACACTGTCCGAGTTTCGTAAAAAACCCGAATGAATCAAAAGCAAACAATATAGTTCCAGATGAGATGGCACAGATGTGCCTGCTGATCTGGATCTACATTGTTCCCTCATTGAAAACAGCCTTACGGAGTAAAGGGTTTATATCATACTTTCCTTGGCAACTGTGTTAGGTGTTACCATGTCCTTGTTCATCTGTCATAGTTTTGGTTAAGATGTTTTTGTTTAGGTCTAAGTATTCTCAGTAACTTTTCAAAATAAAGGTTTCAAATGACATGGTTGCCTGACATCTTAGTATCAACAACATTTGCATTTTGTCATGGTTATGCACATTTTTACTTAGAATTTTGGTAAAGTTTATGAATAAAACCTTGAAGTACCCAGCATGATTGTTCAACATCATTATAACAAACACACAGTAGAGAATGATACTGCTTTTTGTGATGTAATTTGTTTGGTCATGTTAACTTTGCTCAGTAACCATTAAAGCTACAGCTATGATACTTTACCTGCTTGTTTGACATCATAGTAAGAGTATCATACAGGAACATGTCATAACTCTTGTCTGCATTTTGTCATTGTTTTGCCCTTTTTCAAATCAGAAGTTTGTTCAAGTCAGTTTGTCATAGTGATTGTTTAAGCTTCTGCTTTGAAGCTTTAACACAATTGTTTTTCATCATCAATACCACCACATAAGTTATGCCCCTCCCTTTACTTGTTACACAAATGAGTATTGGGCACCTTCATACAGTGCTGGTTTTGTTCATTTTTATGACAAGATCAATAAATGATGACAGTTAGTGTTAATGTTTCCAAGAAGATCAGCCATCACTGTATCTATTCAGAAAACAATAAACTTCAAACCTGAGATCATATTTGATGCAGATTGAACATGCAAGAGAAACAAATGTCAGAAATGCAAAGCAGAATTTGATCACTTTTTTATCTTATAATTTTGCTTTCTTTAATGTTTAGATGATCTTGTGTTTCATGTGAGAATGAAATATAAAGAGAAACAATTGTTAAACCTTTACTCCATGAGATTTGGCTGTTATATATGGGCAAACAGTGTAGATCCAGATCGGCCAGCACATCTGTGCTGTCTAATTAGGACTGACACTGTTTGATTTTTGACTCATTAGGTTATTTCCGTCCAAGAAGCAAAAATTGTAGATCCTGATCAGACAGTACAGATGTGCTTGCTGAACTGGATTTACACTGTTTGCACATGTGATAAATCCTCTATCTATTGAGTAAAGGGTTAAAATATCAAGTTTCAATAATTGCTCATATTTATGGAGATTTTAATCTCAAATCTTCGATTTACTGTCTTCACTTATTCAGAGAAATTGTTCTCCTTACTTCCCTTTCTGTCAATACATGTTTTCGTACCAGAGTTTTCTGTATATTGATTCCATGTTTCGAAGTAGTAAGGGAGTACAGGGTCTTCGCTCAAATCCATCTAGATTGAATAATAGGAAAATTACGTAAGTTTGATGTTATATCGATATTGTTATCAAAGCCAAAGACTTTGAAGTAGTCACTAGGCCTTCTTAAATTTGCTGTTACGAAAAGTCTGTCTGTTTTATTTAAGTGTTATTGTCGATCACTTTGAAGAACAGATTTCTTTCAATTTTCCTTAACATTTTGTTAAACCTTTATGAGTTGCGAAGGAAAGTAAAGCACAAGTGTGCATATGTGTTGGGTGACATTGGAAAAGGCTTTAAATTATAATAAATGCAATTGTATGAACTTTATTTATTGCTGGATTTTTTAAGATAGGCACATTACACATGAATGAAGGAAGGTTAACACAATCTCCCATAATTTTGTTATACAATCACCTGTTTTAACCTCTCGCATCAGTGTAAATTTCACGGTATAGTGTACTTACACTGTACAGATCAACATTATTTCTAAACTGACTTGTATCTTCTGTTGTGTGTTTTCAGATCTGTGATACATATCCCCGTTATCTTTATGTCCCGGCACGTGCTGCCACACAAGTTCTAATTGGAAGTTCAAAGTTCAGAAGTCGTGGTCGACTGCCAGCACTCTCCTATTTTCACATAAAAAATCAGGTATGTGTTAGTGTTAGTTTTTTCAATAGCATACTTTGCCATACATTAAATGGGTGGGTTACTTATTGCAGTAAACTTGTTATTGTGGTATATTTGCCATTGATATGATATTACTATATAACTTTCAAATACTGAAGTTTGTTATTTTAAGTAAAACATACTTTAAACAATGTAATTTGAACATAACAAGCTGTACTTTATAAGAATCCTCACAATCTAAGTTGTGTACAATTTAACTGATCCATTTCCATCATTAACATAGTTTATTTTTCAATTTAAACACAAAGTGTTATTTACATCCAAAAAAGTCAAGCTTGTTTGTTCCCAAATTATTTTATCAGTAACAAATAATTACAATGAATTGCAATATATATCACAATTTTATTTTTCTTGGCAATACCTTTCCCTAATATATTATTCAATCAAATGTTTATGATGTTTATATTTTTATGCCCCATGAAGAAGGAGGCATATAGAGTTGCACTTGTTTGTCTGTACATACATACATCCTCCAAATCTTGTGGCATCAACTCCTCCTAAACTTTCGGGCGGATTTCTTTCAAACTTGCACAGATGATCAAGCAGGATGTGTAGATGATCAGAAAGAAAGGATTTTTTCCTGCGACCATTTTTACCCAAGTTATGGCCCTTTGTTATTACAAATGTTGTTGCAGCATTGGTGGCATCAGTGTCCGAGGACACACTCCAGTTTTATTCTATGCCATGTTGGTAATAGACTTGATCTGGAATTCAAAGTAGACTCAGTTTTCCTCAGAATGTTGTGGGTACAAATAACATTTTATTGTTGGAAATTATTTTAGTAGGATGTCATTAACAAAAGGATTAAGGTTTGATGTACATTACTAACTTTGTATAGCCAGTTAGTCATTTTTATTTGAACCAACACTGTAAACCTAAAATGTCTGAATTCTGGATATCATCAGATTGTACTATCTGTAGTGCATAAGTCAATTAAAAAATGGTCATGGATGTCTTCTATAAAATATTTTTTAAAGTAAATAAATTCAACCTTTTAAGATTAAAAAAATGTTTCTTGCATTTCAGGCAGTAATATGTCGATGTAGTCAGCCATTAAGTGGATTTAGTGCCCGGTGTGTGGAAGATGAGCAAATGTTACATGCAATACTTAAAGCCAACCCTGATAGCTCGTTCATGTATGTTGTTGATACCAGACCAAAGGTCAGTACATTGTAGTAGCTCATTCAAGAACATTGTTAACAGCAGACCAGAGGTAGATATTTATGGAATATTATTCCAGTATGCAATCTGTAGGTTTGTATTTGTAGAGTTGGGTATGTAAACAATATCACACGAGACCGAAGGTCGAGCGTGATGTGGTTTACATACGCAACAAGAAATAATACAAACCTACAGATTGCATACTGGTATAATGTTCCTTTTATTATATACCCTTATTTCACATCCAATTAAATGAGCACTAAATCAATAATGAAGAGCGAGATGTGATGTAAGCAATTGCGTCACAATAAATCTTTATGTCCTCAAACAAATGTTTACATTTTCAAGCGCCATGATCGATCTGTCAGATAAAGAATTCTTTAACTTTCAAATCTGTGAAGGACTAAAATCAATAACAGCAAAATTGGGACAAGACCCGAAGGTGCTGGAAGTGTTTACCGTGGTATTCGATATGTAAGGAGTAGGATTTGAAAGTGTTTCATTCTTATACCACAGCAATGAGCTTTGTTTACATCAAATCATAGGGTCAGGCTTTAAACAGAAAATAGGAAGAATTGTTGCAAATGGATATTTAAATTGGGATAGTTGAACGGTATGTACACTTCTTGGCTCCTATAAAAAGTAGTCTTTTGCTTGTTCTATTGATATTTATGTTCTTTTTTATCTGCAATGACTATATATTAATTTAACTTTCTTTTACATTTTTTGACCATTTCATATTATTTTTATTTGTTAAGGGCGTGAAATCAGTGATTATTTTTAAAGAAAGAGTGTCATTGGAGTCAACAAATCTAAATTTGTGAAAATATCGTGGTTTGAAATAGGCCATTTTGAAACGTAGAAAATACCGGAAGCTGCCAAAATACAGAATTGGAAAATTGGACAATGTTCAATACGGAATTTTTAATCTGACGAGTTGTATCAATTTGGCTTATTAACGCTGCACTATGCTAAAATCATTCATGGGTATATAATAAATTGAAATATTGTAATGAAAGTCTGTTATCATGTACATTGTTAATACCAGACCAAAGTTGGATACATTCTAGAAGCAGTTAATAGTATATTCATAATACCAGACTAAAAACAGGGTCATCCTAGTAGCTCTTTTAATACCAGACCAGAGGTGGGTATATTTCTGTGGCTTGTTCAGTTACATTGTTGATACTAGACCAAAAATTTCAACTTCAAATCACTGGATTTTAATTACAAGTTAGCCTTAACCAAATGACCATCTTAACAATTCTCCCTAGACTATCATGACAAGAATACAAGTCAGATTCTGAATTTTTTTTTAATTACGGAAACAGAAGTGATTGTCAAATTTAGAGTGTTTATTCTCTGTAATTAACTGAATGATGGAATAATTATTCACAGATCAATGCCATGGCGAACAAAGCGGCTGGTAAGGGTTATGAGAATGAGGCGTTCTATTCTGACATGAAGTTCCAGTTCTGTGGTATCGAGAATATACATGTGATGAGAGGTAGTCTGCAAAAGTTAATTGATGGTAAGCTTCAAGCACAAGTCTACAATATTTCAACTACCGTTGAACCCATAGTCTGTAGGCTTCACCATATGGTTATAGTCCTTGAGTAGATGGCCGTTATTGTTTTTTTTGGGGTCACTAGGTCAAATATCACAGGGTCTTTAAAGGTAAATTCATGTCTGATCAGTAAGTGAAGAACTCTGTCCCAGTCTTAAAAATACATGTGATGGTTGGACTGCTCGAGTAGATGACCCCTATTGCTTTGTGGGTCACTGCACAGGTGTAAAAAGTCAAGGTCATAGGGGCCTTTACATCAAATCCCATGTTCACACTCACCATTAATGACTGCAGTTTGGGAGACGTCACTTTTTTTTTAAAGCACCATCTAGTTTTAATATTTTATTATGTACTGTATGGTTGGACTTTGAATAATTAGGAAATAATTAAGAAGTGTCATTTAATAGAGTTTTTATAGATTACACATATTTTCAGGTAAGGCAAACACAGTTCTATATTCTATCAAATAAGAACATGATGACAGGTCCCTGGTCAGGAACCAATTTCCTTTTTAGCTTATAATTTTAGAATCGTGACTTTCCAACATTTCCTAATCAAATCTCAGAGATTAAAAATTATTGTAGTTTATTAGTTTGCACACGTCTCTGTATAGAAATTATATACTCTGCAAAGAGAAATTATATCCCCACAGATGATAGCACAAGTCAACAAGTGCCCTGTTCAAATATTCATTTCTGTTTGCAATACTGAAATTACATCTGATAATTTACTTTTTCCATATATCAATTAAATAATTTAGAGCTCTGTTGATTGTGTAGGATATTGAATTGGGCCTGTATTAGATAATTGAAATCTACTGGGTTATGGGAAAGTTAATTTGATCTTGCATTCTCTATCATGAGATAAAAACTGGAGTTTTTGTCACAGCTGGTGATGCTCAAGTTTTGTTTAAGCTCTAGATACAGTGTATCATTTGAAGTCTGAATTCAATACACACTAGAGCAGTGTAAAATTTGATGTGGGTGTTAGCTGATACAATAGCATCATAAGTTCCATCTGTGCAGAAATGTACCATCCACTGCACTTAAGGAACCTGTATAACATTGATTTAGTGTGATAACTAGATTAAAAGACATGTCTGCCATACCTGGGCTATGAGAGGTTAACCAGAGGTTTTACATGACATGGTTTACAATGCTGTAAAATCAGTATTTTGCATTGATTTACATTACTCTTAGCTACCTTATACAATACTTCAGTACAATATGGTAAACTGATTGTTGTTTGTTTACAGTATGTGAATTGAAGAATCCTTCCATGAGTGCTTTCTTGTCAGGATTGGAGTCCAGTGGTTGGCTCAAACATATACAGGCAATTCTGGAGACATCAGTATTCATTGCCAAGGTAAATTCTACAGTATGTTTTTATTGTTTTCTGTAATGTATGATGAAATAGATCATTGAAATTTGTTTCCAGATTAAATAATACGTTTGTGGATACATGTTGCAAACATAAAATAGATGTGATATGTTGTTGCCAAAAATGAATATGTGTGGATGTGTGTTGTTCCCAGAGTAAATACATGTGGGGAATTGTGTTGTTGCCAGAGTAAATGTGTGGAAGATTGTTGAATTGTGCTGACAGATGGGATGTACAACCAAGACCTGCTGTCTTTGGCCACATACATGATGGTAATCTTTTCACAGTAAACTATTCCCATATTCTGTTTCAGGCTGTGTTAGAAGGTACGAGTGTATTGGTGCATTGTTCTGATGGCTGGGACCGTACAGCACAGACCTGTAGTCTTTCTTCCTTGATGCTGGATCCATATTACAGAACCATATCAGGATTTATGGTAAGTAAACAACATACAGATTTATATGTAGTTAACCAACCATGATTGGATATGGCTGTTATCCCATGGGCTGACAGTCTACATCAAGTCTAGATCAAGATCAGCCAGCACATCTGTGCATCTTATCACAATCTACACTGTTTACCTATGTTGCTGACAGATCTTTAACAAGAGTAGTATATTACAGTGGAAATTGTTAGAAGGTATGTTTTTACATTTCCTAACTATGGCTGTAGGTATCTTTTTATATTTCCGAACTATGGCTGTATGTTAATATATGTCATTTGTACAAATGAAACATAATGAAAGGAAGGCCTTTAATGTGGACAATGATTAGGGATTTTGATATTATATAAATAAGGACTGTTGTGAGAAATTGTGTCGTAGTCATTATTATTGTTCCATATTCTGTTTTTTCTGCATGGGTATTGATGACCTTTCCATTCTCCATTGTCTTAAACTGCTTAAAGTACTTGTTAATAGTTTTCAATAAAGTTTGTTTTTATTACTGCATGGTATGCACGCAGAACATAGGAGTTTAAGATGTCATTTTTAGGAAAGATACAAACATCCAGAAAGCACATTTTACATGGATTAACAAAATTAATTTTTGACAGATAAATAAATGTAAAGAATAGTATTTCAAGGTTGTCTTGGTTCATGAATGATCAGTTTACTAAATATATTGTCTGTTTTCAGGCATTGATAGAAAAAGAGTGGCTAAGTTTTGGTCACAAGTTCACCGACAGATGTGGTTTTCTGAGTTCTGTTGACAGCAAAGAAACGTCTCCTGTGTTTACACAGTTCATTGAGAGTGTATGGCAGATGACACAGCAGTTCCCTTGTGCATTCCAGTTCAACGATAGATTCTTGATTACATTACATGATCATGTGTTCTCCTGCCAGTTTGGAACGTTCATTGGGAACTGTGAAAAAGATCGAGTAGATTTGAAGTAAGACCTTCTTTCATTGAAGCTTATATTGTTACCAGTTTTGGATTCTGACTGATCTTAGCATATTATTAGTACAGTTCATGAATGTTTGTTTAAAGCTAGAGTCTGTTTACTATTAGGTTAACCCATTACTCCATGGGATATGACTGTTATCCCATGGGCAAACTGTTAACATCCAGATATGGATCAGGATCTGCACTGTTTACTTTAGATTCATTCATAAGAAGCCACTAGTTTTGATCCAGATCTGATGGAACAGGTATTTTATGCTAGCTGATCTGGATCTATAGTGGTCGCACATGAGATAAACATGTGAACTGTGAACTATAATAAAGGATTAAATGAATCATATCAGGTAAGCAATTGTGATGTCTTTCAGCAATAATGATTTTTGTAATTAAATGGCACTAAAAAATTCTGTTTTCAACATCAAAAGAAAACAAGGAAAAAGATCTGGAAGAAAGTTCTTTAATCTAAAAAAGATCAAGTAATATTCAGTAACATAATAATGGTAATTTCCTGGTTGTAGGTTGGCAGACAGGACATTTTCTTTATGGGGCTTCCTGACGAAACACCAGAGTGAATATCTTAATCCTCTCTTCAAAAAGGAATACGAAATCAGTCAACCAGTACTTATTCCCAAAACCTACCCACAATGCATCAGGTAAGAAAAAATTATTAGGTACAATAAAAGAACATTCCCATTTTTGTACAGTGAAAAGTCTCTGTGGTAGGATAAAGTGTGTTTGGATAAAGGTCAGGGCCAGTTGTTGCGCTAAAGTTAACTAGACTGAACAATTTAAAGGCCATTTTGTTTCCTGTGCGTTTTACTTGGGAAGTAAGCGGTTTTTGTTACCCAAAACATGTACAGCTATGTTCCAGGCTCCATGTTTGCAAACCTGTCAATTTTATAACAAATTTCTAAAAGTTGGAAATGTTTATAAAATCAAATTACACAATTTTAGAACACATGATAAAGACATAACTGTGAAATGAATTGTTGAATGTTTCTTTTTTCTTGCACATTTCTGTAAAGTTACCGAGGGATTTCCTCCAAATATTGTGTAAAAAAATGCAGGTTTGTAAATTATCATTATTAAAGAGATGTCATTTATGTGACTTTGTGAGGTCATTCACCATTTCATTCTGTAGGAAAAGATGCACAAAAAATTTGAATTTGAATTTCTTCGTACTTTTCGCATATGTACAATGTAAAACACAAAAATCAATGTCTGACTTCTGCTATATATGTTGGCAGCTAATCTAAGACATTGACTTCTTGTTTTACATGTAGGTTTTGGCGTGGGATGTACAACAGATTTGAAACTGGCATTCATCCGAGAGATCAGATCAATGATATACTGGCAGCTGCAAAAGATCACAGCAGTTCATTAGAGGACCATGTTAGATTGTTAGAGAAGGTGAGAAAACTCTTCTTGTAAGCACCACTTGGAAATCTGACATATTGGAAGGTTACAATATTATGAATTCCAGATTACTTACTTTGCAGTTAGTGGGAAAATGGTAAAAGAAGGTATAAAGAAGGAAGTTTTTGCTCTTAAAGGAGAGATATGTCAAACTGTTTTTTATTGTAAAAAGGATTGGATGTCTTAACATTTATGCATTCTGACTGCAACATGTAAACATCTTTAACCGTTTACTCTATGGCATATTGCTGTTATCCATAGGCGAACAGTGTAGATCCAGATCAGCACATCCATGCCATTTGATCTACACTGTTCACTTTTTGATTCATTAGGTTATTTCTGACCAAGAAGCCATAAGTGTAGATCCTGAACAGATGACACAACGATGCCAGCTGTCCTGGATCTACACTTCTTCATATATGATAAAACCCATCTATATGGAGTAAAGGATTCATATCACATTTGTTTGATCTATGTTTCAGAGACTCACCCAGATCTGCCATGTTCTGGGGAAGTCAGATGACACCATACAGCAGACACTTCAAGGTTGTGCATCGTTAGAGTCACTCGACGGCATTATATCGGATGATTTTCTTCACCAAAAACTGAAAATCTGTGAAAACCAGTCAAAATATGAAAATCAAAACCACATAATAAGCCAGTCTGACGTTATAAAGCAGGACAACTTGGAAAAGAATAAACTGAATGACGGAAGTATAATTCAGGCTAAAAGTGACTCAGAATCTGGTTTCGATGAGTCTTGTTCGCAGATGTCACGATCAGGTATAGATGATCGTATCTCCACACTAGAACCCGAGTCTCTGGCTCTGTCCTCAAGCTTAGACAAGCTTAATATGGACCAGTTGCATCTTGAGCTTGACTCGGTAGCGGTTGATTGGCGATCCTTCCGTAATATATATACATGTAGTTGCGCAATGCCGTTTGACCATTTTACGAAAAAGGCAAGCTTCTATATTTATTTTGATTCAGTTGCAAAAATTACACTCCACCTTTTTTGGTATATCCTATATAGCACTTTTCATTTATATAAATCAAACTACTAAAGAGCATAGTTTAAACAAATAGATATTTTCCAATTTGGTCTTATGGTATGTTGAATAGGCTTTTATGTTCTAATATTGTAACCTAAGAAATATAACAGCAACCCATTTGAACTTATGCATTTCAGGTAAATCATTTCTAAAACTGTGTATGATGTTGTTGTTTAAGCCTTTACTCCATAGACATGGCCTATCCCATGTGTGACCAGTGTCAGTCTACCCTAGTCTCTGTAAGTTCAGAATAGAAAAAGAATAGTGTAGATAATAATTAAATACTAGTTGCACATGGGTTATATGCTATATCCATAGAGTAAAGAGTTAACCGAAAAAATAAGTTTAGATTATTTGGAAGACAGCATGATTTTTTTGGAAAGCAAACTTAATTATAAGCAATAATGCTGGTTTATATTTTACTTCATTATCTTCCAGTTTTATGGGTTGCTGAATATTTCCTCCTTGCATGTTTGTTTAATCACGAATTTCCTTGTAAATCTTAATTTAACACACTTACAGAGATCCCTTTTATCCGATTTGAATGTTAACCAGTATAGGGTAGATGGATGCATGAATGATGTATATTGCTGAGACTGATGAAATAGGGCTTATCAGCTAACAACTAATATTGCAAAATGTAAAAGACAGATAAGCTGCTTGATGCAAAAATGTGTCTTCAGTAAGATTTTTAGCATTTTAAGTTTTTGCTATTTTATTTAGAAAACCAGTTATTATATTTTCTACAAAACATATCATTTTTAAATATTTACTATTTTATATATTAATTCCCGCAAAAAGCATAATAATCAATGTTGTCTGCTCAACTTTTTGACATCATGTCAACTTCTCATAGACACATTTTCGCATAGTGAATCTCAAATATATAATAAAATTTTACAATATTCTGACTACTTGTAAAAAGTCTGTAATTGATTTTTAATGTAAAATGCCTTTAAAGACTTCTGCCATGTACTGATTGTGAAGAATGTTACCATAGCAACCTCTTGTTTTTTCTTATTAGAAAAACTGAAACCCAATATGTCAGTCATGTGTAAGTGGAAAAACTTGAAGAAAAAATGAGTTTTGGAATTTTTTTTTTATTTTGTCATTTCATTAAGTAACATGAGAATTCTGTAAAAAAATTGTCGTCCTAAAAATTTATTTCACTTTGTTGAATATTTGTTTAAATTTTGAAAACAAATGTGCAATATATGTAAAGTTTGTAAACCATAGATACCGAGGTAATAATAATTTTACTTGATGTTTCAGTTCCACTGTTGGAGATGCGGTGAAGTGTTCTGTACGCGTTGCATCGCTCGTAACATTCCACTTCCTGGACACGATTCACAGCGACCCGTTCCAGTGTGTAAACCCTGTTACAGACACATCAGACATTCACCATCTATGGAGTTCAACCCGTTAATGAATCAGACTAGTAATTCAACATGACAGAGTTGGCACTCAGATGTAAATCCATATTCTGCTAAATTTTTATGAGCCTCAAAATCAAGAAAATGTGTCTAATGTGATATTGTTACAATCCAGGGTTTGTTATTTTTCAAAAGAAAACTTTGTTTTGCATTTGTTATGTTTAAAATAAAAACCTTCCTATTTCTTATAATTTTGTGTTACTGTGGTATCATCTAATTAAGTTTGCTTGGATGAAATTTTGGGCAGCAACCAAACATGACATTTTTAAGGAGCCATAAATTAGAGTAGTTGTAATATTCTTGTATCATAAGATGTAACAAGTTTTTTCACTGGGGCTTGATTTTGTGCAAGTGTCATATCGTGAACATGCAAAAATAAAACCACTGCAGAATATAATGATACCATAGTAAAATAAACACAAAATTACATACTGTCCTCGTCTGCTCGCGTTTTTGACGTGATATTCAGAAATGACATAACTTCTAATGAGACACATTTTCTAATGGGTTTATACAGCAGATTGTAAACTTTAAGATGCAAGGCAAAAGCAAATTGATTGTGAAAGTAAAAAATTCTCATATAATTTTAGTATATATTATACCCATAACTGTTTTAACCCT
The DNA here is from genome assembly GCA_038501625.1 of Corbicula japonica. NCBI lineage: Eukaryota > Metazoa > Mollusca > Bivalvia > Venerida > Cyrenidae > Corbicula > Corbicula japonica. The sequence goes on from JAZAYU010000001.1 coordinate 18,804,132, forward strand.
TTCCTTCATATATGTACGAACAGTGTAGATCCAAATCAGCTGGCACTTGAACTTGTTTTTGTTTTTTTGTCAGAATTACCAAATAAATCAAAAGGAAACAGTGCAGATCCTGATCAGACAGCAATAATGTACCAGCTGATCTGCTTCTACACTTCTGGCCCACACCATAAAGGCATATATACACTGCGGACTCTTTATAACGCGCTTCGTTTAGATCCGCGCTCCATTATAACGCGGTCGTCCCGTGGATCCCCTATTTTTTTTCTAAGTCCATTTTTTACCATGAAACGGCAAAAAATCGAAACCGGAAGTCACAATTGTAACATGTACATAAGTGACGCACACATTTTATCCCTAAAACAACCGTGTTTTAACACCTTTCCCAGTGACAGATATCAGCCCGAGGCAAACTTGTGAATGCTTACTTACTGTTTATCATTGATCCATTACTAAATTCGACTGTCTCTATAATTATCACATAATCCGCACAATTCAGAAAGAAACAAAAAATATTCCCAATCATGTTTTAAAACCTGTCGGTAGTTCATTGATGTACATTTTGCTTTGATCCGCCTTCCTGTTAATTTCATGGATGTTGCATTTTTTTACTATGGAGGTAAACAGCGATAATATCTGTCAATGAAAAGCGACTTCAAAGAAAAATGTCGGCTCGTATCGAGACTGTGATGTTTTGTCGGCTCTGCTATGAAATCGTTTGATCTACAAGAAGTGTGTACGTGACATTTGGCATTTTTTAGCTGGTTTAAGTTAGTTGATGATGCAATAATAATGAAATATTATACTGGAGATAAAATTAGGATATAATTTATAAATTATGGAATATGTTCACGATGGTTAGTATTTTAATATTTATTTAACATTTACGTATGTAAATGTCAGAGTTTGTGTCATAAAAAAATAAAATATTTCTGCAGGCATCTAAACAAACTAGATATACGGCCTTTAATTCCATTACAATACAATCGAGTCGCGATTTTACGAATCGCGATTTTACGAAATAACGGTATACTACGAATTGGGCGGCCGGTCCCGTCCGAATTCCTTCTTTATTCAATATAAAAAAGATGCGATCTAACGAAAACGCGATTTAACGAAAAATGCGATATAACGAATAATTATGACAGTCCCTTAAGCTTATTTACAGTGTAATAAACATGCAATTTAACGAATTTCGGTCCGACAGGTGATTTTCACACCTTTTCAAGCCATATCCGTGTTTTGTATTGTTGAGCAATTATCGACCCAAGCAGTTCTGACACGATATGCTCTGTAAGCAATCAGCTTAACGACATTCCACTGAGCCGCCTGGCATCACTAGGTGATGGAGCTAACTTAGTAGCATACGTTAATTACAGAGAAGAACTGCCGACGTCAGCCGCAGCCACTGATGAGGACATCGTCACTGAAATCCTCGACACTCGAGCACCATCCTCCAACTCCTCTAACAGCGATGACGATATCAAAAATGCGATACTACGAAAAATGCGATTTTACGAATAATCGGCTTGGTCCGATGCCTATTCGTTAAATCGCAACTGGACTGTAATTTAAGGCCGATCCGATTTTGATCTTGGTGTTATTAGTCAGTCTCTTGCCGTTTTGCTTTTTTATTTGAAATTTGGTAATTGTATGTTTTGTAAGAAATATTATTTGTCGAGTACAGTGTGGGGAATCATGACGTTACGTAATATTATGCATAATCTCGTTAGTTGTGTATTAGGTAGTATATCTGCGCGGGAAAATCGGGTCATGTATTTTTCGCGGGAAAATCGGGACATGTATTTTGCGCGGGAAAATATAACGCGGTTTCACTTATTAACGCGGTCGGGATGATGGACCCGCTATACCGCGTTATAAAGAGTCTGCAGTGTATATGGAGGAAAGGGTTAAGCATCTGGGCTGATATTCACAGAGAATTATGAATAAAACTTTGATCTATTGAATTATTATTGTTAAATGTTTAACAAAAATCATATTTAAATGATGCAATTTACATGTTTAAATAAATAGAATCATTTTATGCTGTTCAATCCAAATAATTTGCTACAATAGGTGATGCTGTGTGAATACATGCCCAGGCATTCACCTGTCATGTAGGAAAACAGCTTATTTTGATGCAATCCCATCTTCATTTTTGTATAGATAGTGACTAGCAGACAAATTTTACTGTCTCAGATATGTACAGCATCTCCATTGACAGTAGATTTCAACCCAGTTGTATGGGAAATTTTTTCTTTACATGACTTGTCATTTTTTGAACTGTTGATGAACTGTACTGCTTTGCCTCGGTAATTTTAAAGAATAGATGAAAAAAAAAATTTGAAAGCCGCATAACACAATAAAGATCAACCTATTGCAGGCTTATTTCCATTGAGCTGGTTCAGTGGCAGTAATAGAAATGCCTGTTACTGTCCTTGCTGCCTAGCCCCAGTTTGAGCACTAGTGACAAAATAACACAAATCATGCTATCACAGTTGATCCTATTGTTATTTTCATGCATCATGATCTTAAAACTATGAGAATCCGCAACATTTACAGATTTAATGATGTATACAAACACCCTTATGATATCAACTGTTATGTTTAATTTCAGTGTACAGCATTCTGTAGTCTGCTCATATTAAAAATGTTAAATTCATACATGTTAGCTTCCACTTCAGTTTTGGTTAGTTATCTTTTGAGACAGCTGATTTGATATGGTTACATCTTGAATGTTAAATGTAATAAACATAACAGTTTCCTTTCTTAATAACATACAGGCACCATTAGTGTTAAAATTCTACTTATTTAAGGTTTTTAATTTTCTTCCTGAGTGATCCACATATTTTCTCCTTTAACCTTTTACTCCTTGGATCAGTTTATACCCTAAGTGTGATCAGTGAAGATCCTGATCAGCATGCACCTCCCTGCAGTCTGATCTGGATCTACACTAGTGGCTTAAAGATTTGTTCTAAGGTTGTTTCTGAGCGAACAGTGTAGATTAAGATCAGACTGCACAGATGTGTAATCTGATCTGGATCTATACTGTTCACCCTTGTGATATAAGCCATGTCCCATAGAGTAAAAGGTTAAAATCATTGTCACATTGTGTTTTAATCTGCTGATGGGGACGTGCAATATTATACAGTGTCGTCACAAAGTAGGGATGTTGTGTGTATTTTTGTATTCTTTATCGCAACTACAAATAAGATTTAAATGAAAATAAATATAGGATGATAATGTACTGTAGAACCATTTGATTGTTTAGGAAATGAAGTGAACTTTACTTTTCAATGGAAATATAATTTATAATGCAAAGTCATTTTATGTTTGCTTACATGTAGCAAAAGGCTGATTAAAAAGTGAACGAATTCAATCCTTTTATATTGAATAATAATGTGTGTATGTTGGCAAGCCTCAATGGTCTATGTTGGCTCACTTTCATGGTCTATGTTGGATAGCCTCCATGGTCTATGTTGGCTCACCTCCATGGTCTATGTTGGCTTGCCTCCATGGTTTATGTTGGCTCACCTCCATGGTCAATGTTGGTTTCCTCCATGGTCAATGTTGGCTGGCCTACATGGTTTATGTTGGCTCACCTCCATGGTCTATGTTGGCTTGCCTCCATGGTTAATGTTGGTTTCTTCCATGGTCAATGTTGGTTTCCTCCATGGTCAATGTTGGCTGGCCTACATGGTCTATGTTGGCTCTTCCATGGTTTATGTTGGTTGGCCTACATGGTCAATGTTGGCTCGCCTGCATGGTTAATGTTGACTCCTCCATGGTTTATGTTGGTTCGCCTACATGGTCAATGTTGGCTCGCCTGCATGGTCTATGTTTGCTTGCCTCCATGGTCAATGTTTACTTACCTCCATGGTTTATGTTGGCTTGATTCCATGGTCTCGGTTGACTTGACTATGGTCAATGTTAGCTCGCCTCCATGGTTTATGTTGGCTCACCTCCATGGTCTCTGTTGACTTGATTATGGTCAATGTTAGCTCGTCTCCATGGTTTATGTTGGCTTGCCTCCATAGTTTATCAAACATTAATGATCTCAATTCTACACTGCAGATTTTAATTCTTAAAACCTTAGATTTTGTTTCTGTTGTTAAAGGCATTACTTGTTTTTCAAAGAGGGATGATAAAAGTTTACATAACATGTTAAGCTGTAAGCCTTAAGAACATTACATGTATTCAAATACTAGGATGAATTTCCATAATTACACCAGGAATTATTTCTGGTTCTCTCCAATGATTGTCTTTTGATTCAGATGATTCACACAGAACTTACAGTATTTTCATTAAAAAATGCAAATGTATTGCAGACATTACCTTCTCCACAGAGAAAAGAAACTTTGAGACTTCTACTACAGTTGAAAACATAAAATTGGAGAAATGCTATTCAAGAGTTGATTGGATTTAACAAGAATCCTGTTTTCATGTAATTAAATGTGTTATCATTTGTTATACACTTTGGTTCTAGTATCATGTTGGTTCATGTTAAGGATGCTATGCCATTTTAGCCAAGCAAATTGTATTTTGTTGACTTATTTATTATTGTTTATTTACACATATTTTAAGCTTAATTATGAACTAAATGCAGTATGCAACATACAGAATTGTCTTTGTTTTATTTTAACTCTTAAGGGCTTACCACACTCCTCCCAATCACTCGATAAAAAGAAAATTATCAATCTTAATAACGGCAAAATGCCGTTAAATGAAATTTTGCACAAATGTATGTTATTAATGTATCTTTATTTTGCAGATGGTAAGACACGTTAGAACAGTAAAGAAAAATAGCAAGATCTAAAAATTCCCTCAGCTTCTATTTACATAAATTCACAAAAACTAAACAACACAAAACATCATTTTAAATGCCCACATGAGTAATATGATACTGAAGCAATTTATTGTGTCCTCATGACTTAATATGTAAACTTCACGAGATATTAGTAAAAATGTGTTTGACCTTCAATTTCCTGGCCGCTTCCTGCTCGCGTAAACGGATGACAATCACTGAGTTCTCTTTAAGTAGTTGAAAGTTTTTTACAAAGTGCACAACATTTTCTTGTCTGTATCATTGCACTTACGTGGGAATTTAAAAATATATTTTGTATTGCTTAGTTTTTGTGAATTTATGCAAATAGATTTTTAAGGAATTTTTAAGTCTAGCTTTTTTCTTTACTTTTCTAGCGTGTCTTACTATATGCAAAATAATGATACATTAGTAACATTCATTTGTGCAAAGTTTCATTGAACGGCGTTTTGTCATTATTGAGATTTTGATAATTTTGTTTTTATCGATGAACGTGATTGGGAGGAGTGTGGTAAGCCCTTAACTCCATGGATATGGCTTGTATTCTATAGTGGACAGTCTGATGCAAGATTTTCATAATGGGGGTTCATTTGTAACAGTCAGTGGGTAGTTTCATGACAATATTCAACTTCCTGGCCAAAAATCCACAGGAAAATCAAATACTGCTACTCTATAAGAGGGTTCAAGCAACCTCACTGGATCTGCCTCTGATGGACCATTAAAGATTCCTATCAGCTTAAACATCCAAGTAGACTTCATAGAATCTACACTGTTTGCTTTTCAATTCATTGGGATATTTCTATCAAAGGCAAACATGGTAGATCCTAATCAGACAGATGTGCAGGCTTTGTTTTAATACAGGGCTTATTTTGTATGCTGGTCTCCTATGAATTTTGGCCGTTTTTAGAAACCTGCGCCCTGCAATTGCTGGGTTTGTAACTTGCCATTTTGAGAACTAAGTGGAATTGACGGCAACGAGTCTGGAGGAAAATCCTGCCACTCTCCCAAACCTAATTAACTTAGCCACACTAAAGAATATGTCACACACATCTACACTGACAACCACATGATAAAGTTTCAATTCTGTATCTTTTAAAAATGGTAGAAGTAGTTTGCATAAATCCTTTCCCCTCTCAAAAATAATGAACTTAACCACACATAAAATATGTTACATGCATCAACACTTCATGCTGAACCTAATTATGTTTAAAGTTTGCCGCTAGCAAACCTGTGTGTAGAAGCCCATATGAGCGATGCCTCTAGAAGAGTGTAAGTCATTTTAAGTTTTGGAGAATAGTGCAATTTAAAGAGGACTCCAATTACAGAACCATCCCTGTTGTTTTTTTTTAAGTACTGGTGTGTAGAGTCACTACACTGTGCCTTGGTTTAACCCTTTCCTCCATAGATACACCATTACTGCGTTGGCAAACAGTTTAGATCCTCATCCGTGCCGTCTGATCAGGATCTAAACTGTTTGCTTTTTTATTTCTTAGGTTAATCCTGACCAAAATGCGACCAGTGCAGATCCTGATCAGATGGCACGGATGGAGGAAAGGGTTCAAGTCTCATCCAACCTACCAGATAAAGATATATGGTCTTCATACATATACTTGGTTTGCTGGGGTATATAAACACCAATTACATAACACTCTTCAATGAAGAAAAGAAACACATTAAAAGTTTATTTTAAAAGTGAACTTGGTCAATCAGATGAGGTTAGTCTTTGGTATTTAGAAAACAACTTTCATTATTTTAATTTAATACAATGGCACTGGCATTTTAAGATGTGTAATATCATAACAACACATTCAATTGTTCACTGTTATTTTATTTTTTGCAATGGAATCAAGTACAAAATAAAAAGGTATAAAACTTGAACATGAAATAAATTAATAATGGCACATCATATAGTGTGCTTGCATGCACAGGGTATGATATGATATTTGTGGAAACAACATGGAAGAAATATGGAATTCGTTGTAACATATACACGTGTATTTATTATACATATTTTTTCTTGACAACAGGAATGAATTGATTTCACATACACTGAATAAGCTCCTTTCTGGTTTGCACTGTGGCATCAGCCAAACTTCTGACATTAATCCTTTCCTACATAGACCCACCATAATTTGATTCGTTAGGAAATTTCTGACCAAAATGCGACCCGTGCAGATCCTGATCAGACGGCATGGATGTGCCGACTGATCTGGATCTACACTGGTCACACATGCGTGAAAATTCGTGTCGTCTGATCAGGATTTGCTCTTTCCACAATTTGATTCATTAGGTAATTTCTGACCAAAATGCAACCAGTGCAGATCCTGATCAGAAGGCATGGATGTGCCGACTGATCTGAATCTACACTTGTCGCAGATGCGTGAAAATGCGTATTTATGGAGAAAAGAGTTAAAGCATTATCACTCTGAAATGTCTTGTGTAAATTTCATTCCATTTGAAATTATAATGAATTGTTTTTAACCCTTTACTCTATATATATGTAATTTTATGCATGTGTGACCTGGGTAGATCCAGACAGCTGGCACATCCATATTGTCTGATCAGGATCTGCACTGTTTGCATCTTGGTTAGAAATAACTTATTAAATCTAAAAGCAAACATATGTGCCAGCTGATCTGGATCTACACATATCGCTTATGCCATATTGGCGTATATAGGGAGGAAAGGGTTAAGAATTATATTCACTATAAAAAAGACTTTTATCAATTTCTTCAAACCTCATTTCATTATTCAGATAATGTCTACAAGATACAGCAACAAGAATGATATAAAGATGTCACATTGTGCAAATGAAACAAACATCATTTTACTGCACAGCATAAACAAAAAGCTAGCACAATTTTAAATAAGGGAAAAAAGGCATAAACTGCTATTTGATAAAAATGAAAATGTAACACCTTTTACTCTGACAGGTTTTATGTAAAATGCAACCAAAGCATTTAATAAAATTAATTTTTTAAAATAGGAATATGTGTTTACTGAAAGAAACACTTCTAAGTTCTTTACTACACTTATATTGACTAATGTTACACATTAGACAATGTTGTGACAATTGATTACATTAATTTGTAGATCATGTTTCGGGACCTATCAAAATTTGCTTAAAGTTCCTTCCTAATTAAAAACTTAAAAATCCTTCCAAATGAAAAACTTAAAAAGATGTGTATGTCAGTTCTCAAAACAGTGAAAAGATGACCAGGGCTGAAGGTTATAAAACTGAGATTGGAAACCATTCTCAAATCTAAAGCATCTGATTGGCTGAAATGGCAACTTGACCTTGACCCCACAGGCCCCAAAGTCAAACCTCATCTGTATCTTGTAAAGTTACATCTGTGTCCCAAAAAACAATTAAATCTATGAAGTATTTCATGAGTTATGGTTTAGAAATAATTTTTCTATTTTAGGTAACATTGACCTTGACATTGACCCCACAGGCCCCAAAGTCGAACTTGACCTGTATCTTATGATGGTACACATGTGTACCAAAAATTATTTAAATCTGTCAAACACTTCATGAGTTATCATCTGGAAACGATTTTTCTATTTTTAGTAATGGTGACCTTGACACTGACCCCCCAGCCCCAAAATCGAACTTGACCTGTATCTTATGTTACACATGTGTACCAAAACTTATTTAAATCTGTCAAGCCTTTCACGAGTTATCATCCGGAAACGAAAAATCTGACAGACAGACCGACTGAACGACAAGCTCACTCCTATATAGCCCCTCAAACTTCTTTGTGGGGTATAAAAATATTTAAAAAAAACATGAGAAAACATTTGCTAATCGAAAGAAAGTAAATAAAAATAAAGACACACAACCAAATAAAAATTCATTAAGCACAACCTTAAATAAAAAGGTAGCATGCATGATTACACAGACAACATATATTTTTGATATGCTTTCAATATGATGAGAATATATACACAGATGATATGCTTTCATAAATAAATCATGTATGAGATGTATTGCACGTCAATTTGTGGTATGCAGCATTACAAACTGGTTTTTGGCTATAATTATTAACCCTTTACTCCATAGACACATCTTTATTGCGTGAGCAAACCATTTAGATCCAGATCAGCTGGCACATCCATGCCATCTGATCAGGATCTAAACTGTTCGCTTATTGATTCATTAGGTTATTTCTGACCAAAATGCGACCAGTGCTGTTCCTGATCAGACGGCACAGATGTTCCTCCTGATCTGAATCTACACTGGTCGCATATGTGTAAAAATGCGTATATATGGAGGAAAGGGTTAACATTGTTACATACTGTTATTTGAAAACAGTTTTAAAAAATTGTGCAAACTGTTTTTGGACTATGAACACAAGAAGGAATACAATTTTTACTTTTAAAAATTTGTCAAAATTCAGCTAAAATCCAATGCTAACACCAAGCATCATGTAAACGTGTCAGTTTGTAACATCTTTAAAGAATGTTAGGTTACCTCCCTTGGTACAAGGAAATTCATATGGGAAACAACTGTTGTTTTACAACAAGAAAGAGAATGATTACAAAGTGTCTCACACTTCAAATTAGGATTTGAACCAAATGTTTATCATAATTTCCCAAATGTGTTGGTCTCCCACATTTCAACATTCATATGAATTTAAGCAACAACAAATACCAAAGTTTTGAAAGTTAAAACCACTAACATCGCTACATATATTCACACTTCAAAATCGAACAAAAAGCCTAAGGGTTGAACAACTTTCAAACAGTTGTTATACAAAATGCTTTATAAGCTCTGGCACAAAAGATACATTTAAAATTTAGTTTAAACAAAACATAAATCATTTCTAACTAAAAAATAAAATTGAACTACACAAATTATTTGACAAAAGCCTTCAAAGTATATTGTTAAAAAATAAATGTAAATGAGATGGATTAAAATAAACAAAACAATTTTCTGAATGAAAATATTCCATACCTACCATGAACAATAATGCAAACCCTTTAAGTGCTAGGCACTATTCTAACTGTCTAAGAGAAAGGCACTGCTTTGGTCCAGATCAGGTTATACATCTGAACACTTGAATCAGGATCTACACTTCTCGCTATTCAGATAATAAATTTCTGTAAAATACCCAAGTTGTGACCATGGAATGAACTGCATACAAGATCATTAAACTAAATCTGGAGACCAGTCTCAAATCTCAAGCATCTGATTGGCTGAAATGGCAGCTGGTTGCCATTTCCGCCAATCAGATGCTTGAAATTTGAGACTGGTCAGCTTACACATTCCTGCTGTCTGATCAGGTTCTATACTGTTGGTTTTTACATTTATTAGGTTATATATTCTGAGCAAAATGCAAACAGTGCAATTTCTGATCAGACAGCATGTGCCAGCTGATCTGGATTCACACTGGTCACATGTGCATTAAAATGGGTATATATTGAGTAAAGGGTTAAGGATGCATCTGCAAAGTGTAGACCCATATTTGCCTGCACATCCATGAAATCTGATCTTATTCTACAAATATTTCTTCGCAGACTAAAACCTGTTAGATATAAATGGAATATGCTCACAACAAAGAACAGCAAATCCAGCAAATAATTCCAGCAAATAAAAGGCAAATTTACAGGCCAAAGCATGGGTTTTCTTTACAGTACATGTTACACATAGTGATACATGCCGATGAAATCAAACAAAAACACTACCCTGTGTACAAACTTTTGTCACTCACAGATATCTAACTATCAGAATAGTTCACCAACTAAGTAACGCAGACCTTAAGACATGTTGCAAACTTGTGCCCAACCTTAGACACAAGAGCAAAATCTAGCTTAAACAGAATATACTTTAGCAGCAAGACCGTATAAGCTTATAAATCAAAATCATATCTTGGAAATCATGGAAACAGTGAATTTTGGAATGTCACAAAAATTGTTCCCTGAATGGCAAATGTTACCATAGCAGACACTAGCTATTACCTGATCAAAACAAACACCAGCTATTACCTGATCATAGCAGACACCAGCTATTACCTGATCATAGCAGATGCTAACTTCAACTAGATCATAACACATTAGCAATTACCTCATCATAGCAGATGCTCACTATAACCAGATCATAGCAGACACCAGCTATCACCAGCTGATAGCAGACACTAGCTAGCACCAGATCATAGCAGTCACCAGCTAGCACCAGATCATAGCAGACACCAGCTATCATCAGATCATAGCAGAAACCAGCTATCACTAGATCATAGCAGACAATAGCTATTACTGGATCATAGCAGACACCAGCTATTACCAGATCATAGCAGACACCAGCTATCACCAGATCATTGCACACACCAGCTATCACCAGATCATAGCAGACACCAGCTATTACCAGATCATAGCAGACACCAGCTATCACCAGATCATAGCAGAAACCAGCTATCACCAGATCATAGCAGAAACCAGCTATCACCAGATTATAGCACACACAAGCTATCACCAGATCATAGCAGAAACCAGCTATCACCAGATCATAGCAGAAACCAGCTATCACCAGATCATAGCAGAAACCAGCTATCACCAGATCATAGCAGACAGCAGCTATCACCAGATCATAGCACACACTAGCTATCATAGCACACACTAGCTATCATTAGGTATTCTGGAAGTCAAATTACTGATTATATAAAATGTAGGTATAACCGAAAAACTTTCTCAGGAAAATCTGCCAATACTTCACAACAATTAGATTAATTAGTTAATTCCTGTTTCAATATATGATATTATTCAAATAAAATAAACAAGGTAAGACAAAACAAAAAAAATACAAAACATATATGGCTAACTGTGAAATAAAGTTAACACAGATAATAATATTCTAAATGTCTCACAATCTGTGATGGGATGTCAACATATTGAGATTCTATTTCCCTCCATCTTGCCACGCTTTTATATTCAACCTTTAAACTACACAGCTTTAACAAGAATTTGTAACATTTCACTTATCCGAAAAAATCCATGTTACATTTTCTGGAATTCAAATAAGTTCATAGGCTTAACAAATAAACACTGATGTTTACCACATTTAATAAGGAAGCTCTTGTTGACTCCACTTAGAGGACATTTAGTGGTATCAGCTTCCTTGAATTTGGTACATCCACTAAAAATCAAAGACCCTTTATTATGAAACTACCATATGTTTTTCCCTTTCCTTGAAAGTGGTACACCAACAAATTAAGAACACAACAACATAAAACAAGATATGTGTACATGTTAACACTAACCTTTTAACAAAATCTGTTAGATATGCAATACCACTACAAGTTTTCTAGCAAACTGACTTCAGCAAACAGGTTTGAGTAAAGGGTGATAACCCAGTATGGAATATCGATCCACTGAATTTCAAGTAAAAATCTAGATATTTTCTTATTATCACAGTTGTTCACCAAATGAAACTACATATTTTTCACAAAGAAGCTCTTAACATAAAAGCATTCATTCAAAAACACATAATTTATCCATGACGACCATAACAACAATCAAATCAGCGTAAATATATCATCAGCAGATAGCCAATCAGCAATGAGCTGTTTTACTGCTTGGTCCCGAGGTAAACTCATCCTAACTAGCAGGTAAACTTTTTTTCTTGCAACAACCTAATAATGATGATCTTCTAATGGTTGTAGTTTTCATGTCAAACGTCAGCTAAACACCTGTTACTGTAGTGATTCTACAGCTTCCCTACCTCCCTAGTACTGTCTTCAGAATCACAGCTTATTTTGGATCCCTTTGAATGTTTATTGTCATGTCTTGTATTGTATTTGCAACAATGATTCAAATTCCAGTTTTGTATACAGAAGAGCTTCCAGTATACCATTAAATGTCACAATATACTATTTATTATGTCATGATTTGTCTATAACACTTCGAATCCAGTCTGCTGCAGACGACACTTTGGCATATCTGTTTGCTCTACCAGTTGATTCCCCGCTGCAACCATTAATTCCATGGCTCATAATGCCCACTACAGTCCAGCGATCTCTCAAATCTTGACACATCAGAGGACTTCCACTATCGCCCTGAAACAATATAAGCAATGTTTTAATGTCTTGCCCTATTTATCTTTTAACCGATAACTCCTGCATCCATGCTGTCTGATCAGGATCTACAATGTTGGCTTTTAGAATTATTAGCTTATTTCTGACCAAGAAGTGAAGATTCTGATCAGTCGACATGAATGTGCCAGCTGATCTAGATCTGCACTGTCAGCACATGCAATATAACCCATGAATATTGGGTATATCATACCTAGATCTATACAGAAACCATTCTTGTCATAAAGAGAATCTATCATTGGTAATCGGCAAAGATCAAGGTATTCAACCTAAAAGTAATGCTTTCCAGATGGAAACGAGGCTCTGCAGAGTTTTCAGTCTGGAAACGAGGCTCTGCCGAATTTCTGTCCGGAAAGCATTGCCCGAGGGTTGGGATACCAATGATCGATTATTTTTCTCACTTACTTTTTAAAGATTCAAACAAAATTCTTTATAATTAAACAAAAGGCAACAATTTTGGAGAACTATTTCTTTATAGTAACTTCTAGTAGGAACATTTAATCAGCCATGAATACACAGGCCTGTCAAAGTTTAACACCCCTAACATGTACAACAATATTGTTACATATCAAAGAAAGAAAAAGAATCGTTTTTTCATGGCATGAAATCGGCAGCTGGTTCATCCGTTGATACTGGATCTGCGATTTTTTAAGGTTATCTGTGATTTTGTCACACTTCATAATTCAAATAGATTGAATTGTACATACCAGTTAAAATATCTCATTAAAAAGCAGTATATTTCCTATCTTATTTTCTATTCATTTTCTTCATAGATTCTGATGTTAAATGAAGCTCGGAACAGCGATATAAGAATGAAACACTCTTTACTCTTTAAAATGCAGCATTTTCAGACACATACCACGATAAACACAGTTCCAGCGTTAAGAATTTAGCAACCTCTGGGTGTATCCTTTTCAAATGATTTTTGAACAAAATCCTGATAAAACAAAATCAAGAGCTTTCTCTGTTTGAAAAAGTAAACATTCGTTTAATTACATCATATTACAAATTTATATGACATAGTAATTAGCATCATGACGAAGTCTAAATCAATAATGAAAGTGCTCAATTAATACGGTGCACAATAATACAAAAGTAGGCATCACGCGGAGTTAAAGATAAGGCAATGAAGGATAAGGAAATCTCACACAGCTGAAAAAATAGAGATTATTCTGTCTAGTTAGTGAGAAAAATCAGTAAATCAACTACATGTATACTATAGTACATACTTTTATTCCTTAAGTCATAGTTTTATTTAATCTTATTTCAGTGTACAGTAAACAATTTTTCATTATATAAATGGCCTTCGAATGGACTAATTCTACTTTCATATTTGATAAGCCAAGAGTAACATATATTCTACATTACAAACTGAAGTTAGACAACAAGTATATATAGTATATATATTTTCTTGACTTGATGTGAGGAGACAATGATACCCTGTACCCAGAATTCTTAAAGTTTCAAATCTCATGGTTTACAATCTATCATTCTTTCTTTATGTCATTTTCATTGTTAGAAGTATGGGAATTCCAATCTGACATTGCTGCTGTAAATAGGACAGTGTTTCTCTTGAAAGTCTGACCCCTGTTAACCCTTTCCTCCATTATTAGATACACCTTTATTGCATAGGCAAACAGTTTAGATCCTGATCAGCTGGCACATCTGTGGCATGTGATTAGGATCTTAACTGTTTGCTTTTTGATTTGTTAGGTAATTTCTGACCAAAATGCAACCAGTGCAGATCCTGATCAGACAGCACAAATGTGCTGGCTGATCTGGATCTACACTGGTCACACATACGTAAAAATGTCTATATATGGAGGAAATGATTAATAAGCTCCATTTAGACAGAAGAATGATACTCCTTTCATCTTTCTTATCTGACAGGCCGAGACCAGAATGATACCCTGTACATCTATATCTTACCTGACAGGCTGAGATGAGACCAGAATGATACCCTGTACACAACGTGGAGTTTGTATTGATATACATTTCATTAGTGAAGGTGTTAGCGGCACAGTCTGCCTCACTCCATAGCCTCATCTTACCCTCACGTAGGTCATTCACAGTCACTGAAAACAAAACAATGCCAATGGGATAAAACTGAAGTTGACTAAATACTGAGTAATTTTTCAGAAAAATTGATTTCTGATTTAATGGCATACATTTTATTCTATATGAATTTAGAAACATTAGCCCATGCTAGAAATATTTTTCTGGAGAAAAAAAAACAGAATATAGATACACCTTTATTACATGGACTAACAGTGTAAATCCTGATTAGCTGACACATCTGTCTGTCTGATCAGGATCTACACTGTTTGCTTTTAGATTCATCAAGTTTTTTTCTGACCAATAAGTGAACAGTGTAGATCCTGATCACATGGCACAGATCTACATTGTTTGCACAATAGATAAACCCATATATATGGAGTAAAGACTGGTGATGTTTCAGAAAGGCATGAACCATTACTGTTAGAAGGCTGGTGCTACTGCCATTACTTGCACGATCATTGCACGATCAAGGGACTATCATAAACTTGCTAAGGTATGTAACTAAAGGTAACATAGATAGATTGAACTAATTAGAATCTTCCTTACCTTCCAATTTATTAATGTATCCCCAGCCGGCCAAGTAACACTGCGAGCTCAATGGGAAATTTTCCCCTTGTGATGGTAGACAGACTGGTTGCAAATAATTGCCATAAGTTAAAGGTGCATCTAAATACAGCAAAGCCATGTCCCAGTCTGTGACACCTGTTAAAATACGCTTTGTCTGGGGATGAAGTAAGATTTTGGTCACATGACGTCTCTGAGCTCGGTCATTGACTGTTCTCTGGCGAGTGTTGGTTCCAGCTGTGACCTCGTAGTAGTGAGGCATAAGAGTGTAGTTTGCCATCGCAGTGCTAATGTAGAAAGCACAGTGTGTTATGTAATTTATAACTGAATAGATTAACCTTTTAGTCCTTAGATACAGCTTATATCCAATATGTGACCAGTGTAGATCTAGATCAGCCTGCATTTCTACACTTTTTTGCTATTACATGAAATTCAGTAGACTATTTCTGACCAAACAGAGAACAGAGCAGATTCTGATTATACTTCAAGGATCAACATTAGTAGCACATGGGATAAGCAGTATACATGCATATGGATTAAAAAAGGACATTAACGCTAAAATTTCATTAATGCGGATACCATTTATTTGTGGCAATAAACTAAAAGATGTGACTCACGTTAATAAAACTGAAACTGGAGAACAGTCTCAAATCCCTAGTTCATGACTTACCAGTTTGAAAACTGAGCACAAACTTCTACCAATCAGATACAAAGGACTTAAGACTGGCCTTCAATCTCAGTATGATATTATCTTCAGATAATAGATTTTGTCAGACACCCTGTCAACTAAAATAAGTGTGCTACTTTTTAAATCTTAAATTATCTCATGGTACTGGGAACATTAACAAGTTAGTTTAATTGCAAACAATTGGTACTGACATTTCATTAACTAAAAGCATATTAGGATGCAAACCTTGACACATTAGGTCTTTTTGGCCATGGGAACATTACATAGACAAACTATTCAGCCTGCACATCCACAAGTTCCCAATTTTATCAGGACATACACTCATCTCAAAGCCAATAAGCCTTGTTTTCCCCTACTGATTCACAATAATGATCTGTCATTATTTATTCTTGCAGCAGGAGTCATTCAGTGAGAAGTGTTTGAAAGTATAGACAATGATAAACTTACACAATACAGTGAGCAGCTGTCAGAACCCATCTTGGACCAACAACAGTACCGCCACACACTTCCTGTCCCAACATGGATATTGATGCTACCCATGGCCACTTGCCTGCAGGAGATATTGTTCCACCAACGATGTACGGAGTCAAGATGTCAATCTGTTGCTGTCCACACACTACAACAATGCTTGGTATTTAATAAACACTTTCATCCATATATACATATTTTATCACATTTGTGAAAAGTGTAGATCCAGATCAGTGGGAAAGATCATAAGTTTGCCATTGGCCAGGTTTTCTACCTTGCTCAATTGCAACCAATCGATGCTCAACTCTGACTGCTGAGGTCTGATACAACATACCTAACTTACAACTGCAGCAGGGTCAGATGTAAAATTTCCAGAAAGGGTTTTTGTTTGGGCATTCTTAGGATGGTTTATAGATTATTAAATCCCCATGAAAATTAAATATTGCTACCCCAGGGGGTTCAAGCAACCCCACTGAGCCCCTGATCTTGATAGAGTATGGTGAAACATTTTTAACAAACATTTACTCACCGCGCTTCAGTCAAGTTGCTGAATTACTCAAATTGTTTGCCCCCTCTTACCAATGTGATAAATTTAGAAACTGGGTCACTGGTATCTGACGTGTATTTCAGGATCAAGTCCGGTGGGAGAGAGTCCCAATCACATACCGTATTTGGAATGAAACTATATTTTAGAACATTGGTCCTTGAAAGAATTCTGTTTAAATGATCACTATGCATACTTTTAGTTGTACGAAGTGGTCGGCGTAACTGTTCCAATGGTAAATTCGCCTTGGAATTTAATCCTTTACACAACAGTATTAACCTATTTTGTTTTCTATGATCCTTAAGAGGTTGCAATTTTAAACTCTTGAGAATTTTTGTCATCGATTCTGGATCATAGTCATGATAATTTGAAGTAATAAATCTTGCTGAACGCTTTTGGACTTTTTCAAGGTTCTCTTGTAGGTATAATTGATGCAGGTCCCAAACCGCGCTGGCATATTCCAAAACTGGACGAATTAATCCTTTGTATGCTTGTAGTTTTACTTCTTGTGGACACTTTGATAAATTTCTCTTTAAGAGACCTAGAGTTCTGTAGGCTTTGTTACAAATTTCATTTACATGAGTGCTCCAGTTCAAGTCATTTGTGATGTTCACACCAAGATATTTAATGGTTTTTAAAGATTCCAGACGAGTATTTTTCAAGGTATAATTAAAAACAATATTTTTCTTTTTTCTAGAGAGAGTCATCATATTGCATTTGACTGGTTGGAAACGCATCCCCCATGATGTGGCCCAATGGCCCAATTTGTTAATGTCAGATTGAAAGGCTAAGCAGTCTTCCAAATTGTTAATTTTTTTGTAACAGACACAATCATCGGCAAAGAGTCTTATGATCGACGAAATATTTTTAGAAATGTCATTAATGTGAACAAGAAATAAAATAGGTCCTAAAACTGTTCCTTGTGGGACTCCAGATTTAACAACTGATGATTTAGATTTGGATCCATTTACTACTACACACTGTTTACGATTTACTAAGAATGAATCAATCCAGTGTAGAATATTAGTTGGAACACCGTATTTATGCAATTTAGTCTTTAATAACTCGTGAGGAACCGTATCAAAGGCTTTCTCGAAATCCAGTATGAAAATGTCCACTTGTTTAGTTTTATCAATCGATGTGGCCCAGTCATTTATAACCTTAACTAGTTGTGTTTCACAACTGTGATTTTTTCTAAACGTGTGTTGATTTCTATTCAGCACAGAGTATTTTTCAAAATGCTGCATTAGGTTGGAACAGATAATATGCTCAAGCATTTTACAACATATACATGTTAAAGATACTGGTCTATAGTTACTTGGTGCAGATGTTCTCAATTAAAGTGGTATGACCAGAGATATTCCAGTCAAGCATCACTAAATCTTCATTCCTTACTACAACCCATTAAAATTTAGTTACATATATCTTTGATTTTCCATAAAGTTAGTAATGTCCTGATAATACCTGAAGTTAACCACATGGGCTGTTTAAAGGCCCAATAAACTTGTCAAACAGCATATTTTTTATTAACCTAAACATTTTAGATTTCACCTGTATGCATAATAACACAAAAAATAAACCTTACAATAAGAAAAGGCTATTTTCTTATTGATTTGCAGGATGTTTTGCGGATCTTGTTTACAAAACAAACAGCGAATCTTTCCGAGCTGATTTCGGCAACTCTTGGCAGGCGACAGTCGCTAATTATGCAGAAGTGCATAAATTGATGACATATTCCCCACTAAAAGCGGTTACCGGGATGGGTCGTATAACATTTACATCTTTCTTTGTTTACCTTGTAATGAAGTTAAAACTTAAAGAATCTCTAAGGTCCTCGTCTTTTTCTTTCCATGTTTGCATGATTTTGTGTTTACAACTTTTATGTGAATGACGTCACCGCGTTCTGCGTTTTTATGGCCCACGTATGGAAAAAAACGATAACTTTTCGCTGAGTGATTGTAAACATTGGTTAGTAATTTTGTGGGCTACAAAAATACTGTGAGGTTTTAATTCGGACCGGGTCTCAATGATTGGAGATTGTTTGAGAACATAAATATTTGGTCATTAATACTTTCTTTTGAAAAGGGTCAACGTGGTTAATTAATTTTCACAATGAAAAAAAACGTTTTGACAAGTTTATTGAGCCTTTAAAAAAATGGCTGGAAAAGTAAAAAAAATAGTGAAAAATTAAAGTTCATAAAAATTCCAAACTTGTTATTCTGTATTTTTTGCTTATTGAAACTGAGTACAGAACTGAAAAGATTTTTGAAATCGGTCAACTGGTTGCTGAGATATTGTCATTTGGGCTATTTAAAAGTGAAGTGAAAAAAATGTAAAGAATTTAAGTTCATAAAAAAAAAACTGGTTGCTCCATGTGTTTGTACAGTCTTTACAGTGATCAAAATCAATCAAATAATACTCATATGTCGCAGAATAAAAATTTTATGGAGCTTTATTGACCAATATTAAATAAATGACAAGAATTTAAATGTTTGTGCTTAAAATACAATTATCACTATTTCTTATCATTTAAATGTGCATTTCTGTTAAAATACATGTTGAAGCATAAAATATTAGTGCTTTAGAACTTCTGGTATCGCATAAATGATAAAAAAATCATATTTTTAAGAAAGTGAATCTCAATCCTGACACACAAAAGTGCTTTGTACTCAAAAATGTTTCACTAAGATCATTCCTGTTTGTCACAGTTTAACAAAACATGACATAGACTTCTAGGAAAAAGTATGCTCTTGTTTTCATCTAAAGGATATGTTGACAGAATATTGCAATATGTGCATAATGTCACACTCCTGACAAAGTTAGCTGATATTTTCTGAAGGGAGCTGCAGACAAAAATAATTTCAAAAGAGGTGACAATATTATAATTATTGCATCTAGAAACATTAAACTTAATGATGCACAAAACATTTCTATTGTACTATTAATCTTTTAAGTCCTATAAATTTATAAAGCAAAGATGTATTGATTTTCTTGAGTTATTTTCTTATCTACCACGCTTGACTTAACAGCATAAATTTTGATTACTTGAAGTATAATATGCATAATTTTATCATTAGTTGATGCCTAATAAATGCACCTTTTACTAAAACAACACTAAAACTTGTCTTTATTCAAGCTTTTTGTAAAATGATGGTCTGAACAAATGTGATTTTTAAAAGTGTCACACTTTTTTGTCACACTCGTGACATTTTTTGCCCATTTTTTTAGAATATTTTTTTAAATGGATGGTGTTATTTTGATGAAACTTCATAAAAGGGATTGATTAGACACCTCTGCAAAGTAGGAAAATGGAAGTTACTGTTTGTTGTACATTTTTATAACAGGAAAACCCAAACCAGCAATTTTTTTTAAACAGCCCACATACAACACATCAATATATGAAAGTTTCGAGGTTTAAAATGATAAGCAATATTCTTGGATTACCCCAAACAAAACTACATTTGTAATTATACATCAAATACATGACAGTGAATTTTCTCTGTATTCTCAAATGTCTAGTTCAATTCATAAGAAAATAGATAGTAAAATAAACAGTACTTACTGTCAGGCTCACAGTTTATTCTCACAACTTTTCGAGACGGGCAAATTGGTCTGAAAACATAAACACCAAGATAAGATCAGTGATTATAACACAAAAATAGCTAACTGCATTTATCATACAAACGTTCCATTTTAAACAGATTTATTGGTACCTTTTTTAAGACTGAGGTGCAATAATATTTGCATGTTTTTGACAATGGATACTCTCATACTGTTCCAAAACTTGCTGATAACAATCAGCGGCTTCAACACATCAACTCAATTGCCATAAATTAGCTAATGCAGTTGCTATAAATAGCATTGAACAGGTAATGACTGTCAAGTAAAGAATATTATATCTATGATATATATCTGTGGAATTGACAAGAACTCATGCATGGCTAAAGACCGAGTACAATGGAGGCACAATAGTGGAACAACGATAAATGGAACATAAACTTTATAGGCATGAAAACTTAATTACTCCTTTACTCCATACATATGCCTTTATCACACAGGCAAACAGTGTAGATCCAGATCTACTTGATCTACACTGTTCACATTAAGATTCATTTGGTTATTTCTGATCAAGATGTGACCAGTGAAGATTCAGGTCTGATGACACAAATATGCCATCAGATTTGGATCTACTCATGTCGCACATGTTATAAAACCTGTATAATAATGGAGTACACGGTTAACTGCTTATCCTGCAAACAAGGATTTCTTAACATATCTAGTCTAGATTTAGATCAGCATTTATAATATAAAGTTAGATCAGAGTCCTCACTCCTATACCTATACAATACTCATGTAAACAAAAAATGAAATGAGCCATTGTTTTATTACAGCAACTGCTCAATTTTTTAAGCTATAACTCTTTTAAAACTTTAAACAGAGTTATGCCACATGTTCTTTAAGAAACAGCTGGTCATGCGGAGTATAAATTCCATGTTTGATTTAATAAATAAGGTTTTATTAAAGATATTTTAAATAATGAACACTTTTGTCTGAACTAATGTCTATGCCAACACCAACAATTGGCTGAGCAGAATTGTTCTTCATTTTCTTGTATTATTAAAAGCTAGAAATATACCAGGATAACATTTACTTTGTAAACCAAATAAAGTACCCACTTTAGCATGTTTTGCAGCATTTTTGTCTTTGGTATAATATTAAAAATGAGATTAAAAAATCAGTTTCTAATACAATTACAGGGGAATATATTTCTGATATTCACGAAAAAACTTAGTGCTATGTTTGTATGGTAAAATTCACCCTTTTCCAGAAAAAGTTATGTTCAGATGGTAAAATTCAGCCTTTGGGCCACTGTTTCCTCAAGCCTTATTTTCAAATTTAAATCACACAAAGAATATTATTTACTTAAATGATTGTATTAAGTTGCTTTAAGTTGCTCATTAACACAAGAAAACTATTGCACAAATATTAAAGGCACAACACATACATGAGTTCAATAGAGAAAACATCAAATGTTCATCTTACTTTACAACATCAACACAAACAAACTTTGAATCACAGAAAGAAAAATCCATTCGCCCACCAGTTTATAATAGATCAGGTTATGATTAAAACAAAATGACTGCAGAATCACTCCCAAGTACGTGAATCTTGCAAAAGAAGCTATAAAAATTAAGTAACCTTTAAATACTTCATAAATATTGAATTGTGCTCATAGAGTTTGAAAATGTTTGGGTTGTTAACAGTGTGGAGGCAAAATGTTTTTCATATGCTGATGAATGTAAACAGTAATCCTAAATATTCTTGATTCTTACTAAAATACCAAGAAAAAGTTCATGATAATATTTCTTTTTCAGATGGCTCCTGGACCAGACACATTGACAACAGAGCAGGATAGCAGGCTGTTTTTCACCAACTAATGGTGAAATGTGCATGCACTGAGGTCACAAGTTACTCGTCAAAACATTGCACACAATCCAAAAGTGTGTTGGTGGCTTTATTGTAACCGCTACTGGCGACAAATGTTTATTCATCATATAAATGAAAAGACATTCATTGCACCTAAGTGCAAGACGAGTGTAAATAACAACAATTTAAAAAATATTGATGGAAAGGCACTTTAAAACAGTATCAAAAATTAATAAAATTGTCACCAAGATCATTTAACAACAACAAAGGAGTAGTGTTTACAGTAATTTAATGTTTTAACCATGTGACATGAAATACGGCAAGCTATTTAGGGTAATGATGGCCATCAATATCAATCATGTGCTGCAACTTTAAACTCATTTATCTTGCATTTTATAGAGAAAATTCAACAATTGGTTTGCTTTTAAGTCTCGCTAATGAAATAGTGCAGCTGTTAACCACAGTGGAAAATTGCTAGTTATGCAGGTTTTACGGCCTCCGGCAAGGTAAGACCAAATTTTTCAGAATTCTTTGAAAACTCCGCCAAATACCACACAGATAGATGAAAGAGACGAAACAACATAATATGTTCGGAAAGGGTAATTACAGTCATCATTTAGTCGAACAATGTCACACTGACATTAGATAACTAGAAATTTTAAGATAATTTGGACATTTCTCTTATTCAATTTATTTATTTTGTATCCAGGTACTAATTATGTTCTACACCATGAAGAAAGTAATGTATCTTTTTAGGAAAATGTTTTACAATGTTTTTCTTTTTAATAGCAGTCAGTTTACATCACAGTCTGGAATGGTTTCTAGTCTGCACGTATCATATTTCTGAAAGTCTTTGACACTATCATTTGGGGCGCGTCACGGGAAAAAGACCTTCGGACAGTTGACATCAATACTTGAAATGACGTCATAAAGTTGAGCGGACGACATTAATTATTATGCATTTCGCTGTAAAAATTACATTTTATTGTCAAAATGTGTTAAAAAATCACTTTTTAGTTATGAGAAAATAATATATGATTGTAAGTTCTTTCTAAATATAGTAACAACTAAAATGTCACAAAATATGACCGAAGGTACCTTTGCCCGTGGCGTGCCTCATTTAATTGTTGTTATTACATGAATGCGCAATGCTGACATGTCCATGTGTTAAAGCAAACAATCTTATCAAAGATTCTTAGCAAGAATTTGCAAATAATGTATGATGCAGGTCACTGAAGAAACTGGTATTGTAGTCAACTGTGGAAGACTGTTGCTGTGTCTGCACTGTCATATGCAGGACATAAACTATCCCTCTTGAGGTTGATGTCTCCCACTTTTGAACATCCCAATTAATCTTAACTGAGGGGATTTTTTTTACAGAAGACAACAAAATCTCACTTTTCTGTGGTCAAATTTACTTCTTGTCTATACTGATTTCAAATCTCAATGTAAACCTCTCACTTGCTCATCATAAAATGGTTCACATGTACAGTTAGCTATCAAAACAAACATTAATGTACAAGAAAAGAAATAGAAAGCTCAGGTGTCTGATTTCTGAAACAATTAGGACTAACTCCTCCACTTCTCCAAAGTTAAGAAAACATACAACAAGATTATATGAAATGACTTGCCAAAACACAAACAAAGAGACATACATGCTATGTATAGGTTGTTTTGCCAACTCAAATAACCTCTTTATTACTGCACATTTATAAAGAGTTATATTGCACAGAAAAAGAATTAAACATGGTAACATAATAAATATATCCCTTAAAATGTTTATAGACAGACAAAATAATGTATACAATCAACCTAAGACATCCATGCAATAGTATCAAAATAGCTTACACTAGTAATGTCTACAGGCAACAGGAGTCGTGCCACATGAACAAGTATTGTGAGACTGTTCAAAGTAGTATGTGAAAATTCCAATCTCTTGCATGGGACATAACAATTTTCAAAACGGTAAATCAATAAGATTTTTTAAGTAGGTTTTTAGATTAAAAATATTATTTCAAAAGATAACATTCTGGAAAGTATGCTATAGATGTTTGCATAAAAATTACCTGAAGATCACCATGACCTACATTCAGAGAAAAGGTCAAAATTTATGCCAAGTGCAAAACCAACAACAGACCTCATTTCTGATAAAGTTTGATGAATGCTATACTTATTGTGTCAGGAAAACAAATTTGGAGTAAAGAAAATGTGAACAGTGTTAATTAAGTGTGATCATTCTGATGCAAATGTTATTGAAAGCCATCAAATTTCCAGGTTAGTATGCATCATTCTTATGTTTTTAAGTTGAAGTGTGACCTTAACCTTTGACCTTGGGTCACAGAATTTCATTGCATATGTTTCTATTACTAAAAATAGTTAACAAAATTAATTTATATCTATTTAGGCATTATTTAAAGTAAAATAAAATAAATCCATGGTAGGCATTGTTCCAAATCAGACATGTGTCGTAACTTCTACTAACCAATTTCTTACTGTGAATGGAATATATTCCCTAAATTTTATCATCTACTATTTTCTGAGTATGAGTTTATCATAATAAAACCAAAGTTTATCATAATAAAACCAAATCTGCAAGCAATGCAAAACCTAGGGCAAGTAGCATAGTTGGTCTTTCTTTTGAACACTTGCCTGCGACACAAAAGTAAACAGGGCCTCAGGTCATGAACCTGAGTTTGGAGACCAGTCTCAAATCTCAAGCATCTGATTGGCTAAAATGGTGACCAGTCAGATGCTTGAGATTTGAGACTGGTCTCCTGATTTAGTTTTGTGATCTTGGGCCAAGATATCCATGCATCATTTTGAAATATAAGGATATATTAAGTTATTCAAACAT
Source organism: Corbicula japonica (assembly GCA_038501625.1). Lineage (NCBI taxonomy): Eukaryota > Metazoa > Mollusca > Bivalvia > Venerida > Cyrenidae > Corbicula > Corbicula japonica. The sequence continues at coordinate 18,829,641 of JAZAYU010000001.1, forward strand.
GAGAATTTTGACAGATACAAGGTTCACCACAACATTAGAAAAAAGCACTGAATACAGAAATATACCTTTCCATAAAAGTGGATTGCTGCATTAAAAGGCAAAATATAAAGGAAACTTAAATTTTATGAAATCAAAAAACTATAAAACACATCATCATAAAATTCCTTATCTATGAAATTAATCTTAAATCACATAACATTTTAATTTTATTCTGACTCTATTGTATACTAAAATACTTGCCAAATTGTTTTTTGAAGTTAACATCGCCAAAATCAATATTTCAGTGCAGAAAGTGAATTTATAGTTTATATTTTTAGCAAAGGAATGTTAAATTTACAACTAAAGAGGTGTAAAAAACAGAACCGAATAACTTATAGTATAAACTTAGATGCAGTGAGCATCTTGGAAATAATTGATTTTGATCACTTGAACTGAATTAACAAAATTCGGTGAATATGATACTGTTAACCTGCAAAGACTAAATCAGTTTTACGGAAAAAGTTCTGTCAACTTATATCATGATTGATAATTATTTTGAACATAGAGAAAACTTTAGAAGTTTAGAAGAACTCTTCCCTGTTTGGATTTGAACCCAGGACCCTTATGCTCTATCGCTAGCCATTAACTCCATGGAATATGGCTTTTATCCCATTGGTGAACAGTGTTCACTTCTTAAGCTGAAATAACCTAATAAATCTAAGTGTCTAGATAAGATAATGATCAAACTAAAGTAGTTTGTAGGCTGATCTGGATCTACACTGGAATGTAGGCTTATCAGGATCTACACTGGTTGCACATAAAATAAAAGCAATATCCATAGAGTAAACGGCTAGCAGTTATGCATGGGATATTGATCTGTGTATGATGCTGTCTGCAAAACATCATATTTTTCGTCTTTTCTCACAAACTAATATATATATGACAGTGTAACTTTACTGGACAATCTTAAGAAGAAACTACATATCTGTCTGCATGGCAACTGGTCAAATTCCATAACTGTGTTAACAAGTGCAATGACATTTTGGAATTGCACATTATAAAGGCCATTTCCCTTAGCCTGTTAATTATGACTGGATCAACGTGCACCAAAATTAGCCATGCACATCCGGGTCAATTTACATTATTTGGTATTCAGTAATTCGTTTTAATTTTCTTGCCAAACTTTCCTATGCATCATAAATAAAAAGACCAAACCAACGAAAAAATGCAGGCTAATCATTCCTTGTAAAAAATGCCTATTTCAGGCAGGAGCGTCGTAACAATTGTCAGGTTGCACTACTAAACAAAAGAAAGTAATATGTTAGTAGCATTATCTTTAAACCTTTCCTCCATAGACATACCTTTATTGCGTGGGCGAACAGTTTAGATCTGTGCCATCTGATCAGGATCTAAACTGTTCACTTTTTGATTCCTTACTAGATTGTTTCTGACCAAAATGCGACCAGTGCAGATCTTGATCAGACAGCACGGATGTGCTGGCTGATCTGGATTTACACTGGTCGCACATGCGTAAAAAATGTATTTATGGAGGAAAGGGTTAACAAATATTTGGAGTTATAATAACCATGTTAACCATGCACACTTTACTTACATTTCTGAAAACCTTGATAAAACACTCTGATTGTCTGGTATTGCAGCATTTTTGTTTTGCAGTATCATGAAACTGTCTGTAGACTGCACACCAGCTGTCGTCAAACTCTCAAACACTACACTGGAACTGGAACTAGAAATGAAACATATCACTGTACACATTCTTACTGCACAACCAGAGCCCAAGATTATTAAACTAAATTTGAAGACCAGTCTTGAAACTCTAGCTTCTGATTGGTCAGTTTGGAGACACTACTCAATTTCAACCAATCAGCTTTTTGATATTGGAGACTCTCCTGTGTCTCAGTTTGATAACAATGGGTTAAAATCACTCTTCTTACTTTACAAATTTGCTGAATGTGTCATATCTGTGATAACATCCAGAAAGTGGATTTAGTTTAAAACTGACCTTTCACCCTCTGTTTCTTGACTGAATTATCTTTGAATGATTGACTGAAATATCTTTAAATGATTTGCCACCTTAATAGTAAGAGGTCTCACATTTGAATTCTAAGCCAGCTCCCTTAGAAACCTATGTCATGTAATCATTGTGTTTATATCTAACAGCTGATATTGTTATTGATCAGATTTAAAAAAAAAACGGAAAAAAATATTAACTACAATTTTGAATAAGTGGGTGATCCAGTAAAAATTGTACGCAGAGTAGTATTTCCTTTAATATAACAAATAATAAATGGTTTTCTGAAAATTACTTTGTATGCATTTACAGGCCCTAGTTGTTTCCTATGAAGAAAATTTGTAAACGGTAAACTAACAAACATTTACCTATGACCGAAGAAGTGACAGATATCATCTGCTACATCAGCTGACCAGTCGTCACTACAAACCGGCAGAGACCGGTTTCCAGACTTCATCATAATGGTTCCCGATGTATCGGTTATCATACCATTGCTGGTCAACTGCACTGAAATAGCAAACATAAAATAGTGGTGATTCTTGATGCTTTAAATCAAGTCACTGCAAACTAAGAAACTTTATTTATTTTATTTATAAACTAAAGCTGATTTATAAGCAGCATTGTTTTTATTTGTTGACAAAAACTCTGACTTCCCTTAAATTTTGGTAAAAATTATAGATTTGAAGAAATAAATAAATCATAGGCATCCTCAATAACAATCCCAGCATGCCAGATTGTTTTTTTTTTTCATTTTATACATGTACTAATGGTAGAAAACAACCTTATACACCCCCCTCTACAAAAATGGTTTCGGAAATTAAAAAGGGGAAAAAAGGTATTTGTATCTATCAAGTCTGCATAATGAAACCAAAACCAGTTTAGTGATGATAGGGTTAAGCACAGTGCCCGAGGTTATAAAACTGAGCATGGAAACCAGTCTCAAATCTCAAGCATCTGATTGGCTGAAATGGCGACTGGTGGCCATTTCAGCCAATCAGATGCTTGAGATTTGAGACTGGTTTCCAATCTCAGCTTTATAACCTTGAGGTCAGGTGTATTACAGAAAGCTATTAATTGTTGAGGACAGTAATCACTCACAGCAGTCTACCTCGTCATTTCCTGATGCACACTGCTTTATTCCATCACATACTTGACTGGCGGGGATACAGGAGTAGTTGGAACACTGAAACTGTTCACTGCTACATGTACCTGTAACAAAATCACATGCAGTTATCAAATCTTTTACACTTAAACATCAATCCACTATATGTTTAACTAAACTTAATCTGTTACTCCATAGATAAGGCTTTTATTGCAAGGAAGAACAGTTTAGATCCAGATCAGCTTGTGCATCCTTGCCATCTGATCAGGATCTTAATTGTTCGATTTTAAACAGATGCATTAGGTTATTTCTGAATAACATGTGACCAGTACAGATCCAGATCAGATGGCACCAATGTTCTGGCTGACCTGGGTCTAAACTGGTTGTATGTGTGTTAAAATGGAGGACAGGGTTATGGAAGACCAACATAGTAATCATTTCTGGTGTTCTCCACACTACAGTCTATTCTTGCTTACCATAGAGTAATGTCTCAAGAAATCCTGTCACATGACAGGATAAATATTTTTATTTGTTTCCCTATGAAAAGATTTCATCAGTGACAACACAGTCACTAATTAAGGATTAAACTGATAATTTATCATGCTCATCTGGGTATGGAAAACATTTGGGTTGTTTATAGTCTTCTTGCTTACTCTAAAAAACAAATGTTTTTCATATCCTGATAAATGCGATAAAATATTGATTCATATCCTGATTAACTATTCTCAGTACTTACCTAAATACTTGATTTCGATTAATACAAGATATGTGATATTGCAGCCTTTCGAATGGCATATTGACAACAATATGAATACCAGCACACTTTCATGCTTACATAGGTCAAACTGCTTTCCCATGCAAACAGTCTGAAGCTAGACATTTTGCTACACTGAATGTCTGGAACAGTCTGAAGAATAACATTCAATGCAGCAAAGTGCAAGATGAGTGTAAAATAATAATGAAATTTTCAATGTGACAACATTGCTAACATGCAATTTGTTCAATCACATTATATTATATTATTATATATTTATGCAATTATATTGATAAAATCCTTGGGTAATTTTATGGAGATTTTGCTCTGTGATCTTTCTGATATGGAGGATCAAGAATCCAACATGAGCCAGAATCTCATTGCTACATCAGCTGAACCTTGATGTCTCATGTGACAGTGCTGTGCTATCATTTAGGACAAATTTTAAACATGAAAGTAAAAAATGATATGTTCATGTGGGCATTCAATGCAACTGTATTTTTAGTGGAGACATCTTATAACATTGTGTTATTTTGCTGTGGTTTAAATTTGTGTATTTATCAAATGGCCAAATATGTGAAATTTAAACCAGTGTGAAATATAATGATACCACAGTAGTTCCTGTGCAGGAGATTATTTTATCTTATTTTATCTTTACCTCCAGCTGCATATGTGCAATTCCTGCATTTCTTCCAAATATCATGTTTTTGCCCATCAGCTGCATAATTGATTATGACACCACATACTTGAGCTTCATATATCAGAGGTTTTTAACACATATAAGACAGTTCTTTTGATCATTAAATGTCATCATTCTACTAACACAATCTTTCCTACAGATGCCTCAATGCAACAAAACAAGGTCTTCCTGTTAAGTATTAATAGGTAAAGAAAGTATCTGGTAGATAACCAAAGATAATGTCACTTCATATACACCAAGTAACAAGAATATGTGATGAAAATTCTATTACAGTAACAGTGACCTTGACCTTAGAGGTTATGCATGATATATTGCTTTGGTAATCACATGTGTTAATTTATTTTAAAATCCCTTCATTTATAATGAAGTTATAGCCTGCAAAAGAAAATTCTATTTTTTTTTACTTTGACCTTGGGCCTACAGCCATGGGTATTGTGCGCTACACACCACTTTGCAATTCTGAACGCTTAATTTGAAATCCCTGTGTATAGTGAAATAATGCCCAACCACCCAATGAAATACCCAATCTAATAACAAAATGCAAAGTACTTAAAACATGGTGAAAGAGGGAGAACATACCACATCTGTTTTCATCAGTTCCATCAGGACAGTCGGCATGGCCATCACACTCCCATTCAGGCATGATACACGTGTTCCCATCGTCGCACAGCATCTCCTGCATGTGACATTCTCCTGTACACTGTTCTATTCTTTCATCAGAATTGTCGAAACAGTTGTCAACGCCATCACAGATCTTAGACTTTGGTATCCAGTATCCATTGTTACACTTCCTGTAACCGTTTCTCCAGCCTAGCAGTATATAAATGTATGTTAAGCCTTTACTACATATATATTTAATGCATGTGCTAGCAGTGTAGATCCAGATCAGCCGGCACATCTATGCAATCTGATCAGGATCTACTCTGATTCACTTTTATATTCATCAGGTTATATCTGACCAAGACATGACCAATGCAGATCATGACCAGGGCTGGAGGTTATAAAACTGAGTTTGGAAACCAGTCTCAAATCTCTAGCATCTCATTGGCTGAAATGGCGACTGGTCGCCATTTCAGCCAATCAGATGCTTGTGATTTGAGACTGGTTTCCATTCCCAGTTTTATAACCTTGGGATCAGTTGGCTTACTGGCAAGGTAAGCAATGACAAACTGGCGGGAACCTGGGTAGATAAAATATCACATCAGCCTGCACATCCTAGCAGTCTGATCAGACTCTACACTGTTTGTAATTCGGTAAGACAAGCATTCTTTTACATATCTAGAACCTTTCTGGATGTTTAAGTCTACAATCTGATAACTGTCAAATGCAAAGTCTTTATGCTTCCATTTTGTCATGGTATGTCACATAGTTGTGACATTTAGAAAACCACACCACAATTGGTATCGTAAGGCAGTTAAACCTGCTCAATATGTGTTTCCTATTCACTTTACTTCATTTATAAGCATTTTAATGCATGTGCAACCAGTGTAGATCCAGTTCTAACAAATTTGTGCCATCTGATCAGGCTCTGCACTGGTCGCATTTTGGTCAGGCATAACCTTATGGATCTGAAAGCAAACAGTGCTGATCTGATCAGACTGCACGAATGTGCCAGCTCATCTGGACCTACTCTGTTTGCCCATGCAATAAAAGTGTATCTAAGGACCAAATGTTAAAAAACTGCCATCATTTATTTACTGTTCATACATAATTTTCTGAGGCTTTTTTTCCCAAATAGGGTCAGACTATGTCCACAAACACATAAGCAAATCTGAGACTGTACTAGTTACAATAAGAAGATCGCAGACACATGTTTGAAGGAACTGACTCACAAACTCCTAATATAAACCAGACTTACAACCAAGAACATGTCACATGTCAAATGCCTTTTAATGCTTGTTCGAAAAAATTCATAGAAATAATTTTACCTTTCTGACAACATGAATTTATAAAAAAAGAATAAACCTACCACAGTCAAGTTCATCTGACAAGTCAAGGCAGTCAACTACATCGTTGCATTTTACAGAATTTGACCAAAGACACTGGCCTGAGGCACACTGGAAACCCAAACAATCTACAAATACATACTACATCGTGTACTGTCTTGTCTGTTAATGATTCTAATGGATTGCACAATCCATAATGTTGTCAGCTACACAAGTCTAAATTGTCTACAAAAACAAGGAGATACAAATATGCTTAAATGCAATGTATTGTTAACTGAATGAAAAATATCTACACCCCTGTTTACAGATGTAGGGTTGAGACCTCAAGCAATAACAGTTCTGGTGAAATGTGAGAGTCACACTTGTAATTTTGAACAATGCAGCTCTGAAAAACTGTTAAGTATTTTAGAGGAGATATATACTGTACCTTAACAAATGATAGCTTTAACTTAAAAACGCCAAAGATTTGTGTTCCACTAACTTACCACAGTGATGAATAGATGTGTAACAATTCAAAGCTGAAGATCAAACATTCGCTGACCCAGAGATGAAAGTTATTTAAGCCTAAAGGGTGTAGACACATATTTCATACAACAACCAAATAACTTTTCATGACAGACTGTTAAATTATAAAAAAAAGTTTTCTTTTATATTGAAAAATACAAAGCTGTCATTGCACAACACTTAGATACTTATCATCTCTAGAATAGCGCAGGTCAAGTTATAGTGGCCTGACATAAATCTGAGGCTTCCTACTGAAATATTAACATGCACAATGTGCAAAAAACATATTTTCACACATAAAAATTAAGTATCAAGTGTTTTTTGAAACTTGTCATTAATTTTATGAAGGAACTTATAACATTTCTGCCATATGAAGGAAACTGTCTAAATGGTTTTGGTTACCTGTGCCCAGGATCATAAAACTAAATCTGGAAACCAGTCTCAAATGTTAGTTTTATGATCTTGGGCCCTAGACTACTCAGGTCAATGATAATTAATAACAGATCTCTTGTCAGGCTTCCCAACCTGTCTCAAAGAACACAGAATTAAAGCTACCGGACTGCAGTAAAACCACATCCAAGCCTCAAAATACACAGCACTCTACAAAGACATTTTGTTGCACACAGAATCTGTCTAACAACACCTCTAACCAACAAACTTGAATTTGTCTTTAACCTTTTCACAAATGCAGCACTGTTTCACTGTTAATTCAACATATTGTGTTTAGCAGTGTTTCACTGTACACCCATCTCACTGGGTGTAACACTGTTTCCCTGTTCATGCCACTAAGTGGGTGTGGCACAGTTGTACTGTTCATTCCACAGAGTAGGCACAGCACTGTATAATGGCACCTACACTCACTGGATGTAGTACATTTTCAATGAAAAATTCACTGACAACGTTTAGCAAAATGTCACAGTATGTTCTAACAAGTGGGTGTAGCATAGTTTCGCTGAGTTTTGAAGGACAGTTTCACTGTTTATTACACTGATTTGGTGTAGCATAGTTTCAGTGAATATTCCACATAGTGTATGCACACATGTCCTAAATAATACTACCACTTGAGCTCTTTGCTCTACCTTTTGCTAAGTATCTCATTTCTTAGCCAAAATAGACTCTGAGAGTCTAAGATTACTGCAACAATGAATTCAAGTACTTGGAGATGTTTTATGACCACCACACTGAACTTTACAACCACTATAAATAGTTTAATATTGAGACTATACTTACTGGAACAGTTCATCTCATCTGACAGATCATAACAATGTGGTACTTTATCACACTGAAACCTTGCTTCTATACACTGACCACTGCGACATCTAAACTGGGTCTCAGAACATGCTGGAAAATAAAAGCAAATTCTGTACATGGACAAAATTTCATAGAGCTTAAATAAAATAATAATATACTCTGATTGCAAAATGAATGTTATGACATCTCAATGGTGACACGACTTTTTGGATCTGATGAACAACAAAAACATGGAACTATAAGACAGTGGATGCACTGATATTTGAGGGCATTTCATGATTTTCATTTGACACTGTTTTCGTGGGTTTCTTCATTTCGTAAGTCAATTGTTAAAATTGCATTTACGCCCAGTTCTTTATTTCATGGTGGTTTTAATTTTGTAGATCGATCTCCCATGAAATCCACAAACATTTGTCCACCATGAAAATTAGTGGTACATTTTGTGTTACAGTAATGAATTCAGGGCAGCTTTATGTAACATTAAATCTGTGTCATTCTAATCAAGGCTCACAGAGGGGAGGCTTTCAATGGAACAAGAACACATTCAATAGTGACGGACCATCTCTGTTATGACAGTTTATTTGATTCCAACATGTTGCCAGCTATTCTTTATCCTACTAAATTAATGTAATGGATTCAACCATTTCTCAGTTTGATCCACTTTATTCAACATTTGAAGAGGTGTTTTTATGAGCAACAAACATGTAGAGGCTGTTTAGATAACATGGTTTCACAAGATAATCTAGATCGAGATCTACCAAGGTAACATGTGACACAGATTGTAAAGGTTAACACACTCATAACTAGTTATTTTTCCTGCATGTAAATAATCAAGCAACAACCTTGACAGCCTGGTTTGGTGACAAGCTATTTCTCTATGTCTGACATCCTATTTCTCTATGTCTGACATCTCGCCTTCTGCACTTTTCATGTTCTCATTTCTTAATATGGAAACAGCATGCATATCAAAGCACCTAAGGACAACAATTGTGCTCACCAATATCAATCAATGTTGATAAGTTCAGCAACATAAGAACTGGGCTAACCAATACCTATCAATCTTGTTGTAAGTGCAGCAATCAGCCAAACAAACAATACATTATTACATGCATGCTAAAATATTGTGCACCAAGTTTACGGATATGACTGTCACTTATTTGATAGTTTTTGCCAGCAACTTTAACGAACCTGACAAAAAGCACATAACTTGTCTCATTTTTATAGTATCATTGCAAATTTTAACATTTATAACATTCATATAACAAAGGTTTTGACAGCTGTATCTTATGTTATAGGGACAAAAGTTTGTGAAGCAACAAGTTTGACTTTTCAAAAGTTTTTACTTTGTGAAAGAAAAAGAATTCATCTGAGTAACAAAAAGCATCAGACAAATCTATGTTAAAAGCACAAAAAAGTCATTTTGATAAAAAAATCTTCCAGCTGTTTCCTGGTTCGTCCATTAAGCAATTGTTCTTTCAAAGATGTTAGCAAGTAAAAAGACAATTGTTCTTTCAAAGATGTTAGCAAGTAAAAAGGGCTTAGAGGAAGACTTGGGAGAAATAGTCCCCCAAATGTCCAGAACTTCTCCCTCTACTGAGCCAAGAGAGAAGTTTTTCGCTATATTTTTAATACAGAAAGCTAAAATCCAATGTGATCTTCCTAACAAGAGGGCCATCATGGCCCTGAATCGCTCACCTGAGTATGAAACTCAAGTTATTAACCAGAAACTGAATTTTTATTTTTAGCAACAGTGACCTTGACCTTGATCACAGACACGTGGGTAGCAATCCCAATTTGTCTCTTGTTATAAGCTACCCATATACCAAGTTTGGAGTCAATATGCCAAAGCAAACTCAAGTTATTAAGTGGAAACTGAATTTCTGTTTTTAGCAACTGTGACCTTAACCTTGATCAGAGACACCTGGGTAGCAATCCCAAGCTGCCGTTTGATATAAGCTACTCATACACCAAGTGTGGAGTCAAAAAACCAAAGCAAACTCAAGTTATTAAGTGGAAACTGAATTTCTATTTTTAGCAACAGTGACCTTGACCTTGATCACAGACACGTAGGTAGCTTTCCCAAGTTGCCTCTTAATTTAAGCTATCCATATACCAAGTTTGGAGTCAATAGGCCAAAGCAATCTCAAGTAATTAAGTAGAAACTGAATTTCTATTTTTAGTAACAGTGACCTTGACCTTAATCACAGACACCTGGGTAGCAACCCCAAGCTGCCTCTAGATATAAGCTATCCATATACCAAGTTTGGAGTCAATAGGCCAAAGCAATCTCAAGTAATTAAGTAGAAACTGCATTTCTATTTTTAGTAACAGTGACCTCGACCTTAATCACAGACACCTGGGTAGCAACCCCAAGCTGCCTTTTGATATAAGCTACCCATACATCAAGTTTGGAGTCAATATACCAAAGCAAACTCAAGTTATTAAGCAGAAACTGAATTTCTATTTTTAGCAACAGTGACCTTGACCTTGATCACAGACATCTGGGTAGCAACCCCAAGCTGCCTTTTGATATAAGCTACCCATACACCAAGTTTGGAGTCAATAGGCCTAAGCAAACTCAAGTAATTGAGCAAAGACTGAATTTCTATTTTTAGCAATAGTGACCTTGACCTTGATCACAGACACCTGGGTAGCAACCCCAAGCTGCCTTTTGATATAAGCTACCCATACACCAAGTTTGGAGTCAATAGGCCTAAGCAAACTCAAGTAATTGAGCAAAGACCGAATTTCTATTTTTAGCAACAGTGACCTTGACCTTGATCACAGACACCTGGGTAGCAACCCCAAGCTGCCTTTTGATATAAGCTACCCATACACCAAGTTTGGAGTCAATAGGCCTAAGCAAACTCAAGTAATTGAGCAAAGACTGAATTTCTATTTTTAGCAATAGTGACCTTGACCTTGATCACAGACACCTGGGTAGCAACCCCAAGCTGCCGTTTGATATAAGCTACCCATACACCAAGTTTGGAGTCAATAACCCTAAGCAAACTCAAGTAATTGAGCAAAGACTGAATTTCTATTTTTAGCAGCAGTGACCTTGACCTTGACCCTGTGGTCATGATTTGAACAAATTTTGTAGACATCAGTGCCAGGATGCTTCAGGACAAATTTGGTTAAAATCCATCAAGTGGTTTCAGAGGAGATGTTGTTTAAAGGAAATTGTTGACGGACGCCGGACAAAGACGGGTCACAATAGCTCACCATGAGCCTATGGCTCAGGTGAGCTAAAAATTGAAGAAACTTCTCCCTATTCTGACAACCTAAGCTAATCCTTGGAACATTATTATATATTCTGTCAAAAAAATTTCAACATTTTTTAACAGCAAATGTAAATACTTAAAATACCTTAAAAATATTGTTCAATCACTTGTTTTCATGTTTGCCTTTAAATTAAGATGACTAAATTCATTTAAGGATTGAATCGATATTTGATGATTTCTATTTGTTTATGGAAAACAGTTGTGTTGTTTAAAGTGTGTGAAGCCCGAAGGGCTTCACATGTACTTTAAACAATCCAACTGTTTTTCATACCCAAATGGAAATCATCAAATATCGATTCAATCCTTATATTTACACTCATAAATACTCGCATTGATACAGAAATTATGAGAAGAATTCGTGATATTTCGGCTTTTTCAAAAGGCTGTTGGAACAACAATGTTGATGACACACTGAATGATGGCATGCTTTTTCGTAGTTACTCGTTGCAAAACGTGCGTGCTCGGCGACGTAACACATTAAAACATTGAGCAACGTCCAATAAATTATGAATGGCTCTACTGTAGCCACGCCTTTTAAAACAATACATCACACTGTTTACCAACAGAAATTATGATCTGTTTGATGAATAAGACTTTATCGTAGACGACAAAGTTGAAGTGTAAATATTCACAAATTAAATCTAAAAGTTAGTGACATTTTTTTCAAGAACATACAAATCTAGGAAACAGCAAAACATTATGTGCTGAATATCCCCTTTTAAAATCTGTCTGATAAGTTTTGTGACATACATTTTTCATATTACCTTGCTTTTACATAAGCAGACTAACACAACATATAATAAAGCAAAGACAACAATTTCAGAATTTTATAAAATAGTTGACAATTTATAAATGTATTAGATTTGTTTGTAAACCTCAGACCTTTGCTACTGTTGTTGGATTGAAATGATATTTTTAAACGAGGAAGGAACCCATTTGCACTACACAAGCATACCCCAAACACCTCTCCTAATCAAAAGGGATTCTATAGATCTCTTTATATGTTAATAACACTTATGTATATGAATCTTGCCTAAAAATAAATAACTTTTACCAACCACAAGTATTTTTATGGCCAAAATTATGATAGTTATTTCATGTTATGTCAAAAAAAATAACTCATAAAAAATGAATGGTGTGTTTAATGTCAACCTGATGAGCAAAATGTGTGTCATGGCCAAGCTTGCTGGTGGGTGCTCTCATTTAGACACACGAAGGGTCAACATTCAACATTCACAAATCTGTATGATGAATACTTGAAACTGTGATTGGTAAGCAATCACCAGTGTTTCTTTGCCATTTATTAATGTTGTGTTTAACCTTAAATCTAACCTGATCACTAGATCTAGCCCTCATTCTAATGCATCATACTGTCATATTCTCCCTGCTAATTGGGTTGACATAACTGATTCAGCACCTTCTCTATCTCCAAGGTTGGTGCTTGAGTAGTCTGATAAACCAAAGGTGATTTATTTTAGATTACAAAATTTGATTTCCATCACAACTTTTATAATACTAATTTTTGAAAATTGGTCTTAATAGCAGAGCTGTCCTTATTTCAGGGGGATAATTACGGCAAAACTTCAACAAATTATTATCTCCATTCCAGGGCGATCTTAATTTCTGGGGTGGTCTTACAGAGGGTTTTACAGTACTTCAGTTACATCTGTACTTGCTTACAACTGGAAACTTTGGTAGACACGTTTTTCACTCTATAAAGAAATTCAGTCAGAGACCACTAAATAGGGACCACATTCAGTCAGGGACAACTAAATAGGGACAACATTCAGTCAAAGACCACTAAATGGGGACCACATTCAGTCAGGGACCACTAAATGGGGACCACATTCAGTCAGAGACCACTAAATGGGGACCACATTCAGTCAGAGACCACTAAATGGGGACCACATTCAGTCAGAGACCACTAAATGGGGACAACATTCGGTCAGGGACCACTAAATGGGGACCACATTCAGTCAGGGACCACTAAATGGGGACCACATGCAGTCAGGGACCATTAAATTGGGATCACATGCAGTCATGGAACACTAAATGGGGACTACATACAGTCAGGGACCACTAAATGGGGAACACATGAGTCAGGGACCACTAAATGGGGACCCCATACAGTCAGGGAACACTAAATGGGGACTAAATGCAGTCAGGGACCACTAACATTCAGTCAGGGACCACTAAATGGGGACCACATGCAGTCAGAGTCCACTAAATGGGGACCACATGCAGTCAAGGACCCCTAAATGGGGACCACCTGCAGTCAGGGACAACTCATGCAACTAAAAGTTTCAACTGATTTCTGAAATTGGATGAAGCCATTATTTCTGTTTTGCTGAAAATTTTGCACATTGATGAGTACCGACTGTGATGAAACTTTAAAACTTGAGTTTTTATCTTATTGATAATGAAAACATACTGATGGGAAATTAATAAACTACTTAGCCAAACTTTTAAATTATGCAGATATTTGATAAATGTAATGAAATGTTAAACAGCAAAAAGTTGTAGGTAACAGGTCATAGAAGTAGGTGAATATTTTAAATTTGATTAATACTGTTTCAATAAACTCAGATTTCAATGATATTTTAATCCAAAAGTACTTTTAATGCTTTTCTGTAGAGCCATTCAGTATTGAAGTTGTTTTTCTTTTAAATTAAATGACAATAAAAATGGAATGTCAATCAATGATACTGTCAATCAATGATAGTGTTTTATGGACCTTCAATCAATGAAAGTGTTTTATTGGCCTTCAATCAATGATAGTGTTTTATGGACCCTTAATCAATGATAGTGTTTTATGGACCTTTAAGCAATGATAGTGTTTTATGGACCTTCAATCAATGATAGTGTTTTATGTACCTTCAATCAATGATAGTGTTTATGGACCATTAATCAATGATAGTGCTTTATGGACTTGTCAATCAATAATTATAAAAGCTTTATGGATCTTCAAGCAAAGAAAGTGCTTTATGAACTGTCAATCAATGATAGTGCTTTATGGACTGTCAATTCAGTCCTGATTAAGCAGAGATACTTTGTTACATCAGCAAGGACCTGTGATACTTACTACAGTTGATATGCTCGTCATCAGCCCTGGGGCAGTGTGGCTTCCCATCACAGACATACGTGTTCTCTATACAAGTTCCATCTGAACACCTAAACTTATTGCCTGAACACACTGAAAACACAAAATACAAAAAAAACTAAAATTATAATTTCAGCATTTTTAAATTTAATGTATTAAAGATTGTAGCTTTGAAAGTGAAATAATTGCAAAAATTCAATTGTCACATTGACCTTCATTTTTTAAAAACTTTACTCCATTAATATGCCTTTTGTCACATTGATGCCATCTGATCTAGATCTACACTGTTAGCCTCTTGGTCACAAATAACCTAATGAATCTAAAAGTGAATACTGTGTGATCAGACAGCAAGGATGTTTTGGCTGATCTGGATCTACACTGGTTGCAAATGTGATAAAACTGGTATCTATGGGCATATTTTCTCCATATCTGTCACAATATACTAGAACAATAACAAACTTCTGGAACTTTACCTGAAACTGGTGTAGTTGTTATAGTCACAGTTGCTGTTTTAACAATTTCTGTCGACTTCACGCTTGAGATCACAGTAGTTTGTGGAATTTTGCTTGAACTGTCCGCAGTTAGAGTGGTTGTGGTCACTGATGGATACACTGTTTTTGATATGGTAGATATTGTAGATATGTTTATGGAATGGGTTGTCTTGGACACAGCTGGTGTGAATGACGACGATGACCATGATGGTGAGACGGTGGATGAGGATATCACTGAAAAGACAAAAAAGGTCATTGAGAGATAATTCACCATTTATTACGAGTTACAGTTCTTTGAAGCATTCTATAAACTTCTTATCACAATGTTTAACCCTTTTGCTCCATATAAACGCCTATATGGCATGGATGATCAGTGCAGATCCAGATCAGCTAGCACCATCTGATCAGGGTCTACATTGTGTGCTTTTTTATTAACCCTTTCCTCCATATACAATGTATACATATTTTTACATGTGTGAAACCAGTGTAGATCCAGATCAGCTGGAACATCCATGCCATCTGATCAGGATCTGCACTGGTCGCATATTGGTCAATATTACATAACAAATAAAAAAGCAAACAGTTTACATCCTGATCAGATGGCACGGATGTGCAAGCTGATTTAGATCTAAACTGTTTGTCCTTGCAATAAAGGTGTTTCTATGGAAGAAAGGGTTAAATTGGTTATTTCTGACCAAAAAGGGAACAGTGTAGATCCTTATCAGATAGCACATAATTATATGCCAGCTGATCTGGATCTACACTGGTTGCACATGTGATAAAAGATGTTTATATGGAAAATAGGGTTAAAGGAGTTGTATTTTCTCAAGGGTAAATGTTAGTGTCACATGCTTCCCTGCTGTCTTTGCATTAGTGACTTGCATTAATATACCACATGCAGGAAAGTATGAACTCTATTGAACTTAACCAAGTGACACAAAATAACCGATTTACAGTTTATCAACAATATGACAGGTAAAACATAATTATGTAGCAGGAACCACAAAACAGAAAAATATTTCATGGCTCATACTAACAATTTCTTAAGCTGTTGTTTGGCATATAAGCTGGCTTTTGACCTAGTGTTTAGACGAATTAAATGTAAAAAGTAGTGGTTTATGAATTTGACATTGAGGCAATTCACTGTTGTATGCCTGTTATAACATGTGTGACAAGTGTAGATCCAGATCAGCATCTGTCATAAAATTAACACCAATTCCCCATGCCAGCTAAGAAATAGTGAGCGCTAATTATCAAAATGTGATGATTTCCAATACAAAAATAAGATATAATTTAAAGGAGGAACTTCACCTCTAAATCTGACAAATTTATTAACCACTTTTCCCATATTTAAGAAGACACACCTGCTGTTTTATTTATTGTATTGTTTATAAAATGATGAATCATAGCTGTGCATTGTAGACTTAAATGTGTAAAAGTCACTTCATATTGTGTGGGTTAAGATTGAGATACCTATTTAAGGGGTTTCAAATGTTCTGTCTTGGTGGGTAATGCATAAAACTTTGAAGAAAAAAAATTGAGATATTTTCAAAATAAATATTTAGACAATATCATTGCAGATATTACTCTAATTAATATGAATACATTACAGTAATCTCAGGCAAACAATTGTTCTGTGGACAATATTTAAAATAAATAAAAGTTTTAATCATGTAGAAATGAACTGTTCTATATTTACTTTACAGGATTATCTTTATTGAAGAAAAAATATTGTGCAGAACATTACTTTCATTCACTCAAAGGCCTTAACTTAAAAATAATGTATTCATCAATTCCAGATCAAGTGTGAAGTGTTTGTTTAAAATACTATTCTGTACTGTCTGATCAGGATCTGACTGTTTGGATTTTGATTTATTAGGTTATTTCTTACCAAAATGCAGATTTGATCAAACGGCATGTCTCATCTGAATATAAAATGGTTGCAGACACGTTAAAAGGCATATAAATGTAGTAGGGGAATAATTAAAGTAGTTATTTATTTTGTGATGCATGCTGCATACATTATCGGATAGATTATGTATCAGACACAAAATTCAGAAAGGATACACAACTATACTCAGTACAGTGAAAACCTATCCCCTGTACAGTAATAGTGTATAATGCATCTATCCTCCATACACTGCCTTGGAAAATTGTAATAACTCCTTGATAAAACAATTAAACATGTTTAAACTCCCCTGACTGATGATAATGCCATATTACTGGTAATAAACATGTCAAACAATTCAAGCTTTTAAATATAAATATCAAATTGATCTTAATTAAAGAAACCAACAAACCTGATGATGAGTTTTTGCATGAGTAACCAACTTAAATCATTACTTTATGTTGATGGACCTTATGTGAATTGCAGTCATGTAACAACAATTGGTAATCTGTCAATTCTTGGATTTTGTATGGTACATTCACTGGTGATTGACCAGCCGCCCCATTTTTTTTCATAGATTCTTCTCCTCAGTGCGACTTCCGGAAATCCCCGACACTTTTGTTCGGAGCGTTCTGATTGCGTATTAGTAAGGGTTGGCAGAGGGGGGTAGGGCGGCTGGTCTAGCGCCAGTGGGTACATTCCATAATAAAACAACAAACTGAAACAGAGCATTCCTCAAATTGTTTATACTTCACCAGTGATCTACAGAATCAAAGGAATCAGGCCCTATTTATTGTACATAAATCTGCTGTATAATATATCACTATGCTATCATTCACCAATGCCATTCATCTCATTCTGAACAGACTGACTAAAGATGTAACATAAACTGGAACACAGTTGGGTCAGGTTATAAGCCCCTTCATC
This sequence comes from Corbicula japonica, assembly GCA_038501625.1. Taxonomy (NCBI): domain Eukaryota; kingdom Metazoa; phylum Mollusca; class Bivalvia; order Venerida; family Cyrenidae; genus Corbicula; species Corbicula japonica. The sequence goes on from JAZAYU010000001.1 coordinate 18,847,596, forward strand.
CTGGGGTTCTACATGTGGGAATTACTAACAGAAATCCTTCATGGCCTACCCTAACAAAGGGCCTTTCAGTCGACAATAAATCTAATATTAACCATTCGAGTAATGTTATTATATTAACCAAATTAAATGCCATATGTTACAAGATGTATTGTAATAATTTGTCACTTTGAGATTCATCAGGTTAATTTTGACAAAGAAGCAATGGGGGCCTACCGATATACAGAGTTATCCCAATATTCTGTCTTAAGTTACCTCCCTTTGTAACACCGACCTGTTACTGGGAAGGTCCTGTCTGAGATTTACAATAAAAACAGACATGCAGTAGTCCTCCATGTTCGGTTCAAATATGTCGGTCAGAGATCAGCGTTATGCATATAAATGTTTGATTATTATCACAGAATGAAAAAAAAAGTTTTTATAGAGCAGCGCATAATATTTCTCTTCCAAAACATTTTAATACGTTGGAGAGGCTTGTGTTTTACATCGTAATGTTCAATCCCTGAACAGAATGAAAAAAAAGTTTTTATAGAGCAGCGCATAATATTTCTCTTCCAAAACATTTTAATACGTTGGAGAGGCTTGTGTTTAACATCGTAATGTTCATCCCCTTCAGTAACTAATAAAGAGTAAAAAATATGCATTTCTTACGCTCAAAAATGACAGATTTGAGAAAAAGAAGTTAAACAAACCTTAGAAAAAGGAAGTAAAATTTAAAACACCTGATATAAGTTAAGGTTTGACCAATAAAACGCCCATTCCCTTTTACACATGTTCTTTCATGCCCTAAAACAATTTTGCAGAAATTCAATATTTTTTCTTTTAAACTAGACCTTTTTCTACAAACTCAATGCACACCATTTGGTACACAGATCTGTGCCATGTTCGTATTGACATATTTTTCAATATACTGCTCTTTTTTCAAAAAAGTTCTTTCTTATTCTTATCCCAGTTAGAATATATTTAAACATGGTTTCATTATGTTTTGACTTTTTTCTCTTCATTGAAATTTTTTAGTTTATTTAGTTTTACAATCAATTTTTAATTCAATTAATATTTTTGTGTAAAACTTTCCCCTGAGTTCTATTTTATTTAATTTAGTTCGGAGCACATTAAGTTGCCAAAATCAAATGAACAGTCTCGGGCCTCAACAACAATTTGACAATTAATTAGGATATTTAATTCCTATGCAGTTTCTTAAAACAACCCTTTTTCCCCAACACACAACTTTTTTAATCTCTTACAACCTAACTTAAAGGTCTTTATCCAGCTGGTAAGACCTCAGACTTTCTTGCTAATTAGATAATAACATGGTCATTAAACACCAGGCCCTTTTCTTAAATAGCATTGTTTGCATGACTTAATGGTGATTGGCTGAATACTTACATGTATGTGGAAGTTTTAAAAAGCTAAAATTTCCATGCCAGCAAATAAATAAAATTTTCATATTAAAGGATAAAGTTGCATTTAGTTATTGACCCTTTCCTCCATAGACACACCTTTATTATGTGCCGAACAGTTTAGATCCAGATCAGCCAGCACGGATTGTCTGATCAGCATCTAAACTGTTTGCCTTTTTATTCATTAGGTTATTTCTGACTAAAATGCGACCAGTTCAGATCCTGATCAGATGGCACAGATGTGCTGGCTGATCTGGATCTACACTGGTCACACATGCGTAAAATGCGTATATATGGAGGAAAGGGTTAAATTCAATTTTAATTGATGATGGTTATTCTTGATATGCCTGTTTCACGTTTCTTGTTAAGTGGACAATACATTTTTACTTCAAAAGCATTTTGAGACTTTTAATCTACACTTCTAACGCTACGCTTATAGCCGCTTCTAAACCGGAACTACCCAATCGGCAAGGGAAGCAACTCAATTTGGGAGGTAGCTCTATATATCAGGAGGCCCCCATTAACACTATGTATATCCTGATCAAAGTGGATTAATGTGAAGGCTGAGCAGGATCTATACTAGTTGCACGAGTGTAGGCTGATCGGGATCTATACTGGTTGCACAAGTGAAGGCTGAGCAGGATCTATACTGGTTGCACAAGTGAAGTCTGATCGGGATCTATACTGGTTGCACAAGTGAAGGCTGAGCAGGATCTATACTGGTTGCACAAGTGAAGGCTGATCAGGATCTATACTGGTTGCACAAGTGAAGGCTGATCAGGATCTATACTGGTTGCACAAGTGAAGGATCTATACTGGTTGCACAAGGGAAATAATCAATATTCCACAGAGTACAGTCAGATGTTGATGAAAGCTAAACAAAGTCTATCATAGGCTGAGTAACAGACAGTAAAAAAATCATCAATCAGTCAAACACTCTATGTAGGTAATGTGTCACCACTAAGAAAAGATTATCATTTCAATGGCATCCTTAACATAGTCTTACAACAGGTGGCAACAACACCACCAATGAAAGCAGACTGCGATGAAGCTACCTGGTTTAGACCAATTTATCAATGCACACGATTCTATCTCTACAGGTGTGCCAGTTAATTTATTCTCTGCAGGAAAAATGATGGATCTTAACACATAAATTTCATTAAATTTCTTAGTTTACACCATTGGTTAAAATAGTGAAATGAATTTGTAATTTTATAAACAAGTCATCCTCTAATTTTTCGGATTATAATGTTAATTGTACTGAAGAATCCCTTCAAACACATTGCCATTTTAAGAAACATTCTTTGTTACAATGACTCAACAACGGTATTCACTTCTGTCAAACATTGATCTTAGAGTAGTAATGTTTGTGCACTTGTTTATGCATCTATCATGTTGTTTATGTTTTGATAATGCATTTAAATTTGAATACTGTCTACATTTACACAAAAACTTTGAGGATTATTCAATCCTGGTTTGTTCTAGTCTGGCCTATCTTGTAGCTGTCCAAACATCTACTCTATCTTGTAGCTGTCCAAACAACTACTCTATCTTGTAGCTGTCCAAACAACTACAACTTTTATAAAACCTTTGTAGAGGTATATTATACTTTAAAACCAATTCAACTTTCAGAACATTTATTAATTTGGACAGTTGTCTTTCAATAAAAATCTTAAAGAGAAAGATATTTTTGTAAATTTTCAATATTAGAGACTACAGTTTTGTTGCATATCAGATTGGAACATGGTTTTACAGTGGCTGAAATAAGTCTTCAAACATCCCACATTTAACATAATTCATGTATTATGACTTATCTTCACCATTATGAATGAGAATTAAATTCATTGTAACAGTACTCTGCTAAAATAAATGCCTGCTGAAACAAAACTAACATAGTTACTAGTATTGTATGCCAAAAGGTATCTGTCATGTAAGCTGGGTTTGGATGGGGAATGTGACCATCAGAAAATGGTCTTGTGGCAGTAGTAACGCAGAAGTATATCTCACTAAGTTTTGTTGAAGAACATTCTGTAAGATATATTATGGTAAGTTTGTAGGAAAAGACCGTTTCTAGGTAAGCACAGTTTCAATCAATGGTGTATCAGCTGGATCAGTATTAAATACAGATGTTGCAGTTGTTGATGCATGCTGAGGTACCACAAGAAAGAGGCCCAAAATAACTTGGATAATCTAATCTGCAGATGCATCTAGATACTGTAGTACATTTTAAGATCACTATATTCATTGCTGGAATATGTGATGAATGATTAATCTGCAGCTTTGTTTGCATCACATCATGCATTTACCCTTTACTCCATAGATATGACTTGGGTGACCACTGTAGATCAAGATCAGCTAGAACATCCATGCCATCTGATCAGGATCTATACTAATTGCTTTTAGATTCATGAGGTTATTTTTGACCAAAAAATGGTGTTGATTGTGAACAGATGGTGCAAATGTGTAATTGTGTAAAAGACAACAATGTAGATCTTGATCAGATGACATGGATGTGCCAGCTGATCTAGATCTACACTGTTGGCCCATTTGATAAAAGGCAAATATGGAGTAAAGGTTTAAATTAACCCTTTCCTCCATAAATACGCCTTTTTATGCATGTGCGACCAGTGTAGATCCAGATCATCCGGCACATACGTGCCGTCTGATCAGGATCTGCAATGGTCACATGTTGGTCAGAAATAACCTAACAAATAAAAAAGCTAACAGTTAAGATCCCGATCAGACAGCACGGATGTGCCGGTTGATCTGGATGTAAACTGATCGCCCTTGCAATTAAGGTGTATCTATGGAGGAAAGGGTTAAAAGACTTTTCATGCTGGAGCTTTATAGCTGTTAACAAGTATCCCTAATTTGTAAGTACCCAGTCCCCTATTTACAATTCTTAGATGCTGGAGATCCTTTGCTCATAAGCCATTAAAATTAATGTCCTACCTGATGCTGCTGATGATGGAGTTGGTGAGATGGTTGATGATGAAGATGATGATGGTGTTGTTGGTGTCTGCCCTCCACCTTGCCCTGAAATATTGAATTAATTACACATCAAACAAGTTATTAAATATACTCTGAAATGTATTTAAATAATCCAAATATTCTCTCAGCAAGACCATATCATAGCCAGGATATCATAGGGTTGGAGAATTGACACCCTCCTCTTAGAGGCCAACGAGTGAGAATTCATCTCTGACTTATGAAAGAGAGACATGGGTTGACTATACCCATTTGTCCTGTTTACAACTACAAGCCTAAGCTTCTCCTGGCACTGCCTATCAACTAAGCTAAACATTAAAACATTTTCTTCTGATCCCTCTGATGTTCAAGTTCCTTCAAATGTAAATCTGTCTTCTCTAACACATCATCTCGCTTTCTATTGTGCTGATAACCCAGGTCCCTGTTCCCACAACCCATTTTGGATATTATGAGATAGTCCTGAGGATGAAAGAGACAGACTGGACAGAGCGTTAAGCTAAGTATACCCAGGAAACCTAAAATACTACAGCATGACCTGTGCTACTAATCTAGAATCTTCCTTAAGAATATCTTAACTTCTAAATTGGTTTTGACTAAATAAAACTTTAAATATATTGCTAGATGATTACTTTTTTTGTTACCATTAAAATAAATATGATGCACCATAATTTATTTTAAAACAAAACAAAACACAATACAAATGCACCAAATCTCAGTGCAACAGTGGTTATTTTCCTATATCAAAATGATTAATCAGACAGATCATTTCAATACAAAAAATCCTGCTACACTGATATGCAGACAAGTTTAAATAATCTTATCATATTTATGGTTTTCATGGGTAATACTTTAAACATCTGATATTTCCGATTTGAAATTAGAACAGTGCTATGACTAAAGCAGCTGATTCAGGTACGATTTACAAACTGTATTAAAGACCACTCAGTATAGTACGTGTCAGTTGCAATTTTTTTATTTCATTTCTACAATTGTCAATTATATTTGCCATTTTTGGTAAACCGATCTCTTGAATCTGTTTTTTTGTTTAATTAGGAAGGAAGATCCCCTACGGTTCACTGAGGTACCTTAAAGTCAACATAAAGTGGCAACCAGTGCTTTAACATAATTTGTTCAGATCAGATAATATGACATCATTTCCCATGCACTCACCACCATGCTGGTTGTCACAAAAAAGAATCATTATCAGCATGTAATAACATTTTGCAGACACTAGAAAAACATGATTAGTCCAATATATATGTCCTTTAATTCATTCATTTAAGGATTAAACTGGAATTTGATGGTGTTCATCAGGGTATGAAAAACATCTGGGTTGTTTGAAGTGAGAAGCCTGAATACTTATAATTACACACACATACTCTGATCACATACACTGTTTACTAGTTTAATGCCCAACCTAAGGCAATGTAGAATAAGTGATCATTTGATCTTCCATTTGTGGATGCCTATGAATGGGGCTTAAATAAACCAAGTCTAAAATAAATTCTTAAAAGTCTGTTAAGATGGCTCCCTAAAGTCCTCTTTTCATTTGTTTGAATGGAAGATGCCCAGCTGCCAGGACCTCAGCATAAATTGAAAATGCAAACATTTTTATTTTGGTGTTAATTAATTTCACTATAGGGTTGCCATGCATCAAACAGGTACATTGATATAAAATTTAACTTTTTTGTCAAAACTCTCATTGTAAATTTACAAAATGCATCAAAATTTCATTTGCATATTTTCATAATTGCTTCACTTAAAAGCGTATTTAAATTCAGTATAAAAAAGTGAAAGGCAATATTCAACGCCCACATGTTATTGAACTCAGACACCTTTCGGATGTTTTACGTATTTGTAAGTTTAAAACGTAGTTGAAGATGTAAACATTGAAATAAAAAAAATAACATGGCTTATAAATTTTAATGTGGACCGAAGTTTATGTTGCAATATTATTTCACTTTGAAATACACTGCAATAGCTTGTGTATGCATGCAAATAATATCTTGTATAAATAAATTTAAAGGCAATTTTTTCATTACTATAAAAACAACAAAACCGATATTTTTAACATTTATATTTGCCACCAGTTTGTTACCCCTGACTTGATCCACTTGCTGAACCTTCCCTAACAAAGACTCATACTCAAATGTTTGAATTTATGTCAAAGTTTTTGAAAACTTATTTGGGTGTTTTCTCAAAACTGAAATTATGGCAACTTTAGATTGGACTGGTTTAACTGTGTCTACACTGGGTCTACACCGGGTCATCACAGTTGCAACTGTGAGCTTAACCAGGCTGTGTTTAATACTGATAGCACTATTTTGTGAAACAAAACATTAACTTTATCATAGGTTTTATTTGCAAAATATTGTAATTTAATTTTGCAAATTTCACAAATAGAGAGGAGAATTCATTTTCAACATGTGTAATTACTTGCAAATATTTAAGTTTTCCATGTAAAATGGTAAGCATTCTGCATCGTTTAAGCATTGTTTCATACAGTAACAAAAACCTCCATCACTTGGCTCCAATAGTTTTCTTATTTCAATCAAATTTTAGGCAGGTCTTTGAGTGCGAAAAAATGTTCATACATGCAGAAAAACCTCACATTAAGACCCCAAAATTAAGACCACCTCGCTAATAAGACCACTATTCCAATGTCCCATTTTACAGTTTTGCCCTGTTTTCTACCCCTATACAAAGACTACCCCACTATTAAGACCACTTTTCCCAGTCCCAATCGTGGTATTAATAGCGGGGTTTCACTTTAATTATCTAAGGAATTCTTTTTTTATTCACCTAATTTCTGATAAAGCAAAATCATTTTTTTTTCAGATAGCTTTCAGTCTTTTTAAAGCTTTTGGGTGTAATAATATGATTTATAGCTTGCCTATTTTAATTTAAATGTGAGTATGCAAGTATCCGTATCATCATAAATAAACTTTATCAGCTGTCACCTCTGTTACTGACGGGCTTTTTATTTCATTTTCACATAAAGAATTCAATAATAACTTTATTGTGCCACCCTTTTTGAATTGATTTTGACAGTCCACGTCTTTAAGATTTACAGAGTTATCAAATACACATAAAGTTAATATTTCATACCAGAATCATAATAAAACATATTTAAAAAAACTGGTATTTTATTATTTCTTCAAAGCACAGAACATTAACACATTTAAAACAGAAGCTTCTGTTTGATTTAACCAATATGATTAACAACAGGCCTGTCATACCCATCTTCAAGCTTACCAGTAAAGAGCTTAAGTTTTAATATCCATTTCCAATCTGACCAATTGCAAGCTTGATACCTGTCTCCAAACTGACCAATCACAAGCTAGTTTTGATACATGTACCTCTCACAAAACTAACCAATCACAAGCTAGAGTTTTAAAAGCTGTTGCCAAACACAGCAATCATGAGCTAGAGTTTTGTTATCTGTCTCAAAACTAAACAACCAAATGATATAATTCAGATATCTATCACCAGACTGACCAATCACAAGCTAAAGGTTTGAAACTGGTAATATATATCAGGCTGATGTCTGATCTGTAATGTTAGAAACGCAGTCATTAAATTTCGGAAAAAACTTCTTTCAGCTTTAAAATGGATATGCAAACTAAGGCCTTTACAGAAGTGTAGCAATTGTGGGGAATCTTTGATTCTAATAAAAGAATTTTATGATTTATTTAACAAATCTCTACACCAAAGTATCAATGGAGATCTCCTTGGTGTGCAATAAAGCTGCATCTTTAAAAATACTTAAGTGACTGGGTTCAATGAAGCTGGCAACCAGAAATCCCTAACCTGCACCCATTCATATGCACTGCACAAAAACAGCGGACCATTTTTAGCCATTGTGGTCCTTCGGTGCATCACAACATGACAACTGTGCGGTATGTGGTCTCTGAGGTGTACCACGGCTTTAACTATCCTTAATTAATTACTTTAGAGCCACCTATCAAAAACCTCAGTTTCTGTTTTTCTTTGTTATTTTTATTCAGGCAATTTAGCAGTTGCTTTTTTGTCACAAATTTTAAGCTTTCAAAGTAAACCACAAAATTCTTAAGCTATCGGATATGACATCAAATTAAAGTAATTTGGATATAAAGCTTGTCAAATACTATCTTACTGGTGTGTCATATTGAGCTTGCATAGATCAATCAATCACATTATAATTTTCAAAGGATTATCTATTTACAGCCCATATACTACAGACGAAAAGTGCATCAAGCCAATGACTTTGTGATTTAACAAATATACTTTCTTTAGAATTGAATTTTAAAAAGAGCACCCCTGGTGTTGGAGTCTTCTTAAATAATTGGTTGGCAGAATAATAAAATATCATGACACTTGAAAAGTTTTAAATAAGTTAAATAAAGACTTTCCTTGACATGAAGATTGCCACTTTCAAACTGTAGCAAGAGTTTTCTTTTAAAGTAATCGAAAAATAACAGTATTAGGTTGCTCAGCCAATTAAAAAGACATATAGATCGTTATCCCTGGGTGTCTGTAATTTGAGATATTTCAGCTATGCAGACAAGCAATTTTTTTAACCCTTTCCTCCATATATACGCTTTTTACCTATGTGCGACAAGTGCAGATCCAGATCAGCCGGCACATCCGTGCTGTGGTGCCATCTGATCAGGATCTGCACTAGTTGTATTTTGGTCAGAAATAACCAAATAAATAAAAAAGCAAACAGTTTAGATCCTGATGAGATGGCATGGATGTGCCGGCTGATCTGGATCTAAACTGTTAGCCCACGCAATTAAGGTGTGTCTATGAAGGAAAGAGTAAAGCAATAATCTTTTTAATTTTGAGCAGTGTTTAAATGGAATAAAAAGTAAATGAACTTTTTTCTTCTAAGCTCCAACATAACTGGTATAATTTTATAGCTTAAATTATAACTTAACAATACTTGACCACAAGATTGTCAAAACAAAAAATATAAAAATGTATACAGTTGTATGACATTTTGTATACTGTATAAATTCAGGGGCTTATGCTAGCTGCTGAATCTCAAGGGTCATTTTGATATTTTTTTTTGTGTGGGGGATTGTGCCAATCAATAGCCAAAATACCCCTAATTTAAGGAAGGAATGACCCTTAAACTGAAATCCTAGTGGTCAAATTTATGCGGCCTTTTTGGAAATTCAAGTTTAAGGGTGATTTCCTGGTGCAAATGGAACCCCTGTAATTATATCATCTTATTTCTATATTTTTACAACTAAAATGACAAACATGTAAAAAAATAAAGTTTAATTAAGTTTTCTCTCCTTGATCTAAATTAAAAATTCTTAAGCTCAGCGCATTCCTCATAGAAACAATTACACCATGTATACAGAAATTTTAGGAACAGATAACAAGCCTCCAAACTAAATTTTGCTATGCATCTTTAACCCTTTCCTCCATATATATGCATTTTTACGCATGTGCGACCAGTGTAGATCCAGATCAGCCGGCACATACGTGCCATCTGGTCAGGATCTGCTCTGGTCGCTTTTTGGTCAGAAATAAACTTATAAATTAAATAGCGAACATTGCAGATCCTGATCAGATGGCACAGATGTGCCGGCTGATCTGGATCTACACTGTTCGCCCATGCTATAAAGGTGTGTATATGGAGGAAAGTGTTAACAGACATTTAAAGGCACAATGTCTCATTATATTACCAAATATTGTTTATCAACAAAATTATAATTAATCTTTACCTATTTTTATACCCATCTCCAAGCAGAACCTAGGAATAATATGAAAATAATTGTTTTTGAATGTTTTGCTGTTTCCATCAATTTAATTTATTACATTCACATTTCAACATGCATTTATTCACCTGTTTTACATATTAAATTCATCTTACTAGGAATGCAAATATTTTCTTTAGAAACAAGAGTAAGAATGGCAAAAACCAGGCATGTTATTATTGTCTACTAAATGCATTCAGTAATTCAAACATGCATTAGCCTGTGCAGTCATACATAACCAATGATAACTGCGTAATGAACGTCAACACGTGCAAAATATATAATAAAATAATGAGCATCTGCAGAAGTGTTCATCCCTTCACTTTGAAGAAATGTTTCCTCTTCAATAAATAACCTAATAGTAATTCATTTTTATACCGTTCTACAGAAGAATTGTAAAACTGTAGATGCAAACACTTGTTGGCTGTCATTAAACATATTCCTGCGTATCACAGACAACGTCAAAGGCAAAATTTAAAAAGCAGGAAGTATATCCTTGTGGGTGATTGGACAATATCCAAAACCTTATTGACTGGGATATTGAAACCACCTATCTTTAAACTGGCCGAAATATAAAAACAAAAGTAATTTTAGAAGTACTATAAATAGTACATAAGTATCGTGCTCAACAACCTTCAAAGGACGTAACTGATAACAGCACTGATTGAATGTACGGGGAGACTTTTTACAGCCGCCACACGGCACAAACAACGCTTCTGTGATATTGAAATAGATGAAAAGGAAGCATTATTCAGATAGCATTTGGTAATAGATAAAAGGGAACTTTGAAAGCCATCAAACACGACAAATATGAAAATACTGCAGGCTCGGTTTGATTGAGCCTGTTCATGGGCAGTTATGGGAATGCATATTACTGCCCACGCCGCCTAGCCCCGGGTTGAGCGCAACTCAATATTTTCATTCTCCCAGAAATTCTTTTCATATTATTATTGCTTCAAATGTTCTTTTACGAGACTGGAGTCAATATCAAGGCAATACTGCATACTGAACCCTATACTACATATATACACTTTTTTACATGTGTTCCACTACTGTAGATCCAGATCAGCCAGCACATATGTGCCATGCAATAAAGGTGTATAGAGCTGTGGAATAAAGGGTTAAAATAACATGAAACATAAAGCTACCAAGCATCATGGGCTGGTGCCTTCAAATGTTACCTGTACTCATTTCCTCTTTGCCTTAAATTAATTTTCTTTTTATTGTTTACACCAGTGTATCTTATAATGTTGCTTGTTCTATTTATATTAAATGTCAATGAACTGATGGTATTCTCAAAATTTCAAAAAACATATGACTAAGTTATTAAAGTTCATGTTTTGACAGAGAAAACAATTCAGATTTGGTGACAACATTTGTCAAATCATCTAAAAATATGCATTTATGGTATGCAAGGCAGGCACAGCTGAGTCAATAATAAGAACGTGCAAGAATATAAAAAAAGGTATCAGCTCGATTCAATCTCACTAAAGTCAGATCTAACAAAATGTTAGATTCGATGACAGCCTGAAACATTGTGCTTTAGCTTATAATAGTGGTTTTCCCCGATAACTATTTTTAGAAAGTCAACACAGGAAGGCTAGGGTTGAAAAATGATCTAAAGATGTCATTTAAGCGAATAAGAATGTAATCAGCTGATCTGGATCTTACCTGTTCACCCATATAATAAATGTGTATCTTAAAACACTGTGTATAAATGGTTGATGTACAAAATAACATTTTGATGACTTCCATATTTACCGCAACCATCATGTACTTTTGTGACTCTGCAGGCAACAATCTGATTGGTCTGTAATTTTGTTTATAAAAGCATGTTTTAGTGACTCGTCGTCAGATCCTTATAGCATAGGGTTTTCAGAAGATGATTTTAAATCAAATTGCAGCTCGATTAAGCTGAGGTGTCTGGCAAATGGAGAAATTCAACATTATTTATTTATTTTTCTGCATTAAACATGAATGAAAAACTCAAGGAGAAATAGGAGACATTTAGAAGACTATTTCTCCGAGACTGAGCTTCCTCTTCTACAGAGCCCCGATAAAGTTTGATGCGAAGGGTATTTACCCCCTGATGTTTGGTTGTAACAGGTAAAATTTTTACCAAAGTGACATGCTGGGTTAACTTACAACAGTAACTATTAATTAAAAAAAATGTTTAGAACATGAAAATACAACTTATTATAGTATACTATAGAATTCAAAGCCTGATTGTCTTCTTAGGCTTATGTTTTAAGTATTTGGAGATAATAAATGAGCACTTTACCACTTTTTTTGAAAAAGAGGGATATCAGTGCCACTTTATATATAAAATTTAAATGGTAATTGTCAGAAGTAAACGAGCATTTTACCACCAAGGATATCAATAGCCCCTACGTATGAAATTCAAATGTTTTTTATCTTAAATCAAAGGGTATCTCAGCAAATAGCCCTTTCATCTGGACCTCTGCCTTCTAGGTTATTTCCTGGACCAAGCTTACTTACAGAATAAAGATAAAATAGAAAGAAAAATGAGCTATGTGATTACTCAGCACATGTAAGACAAAGAAATTAATCATCACCTTCTACAGTTGATTTGTATATGAGCAAACTGACATTATCTCCTAGATAATGTAAGCTAATGACTAATATTCCTTGGCCCAGTCATATTTAACAGCCATATTCAGAAGTTCAGCTTATAACTTTAATACTACAGCAGAAAATCTTTTCAATTTTTTTTTGACAACTGCCAGGATTGAACACACAGGGACTTCCTTGGGACAAACACAGGACGTCACAGTCTTCTGCAGGACCCTTCAGCGCTGTGGGAAGGCATACCAAATCCTACATGTCAGAAATCAAACTAAAGCTAGCTTATAGACCGGTGGTGGCTCTACTTGGGTATCCACTCATGAAATTATGCTCAGATGAGCACTCAGGGTATTATCCATGAGAAAACAATTGTACAAGTTACTAACATATGCACTGTTAAAGCTACAGGAGGCAGGCTGGTACTTTTCTAATTATGTCTATCCATCCCTACATGTCCCTACACACAAGCTGTTAGCTGGATAACTGACATCAATATTTTATGTCTCATTGTTTTGTTTGTGGAATTTCATGTGGTTCTTATCAAGTTTCAGTCAATTATGTTTAGTGAACTTGACTCCTCAAATTTTTACCATAACACATTCACATTCTGGGGAAAACTATTACCTAAACATCTATAATGAAGTTGATTGTTGTAAAGCATTTCTAGTCATCAAGCAACTACCCTGATTTAGATTTCAAACAACTCTTCCTACACAGTTGGAAGACTAAATATCTTATGACTACAAGAATGAAAACATCATAAGAAAAATCTTACCTGAGAATTTTACAAAAAATACAATAGCTCCTATGAGGAACAAGACTGCAAATCCAATAAAAATCCAAGCTATGATAAACAGAAGACGAGTGCGTCTTTGTGTTGCAACAATTGATCTTTCTGCTTTCAGTGGTAATTCATAGTCTTTCACTTCAAATTTGTGTGTCTCTAGAGTATTGTTATTTTCTGTATGTGTCTTCATTGAAATGAGATTTGCAGAACACTCATCCATTTTGAAAAGTTGACAAACTGTATCTGGAACAAAAAATAAAACAAATTACCAACTGCTCGCATTTATTTGCATTCTGCTAGGTTAGCGCTAGCTGCATTTAAGTTGTAGCCAAATGTATGCAATTGTCCATTTTGCACTCCTTAAGTATAATTATAAAATTCCGTACAATACATGACACATTTTGCTATATTTTAGGAGCCAGGCTCAAATAAAAATAAATTCCTTTTCATCTAATGCTAGCGCCAACATAGATTCTGTTAGCTCACTATATAAGTTACAATGTATCTGGAAATATGTATCATCAGCAAGACAATAGAAAAGAGATTTAACCCTTTACTCCATAAATATGTTATACTGGTTTTATCATGTGTATGACCAGTGTAGATTCAGATCTGGATCAGTCTGTTCACTACTTGGTCAGAAATAAACTAAAGAATAAGAAAGAGTTTATATCCTGATCAGATGGCACAGATGTGCTGGCTGATCTGCATCTACACTGTTTGCCAATGCCATAAAAGACTACATGTATATATGGTGAAAAGAGATAAAGGGGAATTTTATAAATCATTAGCTGTTACCATGCTTATTGAAGTAAGGAACTTTCGACCAATTCATTCATTTCTTACTTGTTTGTTGTTCAGAACTTTTATCAATATCAAATCAATTCATTTTATCAAATACCAAAACCAGGCTGCATAAATATACAGACTTTTCAGTGTCTGTACTAATCAAAGAGAATGGATTATAGGAAACATTGACATGGCTATGTTTGTTGCAATTTTGCATTGCCACATACTTTTCTTATTCAATGTCATAAAATAATTAGTTTCTCTTTTATGCCAAATTTGTCTTTGCTTACTTAAATAATAAACTTTACAACTGTTAAATAATTAAACATATTGTTAACATATATTTTTTGTAATGATTAGACTTGTATTTAAAAGCAAACTGATGTTATTGTTTTTTTTATTTAGTGTAAATTATTTTTATTTTCAATGAAATGACTCCTGTTGTAAATGTATCACTTTTAAACCTTTACAAGAAAACTAAAGAAAACATAAAATACCTAAAATTTTAATGAAAGAAAAACCACAACGATGAAGAATAGACTAAATTATATTTAGAGATAAAACATATACATAAATATGATAGTCATAACAATCAAAAAAGTGGTCAATCTAATAATACCTGTAGGATGCAGGTAATAATATTTACCATAATATTTTTAATCACAAAAAAACTTGTTTCACAAAACTTACATGTATTTTATTCCCAATAAAAATACGAATGCAGGAAATACACAAACTATAATTTACGTTAGACCGCACCTGTGTTACACACCTCTTAATTTTACACACCTGTCAAATGTTAAATTCCTTTATTGACATTGCCTCGTATTTTAATTATACCTCAGTATTGCTAGAAAAAAAATTAACAAATACCTACAGAGCATAACTTTGGCAGGAATACTTCATGACAGATGTTCAAAAATGCTCGATGAATCTGTTTATCGACTAGTATATTTCCCGTCAGGTGTCAACTTCCACGGGGGGTAGGTAATAAAAGGGGAATAACTCTTATAACTGGTTAATTCTAAAAACAACACAGGCGGTATGCCTGTCAGTCTCTTATCAAGCAGCTATATAACACCTTGTTTGCTATCAGATTCTGATTCAGCAATTCTTAACATTCTTCAATGCAAACAAGGTACGATAATAATGATAGTAGAGTTAGTCACGCTGACCATGACCTAGTGGAGGATGCAGGGGTTGGCACACACTATTCCATGTATTCTGAGAATTTACTTAACTTTTAATACAGGTATATATGTCCAAGTATATTCAATGCAGTTGTGCCTATTATGCGAATACTAAAGTGAATTTCGATGTAGAGTGACGGTTATAATTATTTGATTTATATGGTGTCTTCTCATGACTGAACGACCATGTTGTTACATACGTAGACCGTTAATGCTGCAAGAATCTTATTGATGCCTCCAAAGAGAAGCACAGGTTTACCACATGGGCACTTCCAATGAACATGCATTATCAGTATCTTTTTTTAAATACAAATGTGATAGAAACCACTGTGCATTTTTATAATTTATAAAGAAATAGCTTTAACGTTTTCTATTTCTTGTTTACTATCCGTCATTGTCAGCATAAGTTTCAGACTACCATGACGTTGAAACAAACTTTTGACTCCGTTTTTATTTCAAGAAACATAATAACTGTGGCTGCCAGAAAACATAATTCGGAATAGATATTTGTAAGAATGTAACACAATTTAATTGTGTTTTTACACTAAACGCAATGATATTTTTTTCGTTGACTGATATTATAATCATTGCCTACCAATCTATGCATACTCATACAGGGCACAACACATATACTGTACAAAGACACATAAACAATCAAAATGCCTGTAAAATACCAGCTAATTAATGTAATTGGAGAAAGTGGGTGGGATGCATTCTCTCAGATATTATTTAGTACTAGTATAATTGACATCAAATTGCTAACTCATTGGTTGTGAATGGACTGTTTTATAAAGAACAGTAATAAGAGATGACAGAAAGAATGTATAAAGTTACAACATCTGTTTTTTATTGGCATGATAATGTTTTAAGTGATCTCATTATTTCGGGTAGAAAGACAAGGATTAATCTCTTTTTAAAACGCACGCAATACAAGGTATAGTAATACTAATACACAGGTAATGCCAACACAATATACATCGCTATTATTAGAAACCATTATTAAAACATACATCAGGGAGGAAGTTACTGCTTGATCTATAAATTCAGTTATTACAATTTAAAACAGAACTTCGCGAAATAATAATAATTTCATCCGGCTACTTGCCTATTTCGCCTCTTACCAAACAATGTGGCTGTTGGAATTTGAAGATATCTCAGAATTTGTCAAATTTGCGATATCATTCTAGTAGAATCAGAATATCATTTTGAAAGTGACTTGTAATAAATATTCCGAAATGTATAAATCATTAAAAAATAAACTGGATATAACCTTCGCCCGCAATAAATTATTTACAAGTATTTTTGTTCTATAACCATCATGTCTCACAACTGGTTACAACGATTGTTATGTTAATTAATTTGTTGTTGTTGCTACTGCCTTACAGAGAAGGTCAATCCCACTTCAAAACATACACTACGTCACCATACAGTGTTAACTCTGGAATCTTTAAAACAAAACGAGTCGAACATTAATCTCCTATCCAGTAAACACAATAACACGACCCTTCTGAAAAAAGGTTATTGTTTCTGAGATCAAATAATCTAAATATTTGTAAATTTTAAATGTTATGTTAAAATCTTCACTTCTTTTTAGCATATGTCACATAAGGTTTATAGAAAAAATCAGTCATTAACGCAATTCAGTGAAAATCAGATGTATGTAACATTGTTCTCATAAGTTTTATTTTATCCGCCTAATAAACAGAATACCTATTATCTATTTTTTTAAGTGTAGCATAATAATTATTGTATCATCCTTCAATTTATTGCTTGTCCTAGCATAATACATTTATTTTTGTCTCGAAGGAATATGCTTAGCCTATAATTGTTATACGTTTATAGATACATTGAACCTTATTTTATTACTGAAATCATACTCATATATAAAATGTAGACTTAAAAGGTTTGGATTTTTTGGTATTTTAAAGTCCAACGTTTTAATTGTATTGATAATTGTAGTGATTAATCAGACCACTGTCGCCATGGTACGATTTTGCATCGTGCATGTCGCTGTTCTAATTGTTGCTTGGTCGGTATTAAACAATACCAAAACGTTTTTAACTCTTCTTACACAGCTGGTAGTATCAATATAATCTTACGTCTTAAGATCAAATAATCCTTGCAGGAAATGGGGGGAAACTTCTACAAATCACGTTTTCGCGTGCTATTAATGATCCGAAATATTTAGTTACAAACAATTCAAAACAATAATCAAATGATATTTTGTCACGTTAATGCGAAATACTCGGCCGTTATTACAACTTATAGCTGTTTAAATAATTAATTTTTCATTTAAGTGCATTTTTATTGCTGAACTTATTACTTTATTTGTTATAAAAATAGGTAAACACCATGCACAGCTACGGAGCCCCCTAAGGTGACATTCAGCACACTTTTTTTTTCATTTTCCATACTTTTTAAAGGATATTATTTCGATAGATTTCGTTTAAACGAATTATTATATCGTTTAAACGAAATAATATTTCGTTCAAACGAAATAATATCCTTACAAAATTATGGAAAATGAAAAAAAGTATGCTTAATGTCACCTTAGGGGCTCCGTACAGCTTAGCTGGGTTGATATCAGTAAATGGCAGGAATGTGAATATTTTCTTTTTCAAAATTTTCGCGAACAAATATACGATATTTAATTTAGGTCCTTTATATACATATATCCACGTGATTTCCGGGGTCTTGGTTATTGTGACATAGTTACTCGGTAGCTCCAGCAGATTTGGATAAACTACTTCAGGGTAGAACAAGTAAACGGCATTCTACTCAAATGATTTTTTAATCAAGAAATCAAAGTCAAGCACACCAAAACGCATTAAATACGTTAAATATATTTCAAACCTTTCTGGTCTTTTCAAGTTTTATTATAAGCTTATGTGATTCATTGATATTTATTACCTCTGAATTATGTTATCATATTAAATTTACAGACATGAAATACAGACATAGACAACACCCATCTGACAGGAATTGCCATGTTCACGCGTCGCCTCAATTTCCGCGCCTCAAAAAGTTCAACAAATGAAACGCCCCTCAGACATTAAACAAATCTAGCAAAACGCATATGCCTTTCTCAATGAATGTTTCTTACATTAATTTGTCCAACAAGTACTTAAGAGGCCGGAAATAATTATATGTTACTGTAGACCGTTAACGATTTGTAAGCTTCTTAATTGCGATTTTCGTCTACAGATTCTATGAAGTGTATGGGATAAAGAATTCAATGCCCCCTTATTGTACAATCGGTTGTGTATACTCATTGTATAGAAAATACACATACATTATTTATAAATTTAACGCTGACGACAAGCATGCATAGACGGTGAAGATCTTGACCAAAATTGTGACGCAAAATACCATAAAATTAGTGGTTTTGCTTTGTTATATTTTGTTTAGTTCTGTAGAACGTTATTACAGTGCCTTTATTTTTGAAAGGAGATAGTATGTTCAAAATAACAGAGGCATTACCATTTGTAAATATTATTCAAATATTTACTCACAAAAACACTTAATCGTAAGATTGGGTCAATGACACATAAAAACGCAAGATCAACCGCTACTTGTATTTTAGTTTCGCATAAATTCTAAACCATAAAAGAAATTGATCTTTGCCTTCGTGGATTACCAAAACGCTTTGATAAATGGGGAAAGATCGTAACGTTTCATTAATTAATTCCGTAAAAAATAAGATCCAGTTAAGGCGTTCAAAACAGTTAACAGAGTCGTAAAATCAGGTGTAAGACTAAAGTGAGCTTGACTCACTTGAGTAAGAAACAATAAAGTATCAACAAAAGATAATTGGTTATAATGTTGATTCTCCTTGTTTGCCGGACGTCGATATATGCTCGACATTCTCTAGCTAAAGTTTGAATCAGTTATATTATAAAATTCTACAAATACAATAAACATTTTAGCTATTTTTGTATCTCATTTACACATTATTCACCGTGTTAACAACACACATAAAGGTTACTGTCATTTATGTGTAATTTGCATGCCAAATAAGTCAAATAACATTGTTAAAACTTTTTAATACTACCTAATAAATTACCATAGATCATCCATGCTGCGTCTAAATACTCGCCCACACAATGCGCGAAACTCATATGCCTGGTTTATGGCCATTTGTGTAGAACGAATCATAACTAGAATTATCACTGAAAGTGATTAAATACCCCCACATGTATGCTTGATAATTGAACTGGGAATGCTTCGAATCAATGGCATAATGTGCCCCACTTTCAATCCAAAGTGTCGTCTTCACAGTAGCCACATATTCAGCAAGTTTCATCACAATATCTCATTCCTTCTAAATTTATTGAGCAGAAATGGTTTAAATATGTTAGTAACAGTGGCCGATATCTAACTTTTATCTAAGAACTGTGTGCCAAACATTGTTTATGAGAAATCATCCAGAAACCATTTTTTCTATTTTTAGTAACAGTGACCTTGACCCCATCAGGCCCAATTTCAATACCAAGTTTCGTCTTCACAGACACTACCTATATAGCAATTTTCATCACAATATCTCATTCTGAACCAAAGTTATTGAGCATACAGTTTATTTTCTATTTTTAGTTACAGTGACCTTGACCCCACAGGCCTTGAATCCCAAAAGTCATCTTCACAAAAACCATCAATACACCAAATTTCATTTAAGAATCTCATTCCAAGCTATAGTTACTGAGTGGAAACGAAGTTTTGAAGTTTAAATAACAGTGACCTTGACCTTGAACCCACAGGCCCCAAAGTCAAACCTAATCTTTATCTTGTTATGTTACATCTGTGTCCCAAAAAATAATTAAATTTATGAAGTATTTCATGAGTTATAGTCCAGAAACAATTTTTCTTTTTTAAGTTACAGTGACCTTGACACTGACCCCTCAGGCCCCAAAGTCGAACTCGACCTGTATCTTCTGATATTACATATATGTACCAAAAAAGGATTTAATCTGTGAAGTTTTTCATGAGTTATTATCTGGAAACCCTTTTTCTAGTTTTAGTAATACTGACCTTGACATTGACCCCACCAGCCCCAAAGTCGAACTTGACCTGTATCTTGTGATGTTACATCTATTTACCAAACAAGGATTAAATCTGTGAAGTGTTTCATGAGTTATCATCCGGCAACCATTTTTCTATTTTTAGTAACAGTGACCTTGACACTGATCCCACCAGCCCCAAAATCAAACTTGACCTGTATCTTATGACGATATACCTGTTTACCAAAAATTATTTAATTCTGTCAAGCCTTTCATGAGTTATCATCTGGAAACGAAGAATCCGACCGACCGACCGACAGACAGACCGACCGACCGACCGACCGACCGACAAGCTCACTCCTATATACCCCCTCAAACTTCGTTTGTGGGGGTATAACAACATATCTAAACAAGTGCTACCATGAATTAAATTTTCTTTTTTTTCCATAGATGACCTCTTCACAGATTATTTACAGTTTATTTCACCCCGACTTTTGTGCCCTTTAGCATGTTTAGCGTGACTCGTTTATAGGGGACAACACATTTAACCTCGGATTGGTACCTATGCTATTTTGGTCATGGTGTGAGAACAGAATGAAGCGATATTAACACATAGGAATAGTACGCAAACAGAACATTACATATGAATCAGTCAGAAATTTTGACATTTCTTTCGCCTCTCTATAAAATGATGTTTTAACATAAAATAAAACAAGCCTCACATTTATAACATTTTACAGTAATGTACAACTAAATATGATTTATTACTCTTTGAACAGAAATGACTTTTCTAACGCCTGGATGATTTAAAATGCTGTGTTGTATCTTGATCATTACTGAAGTTTTTGTTTTACAGGTATTTGATGTGCAAGTTAGCATCGCTTTCGAACACTCTACTCCTTCGCCAGGTAAGAAGGTTTTGTAGGCATGCTTACAATATGACATTGACCAGTCAAGAAAAAGATAATTAGCCGTTATTTATTCCATAGAAATAGCAAATATTTTAATGTATTTGAATATGGATGATGTTTCTTGTTTGTTTATAAATGAGTCAGTGACATCAATGCTGTTTCAGCTTTCGGTGTCTCTTTTTTCTGTGGCAGACATGATCCTTCTTCATATCTGGCAATTAAGACATAATGCGTTTCTTTTTTCTATGAGGTAGTTGGGTGGCCAGAAATAGCTGGTATGTACACACAGAGTGCAATATTTGTTGTTCCCTCTAATGCTAGTAGCCTGGATTTCTACTGCTATGAACATGAATATCTACATTTTTATCGTCGTTTGTTATACCCCTTTTATTTAATATCTTTGTAATATGAACATTAAGCCGTTTTCAACTTAAACTTAATTAAGTGCCTTAACATTGAGCAATTTGGTAAAGGAAGACGACACTTTCAAATTTAATTGGAGTCATTTGCTTGTCCCCCAACGGCAATATAACGTCTGATATGCATACACAGAATGATAAAGCAACTTCCAGCATTTCAAAAAAATAGAATAAGACGACGCCGTATCGTCTTTTTATTAATTTAAAAATTATGACTTTATAATAATACAACTTCAAGGGTGTCATATCTTTTCTGTTGTGTATCAACGTTCAAAAACCCCGTAAATTACATAAAAGTGGCACGCTCTTTGTGCGTTTTAATTAATTCAAATGTATGTATAAATGGCAACTAAATAGAAATTTCAGACTGTAGTAGTGACAAGAGTACAAGTCGCGAAGAAAAAGAAGGGTAATTTACAAAGAATGATAAATATCTGTCGAAAAAATCTTTATGTTGAAAAATTTAATTTAATTGACGGCATGCTATCTCTATTGCATATCTAAGATTTGGTTATAAAGCTGCGTAAAGTTAAACTTAAACCATAAGAAAACTGAAATGAGAAACATCGGTGTTGACTAAATCAATATCATGCACACATCTATGTTTGGTATGTTCTCAAGAATGTTTTACGATGCATATTGACATTACATATTTGCATTACCAAAATTATACCTAAATCAAATATCTTTTGCACTTGTGTCATGGCAAAATGAATACCATAATATTTATCTATTTGTTCAGCCATATTTGGAATCATACCCACACTTTTCCATTTTTGTACCGTCTTTTGATAAAAGCACTGAAAAAATGTAAGTCGATAACAAAATAACAGAAATTTCATAAATTACGTTTTACATCACGTCAAAATTCATTTACGACTTTCAAGCCATTTTGCCGACACATCATGAGCGTACAGAACCATTGCTCTGAAAAGGATATGCATGCAACTGTATGTTGTCTTCTTTTACAGAGTTTTTAATTCATGATATGTCAGAATATCATATGACTATATCAGACGGAAAGAATAACCAAACATAAATGTAACAGATGGGAACCGCTAAATAGAACCTGTCAGATCTCAGAACAATGACAGTGACAAATTATTAGTTAACGATCTGATTTATAAAACAATCAGCAACGTTCCGAACACTTGTGTCATTGTCATATTTCCAGATGAGCAACCTTGCAAGCTCCCCAGACCTCCGATCAATGGTAGCGTGGCAGTATGGGGCAACAATTTGATCCTGGAATATAACTGCGATGAAGGATTATTCCCCATTGGCCGTAGCTTTGGATCTTGTGATACAAGTACTGGCATGTGGTCAATATCTCGTCCGCTATGCGTTTGTAAGTATGATGATAAAATAATAGGATAATTAACACAAATGACCCAAGACCATATTTAAAACATTTATCGTTTTAGATAATGTGAATATTTAAGATTCAATCAAACTTCTTTAAAATATCTTAATATGGAATATAATATTGTTTCATTACTGGTAAGAAAATAGATAAAAAGGAGATTTTTGATTAGCCTGTTTATGGACAGTGCCTAATGGAAGTACATATTACTTTCCACGCCGCTAGCGCCGATTAAGCGCAGCTCAAGAACAAACACAATGTGCCAAGGTTATAAGGCTGAGATTGGAAACCAGTCTCAAATCTGGTCGCCATTTCAGCCAATCAGATGCTTGAGATTTGAGACTGGTTTCCATGCTCAGATTTATAACCTTGGGCACGTGTCAGTTGTACCTTTTGACCAGTTTAAGAAACAAACACATTAAAAACACAAACGGTAAAAGAAAATGAGGATTTTAAGTAAGGCGCACCTGCCTGGCAGCAATGCTCACTTGAATAACTACTACTTTGTTAACATAAAATATAATTTCTTGACTAAATTATAGTATAATAATATTAAAAATTGTCAATATTGAACGTGTTGTTTAAGTCAGTACATCATAAAGACTTACCAAACTAAAGTACGATACACGCCAGAATTCCAACACTGTTTTGCAGCTGGTGTTTTTTTATATTTCATTCAATTTAAGTATTTTCAATGACGAAGCAAAAGATCAGCAAACCTATATCCAATTTAAATACATTTGAAAATATCGATAACATAGAAATTGCTAAAAAACATTCTTCACATTTTTAATTACATTTAATAATTAAGATAGAGTATATGTCCATAAGTAAACAATAAATATTAGGAAAGCTTAAAAGACCTAGTTCACAACTAAGTGACGGGCGTTCACAAGATACATATCGGATTAAAAAGCTTAGCCATCAGAACTTCACATACCAATTTATGAATGTGTCAAATAGCTTTATTCTGGTCTCAAATCATACTATCATGTTACCATTTTTCAAATAAAATAGGTGAGGTGAACAAGCAACCTCACAAAAATTTAGGATCTGCTATGTCACCTTTCAAATTGTATCCTGTCAACAAACTAATTTGGTATTCTGTCTAAAGTTTGGTCTCATATAATCATAAAACATTTCTTTTATTTTTAAAGGTAAACGTTGGAACAGTTAATTTTAATAGAGTAAATTAGCATCCACACTTACACAATTTATTCTTTGCCAGACCTTTTGCCAATATCATATATTAATATTTCAAATATGCGGCTGTGACTGAAAGATGAGGGCTTACGGGCGAATACTTATTATTGACAAATAACATCATTCTACATAACCCGAAAAAACATGAAATGTCCAAAATTGAAATTTAGTATGAAATGCATTTAAAGCCCCAGTCCTAAACTTAAGTAAGAATATACTATTAAAAATCATATTTGTCTATATAGACTCCAATATATAAACTCTCTAACAGAACACAAAATGTCCGATCGAATTCTTTCTTATAGAGGGGATTTTCAATGATATTGTTAAATTATCGTTGACGAACTTTAAGAAGCTAAATTTAATCCAGGTATATTTAGCACCGATTTTTGACGAAGAGACCACTTCTGGCGCATCTCGATTTCTGTTACGTTTCGGAAATCCTACTTTCGCTTTTAGTCGCGCGGACTAAATTTATTTTAGTAAATTAAAATTTTATTAGCCCGAACTAATGCTGCAAATTTGTGCCTATAGTTCCAAATACATGTAATATTTCATACAAGAACGTGTTAAATTGTAGTAATGCCGCTTTAAATACACATGTTTAGTCTTTCTTACATGTTTGAGGCACGTTACTCTAGCATCTACATAATCTTTTTCCATAGAAAACTAAAGAAGGTTAAAGATTGACGTCTTAAATGACATTTTGAGGTTAACAGCGCGGAAATCTGTGGTTCGAAATAAAATGAGCGAAAAGCGAAAAACCAATCTTTTCTTATTCTGTTATGCCTAAAAAGGCTTTGCAGTATAATAAAACAATTATTTGGTTTCTCGAATGGGTATGTGAGGATAAACTGCGGTCAATGTGTGATATCAGCTAAGCCAAAGCCATCGGCTAAGGTTATATGACACCCAGACCGGCAGTATATCCCCACATAACTGCGAAGAAACCAGACAACAATAGCCTATAAACGTCACCATTAGTATTTCGTCGTTACAAATATAATAATGAACAACGACAATTATTATTGTTCTCATCCAACATCCAAGACTTTAAAAATACTAGACAATTTTACTAGCCATGACTTTAAAAATCATAGGCAGTTTCACCAGAATACTTCAAGTTTTCCTGATCAGAAACGCTTGAAACGCAATTTGTATGTTTTGGTCCACAAGCCCCATGTTGTATCTCAGCCACATTTTTTTCTTTCTTCTTTTTTTCTATTAACACTCAATGTAGCTAAGACTTTTATTAAAAAAACCTATTTCATTTATAAATTGTTGTAGAGCATTGAAAACTGTTAACTTCTAAAACACAGTCTTCAAACATGTCAGTGTGATTATGATTATAATACATCTCATTTTTTTAGAAAGGCTATCGAGTTTCTCTTGTGAAAACAAACTTTAATTCAACATCAGGAAACTGTCATAGGTCGTTAATTGAAAGTATACAATGATGGGCAATATCGTATTCAGCGCGACCCAAGGCATATTTATTGACAGCTTCTCTGAAGTCACTATTACAAAGCAAACCTGTAAAAGTAACGTGGACCATTTTTCCCTATTTATGGGCCCTTGATGCAAGCAATAGTGTGAACCACGTCTCGAATTATTCTGATTAGTGTTAGTAAGGTTGATCAACTATATTAATAAGCGTACGCATTAGGAAGCAATTCTACGGAGCCCCTAAGGTGACATTTAGCATACTTTTTTTTTCATTTTCCATACTTTTTTAAGGATTCGTTATTTCGTTTAAACGAGTTAATATTTCGTTTAAACCAATTAATATTTCGTTTAAACGAATTAATATTTCGTTTAAACGAATTAATATTTCGTTTCAACGCAATAATAGATTTCGTTATTTCGTTTTAACGAAATAATATGTCGTTTTAACGAAATAATATTTCGTTTTAATGAATTAATATTACGTTAAAACGAAATAATAATTCCACTAAACTAATTAAAATTTCGTTTAAACGAAATATTAATTCGTTTAAACAAATTATTATTTCGTTTAAACGAAATATAAATTCGTTTAAACGAAATAATATACATACCCACGTGACATGGAGTCTGGATAATATTTTAACGTATAAACGAAATAACGAATCCTATTATTTCGTTTAAACGAAATATTATTTCGTTTAAACGAATTATTATTTCGTTAAAACGAAATATAAATTCGTTTAAACGAAATAATATACATACCCACGTGACATGGGGTCTGGAGAGTGCAGACATGTTAACTTGTTGACGTGAGTTTTAAATTTTACAGAACATTCTTCAATAAAAAAGTAATATAAGTATATATATAATAGGATTCGTTAATTCGTTTAAACGAAATATTATTTTGTTAAAACGAAATAACGAATCCTATTATTTCGTTTAAACAAAAAATTAATTCGTTTAAACGAAATATTAATTCGTTTAAACGAAATAACGAATCCTTAAAAAAAGTATGAAAATGAAAACAAGAGGGCCATGATGGCCCTGAATCGCTCACCTGAGTATGAAACTCAAGTTATTAACCAGAAACTGAATTTTTATTTTTAGCAACAGTGACCTTGACCTTGATCACAGACACGTGGGTAGCAATCCCAATTTGTCTCTTGTTATAAGCTACCCATATACCAAGTTTGGAGTCAATATGCCAAAGCAAACTCCAGTTATTAAGTGGAAACTGAATTTCTATTTTTAGCAACTGTGACCTTAACCTTGATCAGTGACACCTGGGTAGCAATCCCAAGCTGCTGTTTGATATAAACTACTCATACACCAAGTGTGGAGTCAAAAAACCAAAGCAAACTCAAGTTATTAAGTGGAAACTGAATTTCTATTTTTAGCAACAGTGACCTTGACCTTGATCACAGACACGTAGGTAGCTTTCCCAAGTTGCCTATTAATTTAAGCTATCCATATACCAAGTTTGGAGTCAATAGGCCAAAGCAATCTCAAGTAATTAAGTAGAAACTGAATTTCTATTTTTAGTAACAGTGACCTTGACCTTAATCACAGACACCTGGGTAGCAACCCCAAGCTGCCTCTAGATATAAGCTATCCATATACCAAGTTTGGTGTCAATAGGCCAAAGCAATCTCAAGTAATTAAGTAGAAACTGCATTTCTATTTTTAGTAACAGTGACCTTGACCTTAATCACAGACACCTGGGTAGCAACCCCAAGCTGCCTTTTGATATAAGCTACCCATACATCAAGTTTGGAGTCAATAGGCCAAAGCAAACTCAAGTTATTAAGCAGAAACTGAATTTCTATTTTTAGCAACAGTGACCTTGACCTTGATCACAGACATCTGAGTAGCAACCCCAAGCTGCCTTTTGATATAAGCTACCCATATACCAAGTTTGGAGTCAATAGGCCTAAGCAAACTCCAATAATTGAGCAAAGACCGAATTTCTATTTTTAGCAACAGTGACCTTGACCTTGATCACAGACACCTGGGTAGCAACCCCAAGCTGCCTTTTGATATAAGCTTCCCATACACCAAGTTTGGAGTCAATAGGCCTAAGCAAACTCAAGTAATTGAGCAAAGACTGAATATCTATTTTTAGCAACAGTGACCTTGACCTTGATCACAGACACCTGGGTAGCAACTCCAAGCTGCCGTTTGATATAAGCTACCCATACACCAAGTTTGGAGTCAATAACCCTAAGCAAACTCAAGTAATTGAGCAAAGACTGAATTTCTATTTTTAGCAGCAGTGACCTTGACCTTGACACTGTGGTCATGATTTGAACAACTTTTGTAGACATCAGTGCCAGGATGCTTCAGGACAAATTTGGTTAAAATCCATCAAGTGGTTTCAGAGGAGATGTTGTTTAAAGGAAATTGTTGACGGACGACGGACGACGGACGCCGGACGACGGACGCCGGACAAAGACGGGTCACAATAGCTCACCATGAGCCTATGGCTCAGGTGAGCTAAAAAAGTATGCTAAATGTCACCTTAGGGGCTCCGTTCAATGCAAATTCAAAGATCATAAAATATGATTTTCAATTAGATGTCATCAAATGAAATGACGTCAAAACGAAGGGAATGGTATAATTTCTTGCTATATGTAGCAGTTTTCTGTGTTTGGAGGCTGTGTTTTCTGGATGTGGCCATCCCTGATAAGCATATTTCACTTTTTTTTCCGAATTGGATACAAAATATCTTAATAGGCTAAAATCCACATTTTAAAATAATAGGGAATAAAAGCTTCCAACCTTTGAATAGGTAAAGATGTCTACAAAGAAAACCTGCCCAAGATGTACTGTCTCTCAACGTGGCACAAATACACAACACAGTTTAATAAACTACAGTCATACGAAGACGTATTTATTCCTTGCGTGGTAAAATTTGATCTTATTAGGCAATAGACCCCTTTTCATTAAAAGTCGGTTTTTTTAAAATTTGTGTTCAAATATAGAACATGGCTTAACTAGACCTACTGGCTTATAAATAATCAGAGAAAGCATCATTGACAATTGCTGTCAGACTAATAATGATGGGCAAAGAATGAGTTCATATTCAACTGCATGGAGGGAATATTTGTTCGTGTTCGTGAACACATAACCATTTTACACTTTAAACGCATAGTGCATTGCTTATTTGCGCGATAAGTAAGAGTAAAATCATCGTCTTTATTTCGAATAAGTTATAGTCCTAATAATTTATTAAAAATATTTTAAGTTCAAAGTTTTAACACACTCACAAAAAGATTTAGAATATTTGTATAATTTCACTGAAAAATTACAAAATACAATGTTAATTGTGTAGAGAACCTCAAATTTCCCAGAAAACTCGATTGCATGAACTTGTTGTTGTTTTAAGAAGTGTATATTATATTGCTGCTCCATTCAGTTCCTATAAGACCATACTTCTAGTTATATACTCGTACAAGCAGAGTTATATTTGTTCCTGTGCTTTGCACACCCTCTGACCTTTATCGTTGTATAAGGTTGCATTTAGTTGAAAGATATACTTTAATCATAAGCATATTTCAACAATGGGGGAGGTGATTTGGCATGCGAATTGAACCATTTGGTTTAGTGGATTTCCTTCATTATAATTGTATTATAACGATGCAAGCTCTATACAGGGGAAACAAATGTTTTTTTGAATATGTATTTGTTATTCTTGGCATCTTGGTTGAATGAAACTGATTTCTAGTAGTAATTCGGGCCAGATTGTTCAGTACATTTTGACAAATGTATCTGCATGTTGATCGCTGTATAAACATTGATCGGTTACTTTAATAATCGTGATTATTCAGTAACTAACAGATTTCTGTTATAGAACCAGTTGACAATATTTGGATGTCGACGATCGCTGCAAGGACTTGAACAAAAACTTTGTATATTCTTATTAATGCTTTCATGTTATCAGTTATTCTAGATTGACATTTTCTTTCAAATGCAGCATCTAAAGAACGTTTTAATACGAAATATGACCTAAGAAAAGAACACAAAAACAGTTTGAACTAAAGTATTTGTATTTGAAATTATTTACGTTATCAAATATTAGCGCTATATGAATGCATACGTACTGCATAATTAATTATGTAAAATACTTCAGAAACAAAGCAAACACATGTATTGCATATAAATGTTCGTTAGATGCAAGTGATTGCTTCTAGCAAACTTTTCATGAATAAAAACACTATAAATAACAAGATAGGTGATAGGACGATAAGTTACAACAGCGCATGCATTTATCTTCTTACTTATCTTCTTACTTTATATACTGTAATATAGATGAAACTTACAGAGCAACCGAACACGACACATAAACATTATTGCAGACATGGTTTGATTGAGCCTGTTTATGGGTAACAATGGAAATGTTTTAGCGAATTCTTTATTTACACCAGTAAACAGTGCAGTTATGCATTTGGCGGTGCTTTGAATAGTTAATATGTATTTTAATTCACATAGGCCTTTTTAATGTGCATTCAACATAACAACATAAATATTAACATAATAATCGCTAAGATACAGTTTTATAAGTATTGAAGCAAGAAAGAAAGCAAACATTTAGTGGTTTTATATTATTTACTCTGTTCTATTCTCGGGTTATGGACAGTTAATTATAAAAGTAATGGAGCTTTATTTCTTATTTATTACAAAGAGTTCTCATATTCTTGGTTTTATTACTTTTTTGACAATAAAAACACATTCTTGTTATGGCAAGTGTTATATTGTTAAGATGGTACATGCATTTGCAAAAACTGCTAAACTTGAAATAACTACACTTTTTTAAAAATAATTAAAATTTCTGCTGTAAATGGGGTTAAATTCTATTTTTTTGGCGTTAAAATATTTGAAATAGGGCAAATGTAGATTGTAATAAGCAATATTCGTGAATAATTTTCTATCTTACTACGTATGTAACAAAATAACGCAATTTTATTTTCTAGACTAAATAGAACTGCTGCATAAAATTTATTTAGATGAAGTCAACCATCAAAAATTATAAAATCTTTAACAAGCAATGACCTTGTTATATTAATCAATTTTGAGCGTAATATATTTAAAATTGTTATAATTTATCTGCTTATTTGTTAAAGAAATGCTATATTTACCAGTTTAACATGATAATAAAGAAAAATACGAATATCCAGGCTAATATCATTAATAATTATGATTTACTGAGCATAGAAACCACTTCACTTAATATTAATAATAAATTATCTAAATGGATTATTATGAATCAACTAATAAAGTTGAAATAATATATTTCTTGACATAGCAAATAAACAACTGTGCGACACCTTTTAAAATATGTATTGCCAATAAACAAAATGATGTTTATTCTACTAAAATTATAATTGATTTTTATATCATTATATTAAATCATCATAATAAATCATTATATCAAATCATTATATCAAATCATTATATGAAATCGTAATTTTCTGAAAATTTCCGATTACAACATTTACTAGCGTTGTGAATTTAGAATTTTAGAAGCACAATACTCAATTTAATAGCCATATTCTATTTGATTGAGATTTGATATGAGGAATAATTAAAAGCGTCTCATCTCACGTGCACTCGTTCTACCGGTGCTGAAGTTGATTATTATTTTAAATAGACTATTCTTAATAATATTTACACAATGCAATGTCGCAAAACTTTGTGAACTAAATGTAAAGGAATTCATAAGCGATATTAAAGGAACAACGTGAATAATCACGATTATAAAGTAAACGAAACTTATAAATTAAACGAAACATTTAATCGTCAAAAAAGTTATTAGATAAGCAGCGGTAATACATGTCACCCACCTAATTCAACGGTTACATAATGCATCGCACGTACCGTGTTATCATATACCCAATTAATTTTTATGTTAACTACATTCTTGCTATACCAGAGGATCGTATTTCATCTATTCACCCTGATACTCACAAGTATCTCTTGACAAAATTTAGGCCAAGCTTTGATTTAATAAAATATTTCGCCAAATGGAAAGTTACAATATAAAACAACCCATTAAAACATTACTTTATTATATTAAAAATTTTGATATTTTTTTCTGTTGTTGCCAGGACACTAATTCTTAATCAAGTTCATTTTTTCTTTCTATTTTAATATTTCTATTCTATTTTAATTCTAAAATATATGTCTTATTTTCACACAACCTAGGTAAATTATATCTGAAACAACAACAACAGCAGCAGCAGCAGCAGCAGCAGCAGCAAAATAGAAATAATTCTTCCACTGTATTCACTGTTGAATGATAACTATTTATATTCAATTAAAATGCTTATTTGAAAATCAATTGCTCATTTGTTCAGTGCGTGCTCTGACAACGTATCAAATACAGCCGTATATAAAGCTGTTTATCTATTAATAATCACAATATGACAGTATATGAATATTAAAATTAAATAAAATTTATTAATAAACCGCGATTTAATTAAATTTAAAAATTAATTCTTAAGAGATTTATAAACAGAAGGTTACATTTACTTTTGAAGAAAATAATTATAAAACTACTTACCGAGTATGGAAACAATATTCACGTTTTATACCAACACTGAACGTATGTCCTACACGATAAATACACTAGCCAACAGTATAAAACATCAACATCAAATTTGTTCAAATGCGTGTTTGTAATTGATACAAAATTTATCGGTTTAAATCTATTTATATAAACTCAGCTCAGCATGTTATTTTCCATATATAGTTAACAGGTAGATAATGACGAATCAACGAACTGAATATTTAGGAATTTCGGCTTAATACGTTCCATAAATTCCGGAAATTAAACAGAATAGAAACACACACAAAGCCGGTTCGACTCATCTTTTAAAGTAGTATTAAAACGTTACATGCATACCCCGCGTCATAATGTAAATACTAAAAGGTTTATTTAGAATATAAGGTAACACAGTGCACAACTTCAAACTTGCATCTGAATAGAAGGGTGTATAAAAGATGAGCGCTCACTCGCTGTACGCTACATTTTATATATCATAGTTCATAGTAGCGTGAAATCCTTACACCTCATTTAATCAGCAGACACAAATTATATACAACCACCAAGGTAAATTGTTTGGTCATTCTGTCGCAACGTATTATTCATAATTAACAAGATTTAAATGTACCATTTCATTCCATTTAGACCACCTTACAATCAATTTAAAATGTAGAATTATAGTTACTTTGTTTACTTTTTCTAGAGATATAAAGCAAAATAAAAACATGAATAATTATTTCTTCTATCAAATAAATTAAAAGGCTTCATTTCAGTAGTTTCAGATATTTGGTTGTTATAATGTCTACCTACAGTTATTTCTTAAAACCTTATTGATGTTGATCTTCTAGCTGTCTAAAATAGCAATAAATTATATAAATTGCCGATGTTAAAAACGATACTCTTTAATCTTAAGTGATGTTTTCGATATATACCTGTGATTCATTACAATCAAATCACAATGTTTATTAATTTGGTTTCACAAAACTAACTGGGCAAGAAGAATAATATTTGAAAATTGACAATACGTTTTGTAAACATATGCAACATAAAGAAATTAAAGAGGTTATTATTTCTGTCAGTTTCTTTGAGAATTTCTGGGATATTTAGTCGATTATGAACATCGTCGTGTATTGATTAGTGTAGTAAAATACAACACAGGTATCCAAGAGTCCTCTTATACTGGCTTAACTATTTGAGCAACTTCGATGAAAAATTTGTCTTCAATAATAATTTTGGCAGTTTCAATTTTTGCTAATTTTGAAAATAATGTTATTTACAATTTCCTGAAAAAATAGTTTTTTCGTTAGAAGTTGATCACATACGGTATTCGCCATCTTCCCGAAACCCTATTTACATGGTACATAGGAATACCACAGGCAGCAATACTGTGGTTCCCCTTTTCGTTATTTATCTGTGGTGTCTTATAGGGGAAATCTTTTCTTAAAAAAAAAGGTGAAATATGCATCTCAGGAATCGCCACATTCAGAAAAAACAGCCTCCCCACACAGTCAAGAAGAAGAGAGGGAGAGAGCATGGTTAATAAAATGATCAGTTTCAAAAGAGACACCACTAACAATTAACAAAAATGAGAACCCGAGGGGTTACCGCCTTGGAACGGTCAGTGGCAAATCAAATTGCCACTGGGTAAAGATCACAAAACAAATACAAGTTGTCTTGGTGAAACAACTCCAACCCACTTATTGGCTCAACAATGTTGCATGCAAAAGCACACAAACATATAAAACATAAGAATTTAATAGCATTGCAAAGCCAAAGGGCGGGTACTCAATGATCTTACCGAGACCAGAGCTCCTGGAGTAAAATCAGCAAGAACACGATGACAGGGATAAAAGAAACAAATCGAGCTTCTAGGTTCTTTTAAGAAAAGATTTCCCCATTAACCTTCATAAACTCTTAAACCCCTGCCACCGTCGTGCGACCAAAGAGGTAAGCATAATGATCAACTGTAGAAGGGTTAATCACCAGGCATGCAGAGCGCTGTAAAATATCATGTTGGCAACCTTTCTTTTTAAATTTACAGATGGTTTTTACGAATAACCGGGAGAAATTAACATTGCCCTTTATCTTCTTAAGTTTATAAATTAAATCTCCATAAAAATCTGGCTGTGAAATACCTTGTTGCAATAGTGATTTTAAACTGCACCTGTATTTATGAATTAGATCTGGGTATCGACGATAAAACTTGCAAAATGTTTTTCTTAATTTGTGATACCGATAACCTTGTTTTAAAAGTTTTTCTGTAATGCAAAGATTACGTTCATTGAAATCATTAATATCGTTGCAAGCTCTTGAAAAGCGAACAAGCTGTGAAATATAAACCCCGTAAGATGTTGCACGGGGAACATCGCCGTCTAAAAACGGAAAATTTACTATATTAAAATTAAAATAATCTCTTTTATCATATATTTTAGTAGTGACATAACCATTTTCAATTGACAGATTTAGATCGAGAAAGTTTGCTTGCTGCTCTGAAGTGTTCGCTTTATTAAGTTGTAAGTTCTTTAGGGTAGATCTTATTAACCAGTAATGGAAATGGTTATTATCTATATTTAATAAATCATCAAGGTACCTCGAGGTGTTGTTAAAAGCTGTAATAATATCATCTTGATGTTCAGTAGAAAGAGATAACATAAAGTCTCTTTCATAACAGTATAAAAACAGATCAGCAACAAGGGGTGCACAATTAGTTCCCTTTGGGATGCCTATTACTTGTTTATAAATAGAGGTACCGAATCTATCATAAATATTATCCAGTACGAAAGTTAGAGACTCTATTAGGTCTTGACAAGTCCATAAAGTATAATTATCATAAGAACCATCTGTAAAAAATGCCCTATGTTCATTACAAGCGATGAAGGTTTTATTTTCTCTAGCAAACGTTTTTTCAATGAGACTGGTTAGTTTGTCTCTTATTAAATTATGAGGGAGCGAGGTATATAAAGTTGAGAAATCATAAGTAGACAAACAGAACGCCTGAAAATTAAAGAACCTAGAAGCTCGATCAGTTTCTTTTATCCCTGTCATCGTGTTCTTGCTAATTTGACTCCAGGGACTCTGGTCTCGGTAAGATCATCGAGTACTCGCCCATTTTTCTTTGCAATGCTATTAGCTTCTTATATTTTACATGTTTATGTGATTTGCATGCAACATTGTTAAGCTGATGGGTGAGTTGAAGTTATTTCACCAAGACAGCTTGTACTTGTCTGTTGATACGAGAACATGTTGAGGCAAGTGTGAGGTTGGTGCACCCTAGAACCTGGTTTAAACCTCCAATGGTAATTAGTTTTGCCACTGACCGTTCCAAGGCGGTAACCCTAAGGGTTCTCTTTTTCGTTAATTGTTTGTGGCGTCTTATTTGAATTGACAAACTTATAACAGCGTGCTATCATTTTCTCTCTTCTTTTTAGCTGCGCGGGGAGGCTTTGTTTTGTGAGTGTGGCGATTCCTGATATACATATTTCAGTTTTTTGTAATTGGACCAAGGGAAATCATATCTGCGCGAGGCTTATATGACTCCCAGGGGTCCAATAACATGGCCAATGTGAATTCACTTGATTAATGAAAATTTTGTTAATTAACCAGTAAAAGCATCCACATCATTTAAAGTCTAAACTTGGCCAAGACGAGAATTGTTTGTCCAATACGAAAATTGCCGAACTAATATGAGAAAGCTTTTAATTTATAACTGCGAAAACAGTTATAAAATTGTCTTCGGAAATCTCGGAACTGAACATCGTGTCTTATAAAGCCGTAATGACCCATTTCACAATTTTTGGGGAGTAATATATAACTTGTTTAAATATTGATTTGCTTTCAATATGGGAGCAGGCGGCATGGGCAGTAATACATTTCTATTACTGTCCATGAAAAGGCGTAATCAAACCGAGACTGCATTTGTTTCATAATTGTCGTGATCGTTGGGTTTCAAAGTTCCCTTTTTATATATCACACACGTGTATTTCTGCTTTGCTTGTAATGTGATCGAGTGATGGGTGGGTTAAAGCTTTTTCACCAACGGAATTTGTACTTGTTTGAAATATGAAACAAGTTCACCAGAGAAATGTGTCTGTAACATGTCTCTGCATGCAGTTTGTGAAAAATTCAACGTACCTAACAAAGGAAATATTTGATTTATTATTTAACTCTATTGATACCTTTCCAAAACAATTCGCACCTGGTAAATATTCTTACTAGTCAACAATTTGACTCTAATTTTTCTATAAGTTTTCTATTTTTGAAGTAGCATTTTCAAACGTCTCTCCGCCTTGGATGTTTAGGGAAGCTTTTTCCTTTGATTATAACTTAACTTGATTTGAACCTATAATAAAAGTTTCAAAAAATGAACTCTAAGTTACTTTTGCACCAGCTTATCTTAGGAAAATATTTCAATTTAACAAAATTGTTCAAAACATGTTTTCAATTTTAGCTCATTTTCGTCACGTTTAGCTTAGCCACCTTCACCAATAACGTTTAAGAATTATTTTATTTTGCAAATTACCTTATATATTTTATGGGTTCTTTGCGTTTCTTGTCATAAATTTTGTTTGAAATGCTTATTTATAGTCTCGTTTATATTTTTTAACCTTTTCATCACAAAAAAAGGTATTTATGAGCACAGCACTAATTTGTCATTGAAACTGCAATTCAACTTAGCAAAATATGTGAACCAGTTTTAAATAATAGAGTAAAGCGTGGAAAATAAAGTGCAGGTTACCGGTTCGCCTTTCCTTTTACTCTTACAAGATACATGTATTAGATTTGGCAACAAAAGTAAAAATAAAATTTTGGAGTAAATAAAGTCATTTTTTGCAATTATAATAATCATGTTGTTCTCTCTAATAATATTCTTTATGTTCGGCATTTTCTCGTAAAATAATAATATTTCTAATTTTTTTGTTTGCGTGGGAAAATTTCCAATTTACTGCCAATTTACAGAATCAGTCATAGAATGAGTAACCCGGACGGAAAATTACAGAAGATTCGTTCGTAATTTTCTGAAATCTTCAAAGAACCCTTCCTAAAACACGTCTCCTGTTTAGGGTGACTATAAAAAAGTGAAATATGCATATCATGAATCGCCACACGGTCATATGAGAAATGATATTGCCTCTTCTTGCGCTCATAATGGGGCTAGCCGCGATAAATTTCTAGCTTTGTCCAAAACAGGCCAATTTAGCTTAGTCTGAAATATTTTCATATAAGTTGTGTTTAGTGACTTCCTAAATTTCTCATAAACTACAGTTGAAATACCACATAAAGCACAGCAAAACTAAGTAAAATATGTCTTAGCGAATTTTCAACTCTTTTCAAGTTTGAAACACCATATTGCGAAATATCAGAGCGTCTGAATGATTGAGACTATATAAACATAAAAAACGTTCGGAACGCCCCGGCAATTACCGCGATCATCATGTACTTTTGCGACAATCTAATTGGTTCGGAAGGTTGTTGATAAAAGCACGTTTTAGTGACTCGTCGTCAGATCCTGTTAGCTTAGCGGGTCTCAGGAGATGATTTTAATCAGACTTAAATATGTTTAAATTTTTCAATATAGATATGGCTTTGCAAACTATTTTTAATTTGGGGGTTATTTTGGTAAGACCCTGGGTCTTTAAAATCCATAATGATCTCTACTAATATTATAAAAAGAACCCTGATTTTTTACAGTGATCAATAACGTCAATGTAAGGGAATCTTAATATGTCAGTCATCAGATATAACATAACATAACAAAAGATTATAAGTATCTTGCATGAGTGTGAGGTGAAGATGGAAAAATCTGTCACCAAGGGGGAACTGTTTCCCGCCAAAACATTTCACCCGAGGTGACAGATTTTTCTATCTTTACCGAATGTCACATGCAAGATACTTTTTCTTGCATACCTTTCACCGTTCATAACATTTGTGTACATGTATACAAACTAAATTTTGTTTCCTTATGCTGAAATATTGACTTTAACATAAACCTTATTTTCTAAATGACGTCACTCACTTGAATAAATTACGTCAGATACTTGAAGACCTGACGTCACTCGTGTAGCACGCGAACGTTATCTTTTCCCTAGGGAAAAGATACGATTTTCTTTCCCCGGTAAATCACGCGGAAATACTTATTCGGTATGCAAGAAATTAGATGTATTGTTCCCATCCATTCAATGGAAATAACTCTTCGTTTACCCGATACTATGAAAAGAGAACTCATTTTGTTTTGTGGAGCTTCTTCCGGCAGAATCGGCTAGAAAATAGTCAAAACAAATCAAGAAACAAATCTTTTATATTTGAAAGAATACTCATTTAACAATTGAATTCGTTACAACGTTTGCAGATAACTTGGTTATTACTTTTAAAAATCTTTAGAAATTAACTCATTTGAATATCTACCGGTACTCACTCATATTCCTAATTTACTTAATTTTGTTTAATTCCCCCTTTTGAGCAACTTAAAATTTATTTAAATATTTGTTCCTGTGGGTAAGATCATATCAATATTGTCAAAGAAAATAATGACTTTATGATATATTCCAAAAAGTTTATTGACGGGCTACTTTGCTGAAGACCCCCATTGCAATTTTATCGTTCAAATTGCAAATAAAGCACCTGAGCAAATATTTAAGCAATTTGCATACTTGTGTAATAGATTCATTGACTATCAAACTGCCTTTGAAAAGTAAGAATTAATAGTTTGACAAAGATTGAAGAGAGGTCGTTAAGTTCAGATAAAGAGCTAAAACGCGCATTGGAATGCATTGTTGGCGGGGATGATATCTCAGTTAAGTTAAGTTTGTTTTTTTGAATTCCACAAAAATGCGAAACAGACAAAGATCAGCAAAGGTCGCATATATTTTCGAGATAAACGTAATTATTTTAAATGAACGTATCTTTACCTAACGACCCCAGTGGTAAAGTACAACAGAGTGATCCGGAGTGGCTACCCCTTTTGCATTGTAGGTCAGCAAATTTTGTATTATTTCAATAAATTATCTTTTAATGTATTGGTTGAACAACCGACGAGAGAGAGAGAGAGAGAGAGAGAGAGAGAGAGAGAGAGAGAGAGAGAGAGAGAGAGAGAGAGAGAGAGAGAGAGAGAGAGACGGAGAGAGAGAGACTTAAACTTAGAGCTAATTTTAAAACGCTTCCAAAGTAGTCATGTAACTATAAATTGTATCACGCGGTGACATGCTTTCTTATGTACTTATTTATATCGAATCTTGTTTTTTGCTTTTGAATTATTGTAACTTAATGCAAAATTTCATATTTGTCGTGTTCGGTGGCTTTTAAAGTTCACGTTTCATCTATTTAATCTAAAGAAGAAAACAATTGCGATGACTATTGACAAAATAAGACAAAATAATCCTATATAACCATTATAAGCTCTTGGTATTATTATACAAAAACTTTTTTATCACAACATACCATGATAATTTAAGTAGCGAAAATAAATTATCCCAAACTATTTCCCATTTAAACGGTGTGTAGATCATATTACAGTCTGACAGAGGTTTTTGTCTCACCTAGCAAATCTTTACTCATATTAAATGACATTCTTTTAACAATATGTTGTTATTAAATGTTTTATTGCTGTCAATAAGAGTTCGTGGGTTATTTCAGAAAGTGTGGTTTATAAGTATCCGTTTAAGACATTTTATACTCAATATTGCCGGTGTGCTTTTGGTCTGTTCAGAGTGATCTCCCTGCAAGCTTTTTGATGGAGACTTTTAATATAGCCTAGAAAAAAAAGACAGAATAATGTCCGCGAATATCTAATTTCAGGTGAATTTCTATATAAAATTATATATTGGAAGAAAACGTTAAAATATCATTTCTTTTAATGTTTATATGAATGGAGAAACGCAGTAGTGTGGATCGTTACTCTTCAAGACTTTAGTATAATACATTTTAGATTTGAGCCATCGTTCTTTGGGAAATTTTGTCGCATTCATAGAGATTATCAATCTCAATGGAAATGTCTGTCATTCAAAGAGATTGTTTTCCTCCTAAATAAAATTTTCTCAAGAAAGTACATGCATGTTAGTACATGTCAAATGTCAACGAAAACACAGCTATGCATAAATTAATGGTTTGTTTTTCAACGGACTCGGTAAGAGAATTACACTGGAGTAATTTGCAAAATCATATACGCTACTATTTACAATAGCTAAGTTATTCACCAAAACCCTAAATCCTCAAAATCTTCATGAGGTTACTTAATATAAATTAAGGGACAACTCAAGAGTACTATGCTTAAAGCGTTTATTTATGATCTTCAGAAACTGAGCGACTAACTTGTATTTATTTTTTCATTTTTCTCTTCAAAACTGATATTACAGTAACATAGAAAACTAACAACGATCTAG
This sequence comes from Corbicula japonica, assembly GCA_038501625.1. Classification (NCBI taxonomy): domain Eukaryota; kingdom Metazoa; phylum Mollusca; class Bivalvia; order Venerida; family Cyrenidae; genus Corbicula; species Corbicula japonica. The sequence continues at coordinate 18,888,335 of JAZAYU010000001.1, forward strand.
AATATATTCAAGCACTTACATCTTCAGGCGGGGGGTGGGGGGGGGGGGGTGGGTGGTGGGGGAAACTACCCGACGCTGTATCAAACTGTGCTATAGGATGCTATATTAGACACTATATTTTACATCAATATCATTGATTGTATGTTGGTTTATTACTTAACTGTTATGCGTGCGTTTCCCACCGTGACAATGTAAGTAATAAATGTGTTTTGTGATATATTCAACTTTCTTTTTTTACAAGTGCATATGCTGTTCATAATTGGAGGAAATATAGAATATATGACATTAGGTGCAGTACTTACATTATTACGTGCAGCAGTAACATCATTCCGTGAAATAGTTCAATGTTTATGAGCAGTATTCTATCTTTATATGCAGTAATTACACTAGCAATAGTAACATAATTGCGTGCAATAGTAATATCGTTTCTTGCAGTAGTTACAATACTATGTGCAGTAGTGAAAATGATGAGATAGTACAAGTGCGGTACTAACTCAACCATAGCCGGTTACAAAGGCAATACTTGTTTCTCCACGTTATTCGTAAACACCATCTGTATGTTGAAAAGGTAACCAAAAGTTGATATTCTATAGCGCTCTGTTTGCCTGATGATTAACTCTTCTACAGTGGATGTTTATGCTTACCTCTTTGTTTGCACGACCGTGGCAGGGGTTTATGGGTTTTGAAGGTTTTTAAGGAAATCTTGAAAATGTTCCTAGAGGCTCAATCTGTTTATTTTACCCTGTCATAGTGTTTTTGCTTATTCGACTCCAGGGACTTTGGTCTCGGTAAGGTCATTGAGTTTCCGCTCTTTTGCTTCCTATGTTTTATATGTTTGCGTGCTTTTACATATAACACTGTCGGGATGAATGGTGGGTTGGAGTTATTTCACCAAGACAACTATAGAACCTGCTGGGGCCAGTGTAATGTTTGTGCACCATCGAACCTGGTTTAAATGCCCAATAGAACTAAACAATTGTGTGCTTCACCAATAAGAACTTTAAAAGTGTTTTTAGCTGGACTGTTCACAAAAACTTTGTTGCATCATTAACATTACGGACTTGTGGCATATTGGTGAAACATTTGGGAAGATTTGCCATTATCTGGTTTCTAGAAGGCCACGGGATAATGCTTTTCATATGGTCATACATAACGTCTATCTTTTTAGCCATAATTCTTGAAATTGTCATAACAAAACTTTGAAAAAATTAGCTGTGGTTCTGTAAAATTCGCCAAGAGGCCTCAGACATCGTTTGCGACTGGTTTTGATATAGTTTCCACATTGTACTTTTTGTTCTTAGCACGCTTTTTGCCTTCCCATTATGTCGATTAATCTGCAACATATTGTAAGGAAGTTTGGATAAACAGCAAAAATGTTGCGTAATTTGACAATCCAGTGAAAACGTTTTCCCATCATTGTTTTGAATATCTTCTGGTTTCATGATATTATTTGGAGATTCTATGGGAGAAGTCTCTGTAGCAATACAGCGCGTATTTTCTGTGTTTCTTCCACATAAGATAGAGAATAGTAATCATGGTCTGATGACAACAAATGTGCACTTACTGTGCACTTACTGTCACGTATGTTGTAGGATTCGTTTACGTCTCTCCTTACACTAACTGTCACGTATGTTGGAGGATTCGTTGACGTCTCTCCCACTAATTGTCACGTATGTTGGAGGATTCGTTGACCTCTCTCCCACTAATGTCACGTATGTTGGAGGATTCGTTTACGTCTCTCCCACTAATTGTCACGTATGTTGGAGGATTCGTTTACGTCTCTCCTTATTCAGTTGTTTCAAAACCATCTTATGTGTCCGTAAATATTTCTGGCATCACTTGTTGTTCGGGAAGATTTTGTGATTCAGAGAGTATTGTTGTATGACCATTCCCGAAGTCTTCCAAGGCGGTAACCCTCTGGTTCTCACGTTCGTTAATTGTTTGTGGCGTCAATATTGAAATTAATTCTTATAATACCATGCTCTCTTTTCCTCTCTACTATTTGTTTGTGTGGGGAGGTTGTGTCTGCTGGATGTGGCCATCCCTGATATGCATATTTCACTTTTTTCCTGGCTACAAATACTAAGTGTGTTGATGTTATCTCTTGGTATAAATGAACGTATGGCTTTTTCCTCCTGCATTTTACATCTTTCGAGATTGAAAATCTTAGGAACAGATTTTCTTTTATTACAGATTATGTGCTCAAAATTGAGAATATAAAGTCTTGTATTTTCTGTAATAGGCAGATCTGGTCTGTGAAGGTTGAGGCTTCTCAACCGAGCTTTTTTCCTCAACACACCTAACTGGCTTTTTCCACCTGACAATCTATGTAAGGTTATTTTTGTACCGTCCACAAAAACTTCATTTTCATAGTGATTGCAAGGACACAATAACGCTTTCCACCTGATGCAGCCCTTCTGCGTAGTTTTGGAGATACAAAATTAGGAGTTGAAATATTCCTGCAAACAAAAACACACATTTGCACCACTTACACTAATGCCATACGGTCTTTTCATTTTTCAGGAAAGTGTTGTTTTGGAAATATTCCATGGAATATTGAGTGGCTAGAGGTTTTGTTAAATGGAACCCTGTTCCGGTTGGCTAGAGGTCAGGTAACCAGACTACAAGAGCTGTCAAGAAGTCTAAAATCAATATGTATTATATAATATGCTCCGTAATCCGAGAATTTTATTAGAAGATTTACTTGGTTCGAAACCAATCAATAAACCAACATTTAGAATATCAATAAATCCAAGAAAATTTCATAGACCTAGGTCATTTGACTTACAAATACGATCGTAAATTCTCAGGCCTCGACAAAACGACTCGCCCGCTTGCAATTGCGAGTGAAAGTTATGGTTGGGCAAGAAAAATTTTGATTATACTCACCCACTAGGGCGAGTACGATTCTTAAGATCCAAATGCTGTTTCTTTAAACAGTTATAAATGAAGCTATTCGGTAAAACAATCAAACTGCAGTACGCATTTCAAGCGTAATACCTGTCAAGCGAAAGCCGGAAATCGATCTCGTGTCTATGTAGAAAACTTTACCTACGTAAAAACATTGTCGAATTCTGCTGTCGTTATGGAAGGGGTTGTAATCGATTCATCATTTACCAACTGCGTTAGAATTTGAATAAAATAAGTTTATGAGCTATGTCAAAGATTAACCATTAAAAGTTTAAAAAGTATTATTCGTATTTTAGACAGCTCTCATAGGGAGCTGGCAAGAGATAAAGCTACCAGACCGACAGGTATAATAATGGGTCTGGCTACTTGACCTTTACCAACTACGAATGAAATATTCGAATTTCGGTTTCGGGGCTTTTCTTTGCCTTATAATGGGACAGATGCACTTGAAAATGGAGATACACGTGACCACGATTATTCCTAATACTAGCTTTTTAAACATAAAATCGGCGAACTCTCAATCATGCTCTCTTCTCCTCTCTACTTTTGGCGGTGTGTCTGCTGCATGTTGTCATTCCTGATGCCGTAAATACCGCAGCAGGAAACCACCTTTCCGTTTTCTTAGCTAAAGTTAGGCTGAAAAGGTATATATTTGTCAGTTAAAATATTCGGCAAATTATTTTGCGCTTGAAAACGAAAGAGGAATAAAAGGGATACGTTATCGAATTTCTCAAAACTCTACATTATTTTGAATCGATAAAATCATTAAATCGATACAAGACATGCATTTGGTACAGTTATCTGTTTTTGAATTGCACATGAATTTGAGAGAGTTTTTTTCCACCTTACTAAGCATGCAAACGTATATACAGCAGCACAATAAAAACTTTCTACCACATTATTTCAATGGTTATGTCCTAAAATCCAGTTAAAACGAAGCTTACATAGTTTTGTTATCAGCGAATAATTATATCGTCTGTAACTGAGAGTGCTATGAAAGTACAAATGAATGCAATCAAAATTGAGATTAAACGTGTAAAACTTATTTCTACATGTTATTCGTAAACACCATCTGTATGTTCAAAAAGAAAGGTTACCGACAAAAATGATTTTCTACAGCGCTCTTCATGCCTGATGATTAACCCTTCTACAGTTGACAATTTCACTTCCTTACTTTTATCGAGCAGTTTTGATTTGCAAATCCTGTCAAAAGCACCTGTGTACAAATATAGTTTAAAAACAATCGAAATATTTATTAAAGATATCAGTAAATAGAAAACTGTAGAATTATCATTTTATAAATATATTTACATCTTATTAGTCATCCATTCATGTCTACTTAATTTTTGAAGTTTTAAGCTCATGCCATACGGAAAAATATTAAACACACATACTGGTATCAAGAAAAGTAAGAAAACAATAATCTCCACCTCACCGATGAATAATATAGTAAAAAATAAAATAAACATTAAAAATCACACAACCAAAAAAGCAGAGAGATTTTGAGGAAGTAGCGCCTTCGAACGACCAGCGGTTAAACGTTTGCTAGGTTAACTACATTTCAATAAATGTCTTGACAATTGTGCATGTAGCTAATTGCATTGTCACGCTAAATAAGTAGGCTCTCGATAACATTTCCGAGACTAGAGATTCTGGAGAAATATTGCGATGGCAGAAAAAAATGAGATCCTAGATTCTTTTCACGATATTCTCAGAAAAGTGCATAGACTTTTAAAATCGTGCAACTCTCGCGAAACCGCAAAAGTAAGCAAGGCAACCAATTGAAGAGGAGTAAATCCAAAACATGTAGAGCATTTTAGAATATCCTTTCGTTTTGAATGTGTGGTTATTACAATTAAGACGGAAATTGAGAAATGGACATGACCTCGAATTGTCTTGAATTTCTATGTTAAATTGTCATAAAACTGCTTGAGAAATACCGTAGGCAGATGTGTTAACTGTATTGCACACGGTGTATTTTTTGACTTAATCTTTTCATCGGCGATTGAACTACAAAGTATTTGTTAGTTTGTTATACATCTACCTCAGCGTGAAAATGTTTGTGCAAATTGGTCTCTTAGTAGTCAATTTACAATGTTTAAAGTCCAATCATCACTTTATTATAAATTTTGCCTGCGGTTTCAAAATCTTATTTTCGCAAAACCACTTTTATTCTGTAAGGCATGGTGTTTAGAGCAATGGTAACTCTCTAGGCTGTGCAACGGCTGTAAAAGTTTTCCTCATGTTTTCAAGCCGTACTGATATACTTAAATTTTCTTCCTCGGTGATTGGTTTTTACATTCACTTTCACACCCCTCCCCTCTCAAGAACTCACATTAACCACTTTGAAGTTTGTATGCCCACCGACATTCAGTTTTTTTTTTAAATTTAGTCAGATTTTATGTCGCCCTCTGGAAAAAGGTGGTCCAAATATGCGCTTTATCCATCAAAATGTCCGTCAAATAACATTAAAGTTGGCTATAATTTTGCCATTTCTTTAAATTTATTCAGCAAACTTCTAATCATGTTGCACCCTAATTATCATGCAAAAATCTACAGGTCAAATGTCATATTTGTAAATTATTATTACCCCTTTTGTACTTCTGGCTGGAATTTGTCAAAAAAAAATCTTATAGCAAGCTTTACGTTTGGAATTTCTCAATATTTCTTCATCAAACTTGTTGAAATGTTGGCACAAACTTGCAGCCCACGTTTAAATCCAATTGAACACGTTATTGATGAAAAACAGAGGAGCTTGTAGGTTTGTTTTGCTCAGCAGACCGCAGTAGAGAAACTGAAAATTATTTCTGGAAAAAAGAATGTCTAATTGAAATTTCATCAAAATAAATAATACAAACATCAGGAATGATTTAAGCTGATGTCGGACAAACTTTACGTTAACATGTGACTTGGTTTGAGTCTACGAATGAGACAAAACCGTTGATATTTTTAAATCCGGTTTGTACTGTTTCTCGTTTTAAAATAGCATATTTTAAAATGCCTCAACTCAAGGTATGCCAAAGGCAACATATTTAAACTCTGAATCAGTGCTCTCTTCCTGCCTCCTATGCATGGCCTTTCATTTCAGACATACGATGTTTCTCTGAAACTTTAATTGTAAATACTAAAATTACTATAACACTTGGTTCAGTCGATGGCTCATTTGGATTGAATTACGCAGTAAAGATCTATTTTGAGCTGTTATGATCTCTATTTAGCAATCAATTGCTAAACCACTAACAGATTCATAAAAACCACCAACAGAGATTCATTTTATAGCCGAGATGAAAACTTCGCCAGTTAAATGAAATGTAAAATAAATATAACAATTCAAGTCAAGCATGTTTAGATTATGTTAGCAATGCAATTGAAATACTAAATCAAAAGGTAGCTTCTTCACTTAAATTAAGGGAAATACTTATGTTATTTAGAAGCAAAAAAAGAAGTCCAACAATCTTGCTTATTGACCTACAAGTACTATAGCATCGGAAAAGTAAATAAACAAAACATGTCAGTTTTGCTCTACATTTCGTTGTTACTTTTACTGTGTTGCATGAAACCTTGCTGAGTGAGATGGGATGAATATAGTAAATTTACAAATGTGTGTACATTTTACTATAGCAACATCCCCCGACCCGCAGCCCCTTAAACTAAGCCATATTACTGAAATGCTAATTCCTTCTAACCCATTTAAACCAAAAATGCCAAGTATAACAATTTCAGTGACAGGTGTAATGAAACAGCTGAAACAGCTCAACCCTACCAAGGCATGTGGCACAGACAACATTTCCCTCAGAGTTCTTAAAGAGTTACGGCAGCCCATAGCCCCCATCCTTGCGAACATATTTGCCACATCACTTGTTGAAGGCAACATTCCTACTGATTCAAAAAAACGCTTCTGTGAGCCCTGTCTTCAAGAAAAGTTCAATGACTGATCGTTCTTACAATAGGCCTATTTCTCTTACATGTATTTGCTGTAAAATCACATTCTAGTATCAAAAATTATGTTATTCTTAGATAACAATAACCTCCTATATAAAAAGGTGAAATATGCATATCAGGAATCGCCACATTCAGAAAAAACAGCCTCCCCACACAGTCAAGAAGAAAAGAGGGAGAGAGCATGGTTAATATAAAGATCAGTTTCAAAAGAGACACCACTAACAATTAACAAAATAAGAACCCGAGGGGTTACCGCCTTGGAACGGTCAGCGGCAAATCAAATTGCCACTGGGGGTTTAAACCAGGTTCTAGGGTGCACCAACCTCACACTTGCCCCAACAGGTTCTCATATCACAAAACAAATACAAGTTGTCTTGGTGAAACAACTCCAACCCACTTATTGGCTCAACAATGTTGCATGCAAAAGCACACAAACATATAAAACATAAGAATCTTATAGCATTGCAAAGCCAAAGGGCGGGTACTCAATGATCTTACCGAGACCAGAGCTCCTGGAGTAAAATCAGCAAGAACACGATGACAGGGATAAAAGAAACAAATCGAGCTTCTAGGTTCTTTTAAGAAAAGATTTCCCCATAAACCTTAATACACTCTTAAACCCCTGCCACCGTCGTGCAACCAAAGAGGTAAGCATAATGATCAACTGTAGAAGGGTTAATCACCAGGCATGCAGAGCGCTGTAAAATATCATGTTGGTAACCTTTCTTTTTAAATGTACAGATGGTTTTTACGAATAACCGGGAGAAATTAACATTGCCCTTTATTTTCTTAAGTTTATAAATTAAATCTCCATAAAAAACTGGCTGTGAAATACCTTGTTACAATAGTGATTTTAAACTGCACCTGTATTTATGAATTAGATCTGGGTATCGACGATAAAACTTGCAAAATGTTTTTCTTAATTTGTGATACCGATAACCTTGTTTTAAAAGTTTTTCTGTAATACAAAGATTACGTTCATTGAAATCATTAATATCGTTGCAAGCTCTTGAAAAGCGAACAAGCTGTGAAATATAAACCCCGTAAGATGTTGCACGGGGAACATCGCCGTCTAAAAACGGAAAATTTACTATATTAAAATTAAAATCATCTCTTTTATCATATATTTTAGTAGTGACATAACCATTTTCAATTGACAGATTTAGATCGAGAAAGTTTGCTTGTTTTTCTGAAGTGTTCGCTTTATTAAGTTGTAGTTCTTTAGGGTAGATCTTATTAACCAGTACTGGAAAATGGTTATTATCTATATTTAAGAAATCATCAAGGTACCTCGAGGTGTTGTTAAAAAAAGGTGAAATATGCATATCAGGAATCGCCACATTCAGAAAAAACAGCCTCCCCACACAGTCAAGAAGAAGAGAGGGGGAGAGAGCATGGTTAATAAAATGACCAGTTTCAAAAAAGACACCACTAACAATAAACACCCGAGGGGTTACCGCCTTGGAACGGTCAGTGGCAAATCAAATTGCCACTGGGGGTTTAAACCAGGTTCTAGGGTGCACCAACCTCACACTTGCCAAAACAGGTTCTCATATCACAAAACAAATACAAGTTGTCTTGGTGAAACAACTCCAACCCACTTATTGGCTTAACAATGTTGCATGCAAAAACACACAAACATATAAAACATAAGAAGCTAAGAACATTGCAAAGCCGAAGGGGCGGGTACTCAATGATCTTACCGAGACCAGAGCTCCTGGAGTAAAATCAGCAAGAACACGATGACAGGGATAAAAGAAACAAATCGAGCTTCTAGGTTCTTTTAAGAAAAGATTTCCCCATTAACCTTCATAAACTCTTAAACCCCTGCCACCGTCGTGCAACCAAAGAGGTAAGCATAATGATCAACTGTAGAAGGGTTAATCACCAGGCCTGCAGAGCGCTGTAAAATATCATAAAAGCTGTAATAATATCATCTTGATGTTCAGTAGAAAGAGATAGCATAAAGTCTCTTTCATAACAGTATAAAAACATAAAAATCAACATGGCTTTAGAACTAAATTAAATTGTGAAACCCAACTCATCCAGTTCGTACAAGATCTACACGACACGATAAACTCGAGTAAACAAACTGATGTTATCATCATGGACTTTAGAAAGACCTTGATAAAGTCGATCACCAAAGACTTCTTCTCAAATTAAATAGAATTGGTGTTAATCCAACTGTAATTTCTTGGATCAAATCATTCTTATCTGATCGCACCCTGAAGGTTGTCCTTGATGGCGAAATGTCCTCAAGCTGTGGGGTCCTATCAGGGGTCCTACCTGGGCGGTCAGTCCTGGGCCCCTGTCTTTTCCTTATTTACATCAATGACATGCCAGTTGAGATAGTCAGTAACACCCGACTCTTTGCCGGTTACACCATAGCATATCTGACCATTACATCCATGGATGATTGCCATACACAACTAACAGACCTAGACAAGCTTCAATCATGGGAGGAAGAATGGTTGATTTCCTTCAATCCTGAAAAAATTGAAGTGTTACGGGTCACAAGCAGAAAAAACCATCATCTCTCCTTACAAACTCCATGTCTTCCTCATTTGCAAAGTATCTTGGAGTAACAATCTCTTTAACCATCTCTTGGACTAAGCACATAAACAATCTCACAACTAAAGCTAGAGATAGATGGTTCAGCATCGTGCAGTTATATTTATTTTTAATGACTACAGTTATACAAGCAGCATTACCAAATTACTAAATAAGACAAATTTACCTACACTAGAAAAGCGCCGTAAAGAAGCATCATTATGTATGCTTTAGTTTTATGTTTTTATGTATCCAACAAAACCTAGTAAGGATCCAGTTTCCACAATACATACATAAAACACAGAGACATAGATACAGTATCCCCTTCTCCAGGGTTACGGCGAAGATCTTGAACAGTCTACCACCGGACATCACGCAGGCAGACAGCCTGGCCTCATTCAAGGCACGGCTGCATAACCATTGTTTCTTAACCAGAGGGTTACAAATAATCACCAACCTTCATCTTCATCCTTCATCCCCATCACAGCATTTGTTCCTTATCCACATCATTCAATTATCATCTTTTATTCATCTTTTTTCTTGTAGTACCCAGGGTAAACCAAATTAAAGACAAACCTTTACAGCTTTCTGTAAGCTTCTTCAATCATTTCAGTTTGTTAGGAGTCTTCGGGTAAATTACCTGAACCAACTCAAACTACCATGAAAACCTAAACTCAGTAATTAAAATCTAATGCTACTCCAAAAACATCCAGACTGCGCACTCCACGTAATTCTCTGTTAAGGGGGATTGGAGTATACGGCAGATTCAGAGATTCAGATTGTAACGCTATATATCAATTGCGCGTATTTGCTGAAATTTCATAAGATAAACCCTACCATCTAAATAGATTAAAAGGGAAATGAAAGTCACCGAAACCATACAGCTGGTTGTTAGACTTGATGAACAGTTTCTGAAGCGCTGCTATGCTGTCTATATATCCATGATATCGCTCAAACTGATTTTAGATTATATATTTAATTTTGAAAACCCAGATTAGCGCTACTTCTCCGAAGCCTTTCGTAGGATTATTATATGATTGAAAGCATCTCTATAATGTCTGCGCACATAGTCAAGATTGAATTGTTGTTCAGATGGGCCTTGACTAAAATGCTGGAATTTTCACATTGCCATACATAATCGTGTCACATTCGCTCATGTAGTTGTTACATCTATGCATGTTTTGATTCGTTTTAAACTATAAATTACAAAAAAATCTTACCGCAAGCCGAAGTTAAAATTGGTTGTTCAAATTTAGTGTGACATTATTAATCGAATGCTTTACATGAAACATGCTTTTTTTCCAGCAAAACATCGTAATAAAGTTCTAGCATCATAGAAACATACAAATACTGCTACAGCGCATAGCTAACCAGTACATACCATCCGATTCTACCCACCAACGGATAGTTCATGTAGTCGCATTATATAGTAAATACATTAACATTTGTTTATAAGTGATGTGAAAGTGAAATAAAGCCGTGAAAAGAACAAACATGCAAAATCCAACATGAGGCGTAAGATTTTTATATGAAACAATACCAGAAAACATTCTTTGTTTGTCACATCAATTTTGTTTGATACAGATTGGAATAAAAAGATACATATATTACTAATTTTTAGTACAAAAACCTAAGAATCACATGTTATAGTTATATAAATTTAGTTAGCTGCTATTATATTAATTGCTGACTAATTACCTTGAGGAAATTAAAGTTATATAATGTAATATATTTAGATAGATTTCCCGACATAAAAATTATTTTTAATTATGATTAAATGGATTTCATTAGCTTTTTATTAATGATGAAATAGATGAAAAGGGAACTTTGAGTTGTGTTTGATTGCAAAGCTTTTCAATAGAAGAAAATAAATCTTTAGAGCCCCGAAACATTACAGATATATGAATGTTTGACTGAGAATGTATCTGGGTATTAATGACAATGCTTGTAACTGACAACGCCGCCTAGTCCTGTGTTTAGCGCAATTGAATATCTACACAAAAAACGTGGTTTGCTGCATGAAATGACTGTCAACAAATTTTGAATCGGTGTCTGTACATGTGACATTTTCTAAATGAGGCGCTTATCGGTACGACGGACGTACCAGGAATGGCCCAATCTAGAAGATGTTCCGTATACGAGACATATGCGTTAGACTGCTTTCAGAAACACGTTTTTCTAATTACACTTATCGTGGCAAAGTCTTGGACGGTTTTACACGCTTTGGTTATTATTGTAAATGGATGAAATATTGAAACAAATGTGCTTTATACGAGTAAAACGCCACGTGTTTTCATAAAGGAAATTAAAACAATAACTGTTCCCAAACTTTATAAATGTAGTATCTTTTATTTTTTACAAACAAACTACATTTACGATTGTGGTGCTTATTACATTTTCATATAGGGCTTTAATAGAAACGCCTACGCGCTTGCAATGTTTATTCTCGTGGAGTGTAACAAGTTTTTAATTTAATTGAAAAGGCAAGTTGTAATCAGGCATGACTGAACAAAGAATACCTTGTATACGTTAAGCATCCTTAGTTAATTTTAACAGAAAATTTATTTTAACTATTTAAGAGTTGAATCGTCTACATTTTTTTGCTAGTTACGAATGATTTACTTGTACCAATCTAATAAAATTGATCTTAAATCATTCAGACGAACTAAGACTCTTGCTTTGAACTTCATATTTCAACTAAACACTTAAAAAACTGTTTAAAAAGATAGCACTGCTGGCAAAGAAGGTTGATACCCTCTACACAAATTATTACAGCAGAATTTTTATTCAATTTTAGTCTTGTATATCTAAATCGCCAAAAAAGAAAACTTTAAAACCTTTGAAAAAGAAGATCCAAGTTATTTAGAGGAAGTAAAAAGTTTTTTACTGAAATACATTTTAAATTAGCTATCGGAATAAAGCGTGCCTGCAGTCACAAGTTCCAACCTTTTGATTATGCTGACGAATACTATTTATTTATATAGTACTAAAATAGCCAGAGAAGAACAATGCCACTGTGTTCACGTTACACGTCAACAAAACCAACATTCTAATGAATTTCTTAAAGTCATTGAAGCAACTTTTATTTTCTGTGAGTTTATTTAGTTAGTTTCATTTTAATAACGTTAAAGTATGAAAATAAAACACAAAATTACCATTAGACAATTCAATGCAATGGTAAACGGTTGATATAAAACTATGTCACCTACCGATGATCTATGTATTTAATTATTTTAACTGCAATAACACGGTAGTCGTTCAGATACCGCATGAACACACTCTCTGAAAATGGATACGTCATTACTGAGATAAAATGATATTGCCTCTACCTGGGAGCGAACCCGCACCCTCACGGCGACAACACCTAGCCCTGCAATTCCGAAGACGCAACCAACTGAGCTAGCAGGGTCAACCCCCAAAAAGGTTGATAGGATATCCCTGATATACGTTATCATCACTGCAGGACATCGGTAACGGGTTATTTACCGATAACAGTACTGACTTTATGTACGAGGAGACCTTTTGCGAGTTTATGAAGGTTTATGAGGAAATCTTTTCTTTAAAGAACCTAAAGCTCGATTTGTTTCTTCTATCCCTGTCATCGTATTCTTGACACCAGGGGGCTCTGGTCTCGGCAAGATCATTGAGTACTCGCCCCTTTGGCTTTTCAATACTATTAGCTTCTTATGTTTTATGTTTGTGTGCTTTTGCACGCACCACTGTTAAGCTGATGGGTTAGTTGAAGTTATTTTACCAAGACAAATTTTACTTTTTTGTCGATTTGAGCACCTGTTGGGGCAAGTGTGAGGTTGGCGCACCCTAGAATCTGGTTAAGGTATCGCAAACATTGCAAATGGCGAACACAGGCTAAAATTTCAAAAGATGAATTTTGGGGGAAATATTATTGCCACCTAGATTTCAGTAAATAAATGTATTTAGCTATGGATGTAGTAAATGTTTGCAAGCTCAGTTTAGTCTAATTCATGTTCTAATTACCAAGCACATACTAAAACAAAAGAAAAACCATTTGCATGAGAACTCTGAAATTCATGAACAATATACCAAAGCAACTCATACCTGAAATGAGTATATGCTGGTCTACAATGTCAGTGCCAATTCGTCAAAATAATGTTAGGGTTTTCAAGAAATTCAAGGAAATCTTACTTCCTGGTTCAAAGTGAAAGTAGATTTCATTTTTGAAATTTTAGCTAGTTTTCGCCATCTGCAATGCTTGCAACCTCTTAACTTCCCCCCAGTGGAAATTTGATTGGCCTCTGACCGTTCCAAGGCGTTACCTCCTTGGATTCTCATTTTTGATTATTATTTGTGGTGTCTTTTTTGAAACTGATCATTTTACTAACCATGCCCTCTGTCTCTTCTTCTTGGCTGTGTGGTGAGGCTGTTTCTTCTGAATGTGGCAAATTCTGATATGCATATTTCACCTTTCAATATAACGCAAAACAAATATTTTCATCATTTGTGACTGACGAGCCATACGAACTACATTTTAAGGTTTGCTGTTTCAACCTATGATGGTCTATGTAACTTTACTGTCTCAACCTGAACTTGAACAACAAACTGTTTTATATAAACCTTTTTTGTCATACAACTTTTGTATTGATATGTTTCAGACGAAAATCAAATTATTGCATAATTAGTTGCTTTCACACAAATAAATGCCTTAATTGTACAAAAATACGTTTTACAGATCTGTTTATTTCGTCTTTAGTCTCTATTAAACGTTTTATTGCAAAACATTTTTCAGATCCATCCATTAATTTACATTCTACTGAATTAAACTCTAATCCATTTTAAAATTGTATTGCTGTGGCAAGCTGTATAATTATACAAAACTGATACACAAATGATATATTGTATTCGTTAATAAATTCAAATAAGAAAAAAACAGATGCATGTTTTAATATTTTATTTAATTTTTAATCACATATTTTATTTGTCTCGGTTTTCCATATCACTTGAGTAAAGGTTAGAGTAGAGGAGAGGAGTATAAAACAGTAAAATGACAATTAAGCTTTAAAATATTAATTCTATTATTGCTAACTGTTTGGCCCTTCTGTTGACAATAATGTATTGAGCCTTTTATTCTATCATTTCTTGAAGAGAAACATTCATTTAAATTATCACTTTCTCGATAAGTAATTTATTCATATAACCTTCCATCTTTCTGTATTTTAGAAGTTGGGTCTGTTGTGAGCTCATATATATCTGGTAGAATGTGACACTGTGAAAAGATTAGAACATGGTAGTTGGATCTGTAAAAGTTATCATACAAAAATATGTTAGATAGTATCCAGATCACAATGTAAGAAACAAAACAAACTATCTGTTTGTTTGCAAAATAAAGTTCTTCAACAAAGAAAACATAATCACTAGGTAGGTCTGCAATATAACTTTAAGTTTTATTTTAACGATGTTTTTAAGATATAAAAACACACAACATTCATATATTTGTTTGTATGTGAATTTCCATAAAAAGACCTCTACATGAAACCTGTTAGGCTAGGCACGATATCTCCATCATATGTTTTCTAAGTGTAAACATCTTTTCACTCTATGTAAGTTCAAATAATAATGTTCTGATAAGATTTTGAATTCCAAAACATAATTTTCTGAACACTTATTAGGATAATTATTTTTTTTGTAAGTCTGTTCCTAAATTACTTGAAAGAAGAAGAATTAATATTTTGCATAATTTAGTGGTTGCTCATGTATGGAAGCGCTCATGTGTTCATTAGCTTTTTGCATATTTCTGTTTACAAGATGAAACATTCTAGACACAATTTAACACCTGGTTCTGTTATATAAAGAAAACATTAAGCAAGAAAATATTAAGTTAACAATGTTCGATAAAGAGCCAAATAATCAGTCCTTGCACTTAATTCAACCTCTGCACTTAATCGATTATAATTGTATCGTAACATAACAATGAAATGTTTACAGAAAAAAAATATAACACTTGTTTGGAAGATCGCAACGTGGACGCTTAAGTCAATTAATATTTTAAACTTACTCCTATCTGTTTTGGTATCTGAGTTGATTAAATCAATTCAACAAAGGAGCATTTTTTAATCTATTCTTTTTTTCGAAAACCTTGCAGGTAAAGCGTGTGACCTTGACTCCTTTGTCCAATCAGGTCATCGCTGACCTTACCATTATGAGAACCCGAAGATTCTCTTGTTACTTTCTATTATTACGAATACGAATTCTCTAATCGTTTCTTTATTTTGTATTTTACGAGACATTTTTTTCTGATCTTTGCATGCTCCTATAATAAATAAACATAATTACGTGCATAACATTTTATCAATGCAGTGCACCAATCGAATGTCAATCTATTAGGCAATTTGAGAACTTCGGATACATGATATGATACTCTGGAAACAAAACAACAAAACTAAACACACGTTGTTAATCAGTACTGTTGTATCCATATTATGAGAATTTTCAATGAATTTTGTGATACGACTTCTAATTCAAATACACAAATAAAAAATGATTGGAAATTGTGAAGTAGGGACATCTTGTCGCATCCAGTTGTGTTACGGGAATTCACAGTTTTTAAGGTTCAATTTCTAGGAATTTTCATTAATAAATTTCATCTTGTTAGTTGGTGTGTCTGGATTGTCTCAGAATTCATCTTTCAATAGTTAGCATGATCTGGTGACAGTCTTAGTTCATGACTGGGAGTTGAGGGCAACTTTCCTGATTTATGATGCTAACATCCTTATTTAAGGGTTACCCTCTGCTAACAGTTAGCATAGTAATAGGCGAACATCCTTTTGGGGCTAACGCTTAGCATGGTAACATGCTAACCTATACAGTGGCTACCATTGCTAACACTTAGCATGGGGTAACGTATACGGGGGCTAACATCTGTTAACATGGAGCGCTAACTGTAGCCAGGTTGATTTAGGGTTCTACATCGAAGATCTTATAAAAGGGAAGTTCTTCTATTTTCGCCATTTGTGATCAGGGCTTTTTGGACGAGTTTAGATTGTTAGGTTCTCATCGTGAAGCTTTCGACTTTTCGAAATACTTAACCCTTTTGCTTTGGGTTGGAATTATTATATTTGAATGCTCATTGTATTTGGAGTGCGAGAGAACTATTTTGATTATCTACATATAATAGAATAGACTAAATAAATCCTATCTAGAATTCAACACTAGACATGTAGTTGTTTTGTTATAAAAACGGTTTCACTGTTGGCAGCTTCCAGATAAGGAGTTTAACAGTGGTGCGTTTTTATGCCCCCGCCATGAAATGGCGACGGGCATTAAGAGTTGCTCCTGTCCGTCCGTCCGTCCGATATTCTCGTGAACGCAACTCCTCCTACACTACTGGTGGGAATTTAATGAAACTTTACCACAATGCTTGGCTTGGTTGTTGTGCATAAAGGTGGGGTTTTGCTCTTACATGTTCCGTTCAGAAGTTATGGCCCTTTGATAATTCCATTTACATTAGTTTTAATAGGAATATATCTTGTGAACGCAACTCCTCCTACACCACTGCTGGGAATTTGATGAAACATTACCACAATGCTTGGCCTGATATGTTGTTGTGCATAAAGGTGGGGTTTTGCTCTTACATGTTCCGTTTAGAAGTTATGGCCCTTTGATACTTCCATTTACATTAGTTTTAATAGGAATATATCTTGTGAACGCAACTCATCCTACACTTCTGTTCGGAATTTAATGAAACTTTACCACAATGCTTGGCCTGATATGTTGTTGTGCATAAAGGTGGGGTTTTGCTTTTACATGTTCCGTTCAGAAGTAATGGCCCTTATATACTTCCATTTACATTAGTTTTAATAGGAATATATCTTGTGAACGCAACTCGTCCTACACTACTGGTGGGAATTTAATGAAACTTTACCACAATGCTTGGCCTGATATGTTGTTGTGCATAAAGGTGGGGTTTTGCTCTTACATGTACCGTTCAGAAGTTATGGCCCTTTGATAATTCCATTTACATTAGTTTTAATAGGAATATATCTTGTTTTATATATTTTTATTGCATTAATACCAACTTCTTCACAGACATTTCCGTAATGAGCAGACAACAGTGCCACAAATACAAATAATTTACTTGATCTTCAAGTTAATGCATTTTCTTATAATTACTCGCACATAACTGTCTTTGAAATGCTATTATTCCCATCATTGCACTTGAGTGTCTGAAAACGATGCATAGCGGGGGCATCCGTGTACTATGGACACATTTCTAGTTTAAAACTGTTTCACAATAAAACATTGCAAGAGTGAGAACCATCATACTTATAACTGACTGAAAGCGAATATAAGCAATATTTCGATCGTTTTTTAAGAATAAGAATAAAAATTGTACAAAAACAGCGCCCGACCGTGAAGACATTTCTTCATTTCTTTCTTAAATACTAAAGGCGGCGAACTTCATATTCTGTTAGAAACAAATTTTGCTGACTAATTGTTTAGAAAAAAATGAAGTGATGCATTTTGATACATTTCTCATCTGGTAATTAATTCTAACCGCAAAGAAAAATTCGATTAATGAGTTATAATAGGAAGTTAGTTTTATTATCATTTCATGAGGATTTTTATAACGAAACACAATTTTTGCAAAACCTTCTGCGTATTTAGAATACTCCAGCATTCTTCTGCGTGCATTTAATATATAACACATTAACTTAAAGACGAAAGGAAAAAACATTTTGGGGATATTATTATGAGAATTTTGTTCTAATACGAATTGAAAACAAAACAAACAACAACAAAAAATTACAATGGAACAACACACAATTCTACTACAGTTTTAATTAATTGACTTGTACATTTTGTTAGCCGTATAAAAATGAAAAGCAAATATCTCATAAGAAAAAAATTCATATAGTATTCCGGTTATCATGTATCTGCCAAAAAGTCGGTCAAGTTTACTAGGTGGGGAGTATACTTAATTATATTTAATGTTTGTCATCCGTTATTTCTACTGTGCGAATAATCAAACATGTTATTGATGGTACTTGATAGAAAAAAAAACACTTTTCGATTAGTGTACGACGGCCGCTATCTTTTTGTGTTAGTTTAAGATAGTTCAAATTTGCATTTACCTTCGTGTCTTCTTAACATATTCTATTCTTCTCTTTCTTTGACAGTAGCTGTAGTTAATACCATGCATGGAGTGATATAATAAGCTTTTTGTTCCTGATTTTACCAGCTTCTGTTAAGCAATAGCACATATGATAAACAGTCAAAGAGATAAATATGCGTAAATAAAAGTATCGATGAAAAGCATATACGCTACACTACGTTGTCCAATACTCTTGGATCTTACATGTTGTATGGTCCCCTGACTTGTTCAGAGATCTTATTAGAGGCAATTTGTTTTTATTAATATGTACTGGGTGATATTGCGGAAAGTTGCGCCTTTTAACCTAGGCCGTACCAATGCGGTATCCAAACTTAGTTTAACTTGTTTTGTCACATGCGTCCCCTTGTTGTGTATATCTATTGTCAGTTAATTTTTTTTATCTTTTTGATTTCGTTTGCTTCTGCTATAGGTCGTTTCTTTGCTTTACCTGTGTTGATACAGACATCATGCGAAAACATGCTTATACATGCTAATACCTATCTGATGAATGTAAAATCGGTATATTTGTGGCATTACCAAACAATAGTTTTATAATATTGCCTCGGGCTGGGAGCAAACCCGCACCGTCACGGCGACAGCGCCAAGCACTGAAATTCCAACAACGCAACCAATTGAGCTAACCGGGACAACCCCCAAAATGGTTGATCGGATATCCCTGATATACGTTATAATCACTGCATGACATCGGTTCAGGATAATTTTAGTGATAACTGTACTGAAATAAAAAAAAGAAAGTGTGTTATGTAATTTATATTTATTATTTATTTAAATGTCCTTATTTATTTGATTATACTCGCACTTTAGAAAGACTGTTCATTTAAAAGTCTTATGTAACTAGAGTCGAGTAACTATGTACGTTCAGCTGACAATTAATTTGAAATAGACGAATGACTTCTATTACTATACTTACTGATATTTTGTCTTTCTGACAGCTCTGTTAATAGTTCATACAATTGCCTATTATATATTTATCAATTTATATTGATAATTTGACAATACACATTTAATGCGTATGTAGTCAGCAAAATCATTACAATAAAAATAAAATTAATTTTGGAATTGAGCTAGAGATAAAAAGTAGAGTTAACGTTATGCTATGTTGAAACAATTAAAACAAAACGCTGCGTCAAAAGATATTTAGTTTAGTTACAGTTCAGTAGCTGTACTTGTTTAAATGGTTTAAAATTTTATTGATGAAATGACTTTGACCTGAAGGAATTTGAACATTGAAGTTGAAGTTCCGATTTCATACAGAATTGAAAGTGCTGTTGTTTTACGAAACTAGTTTAAGTTATTTTGATATAACGGTAGGAACATCAGATATCTTACAAAATAAAGAATATGGTCTGTACACACAAATGGTAGAGGATTTCTGATAATGACACAATATTCAAATTGATTCTGGTAACCTGATGCAGCCGAGCAATGTCTTATCAACAGTCAGGAATTCTTCTTTTATTTCTTTTCATTTATGTTACTGAGTCTGCCAGAAGATTAGTTTTTACTTTGGAAAGTAGTTTAGGACCTTGTTAGAGGCTGATCGTACCCAACGAGTATGGGTTTTATCCTGCATACCCAAAATAGTGTAATGGTCAATATCAATCTTGCTGTTAGATCGATCTTATTTCTTGTTTAGCTAGAAATTATTCGGCCGTCTTTGTCAAAATTAAAGCTCACCGAAGTTTTTTCCGGGATTTAAATCTTTTTTAAGCTTGCTAATACAACAACGAGGATTTTGGTCTTGAACAATCCATTTTGGCGAGCCCTAAGCAACTATGTCGGTTTCGGATCCTATTTTTCTCTACATTAAAAATCTATATTATGTCGAAAAGCCTTAGCTTCGTTTTCTTGAGCCCTTCTTCAGGTTTATCATACACTAACATGTCGTAGTGTACAATTCTTAAACGCAACCTATCCAAAAACTATAATTTCGTCGTATTAATCATATAGAGTTCAAGGTAATTTTAGACTCGAACCCACTAACCGACTGATGTAAATTTCACTGATTTAAAGATAAATTTAGTACAAGAATGTTAATGTTATAAAAGAAGAATCGAAATAATGTCATTACTTTGCATAGCATACTTACATACTATGAATTTACACTTTCCAATGTAAATACACAAATTTAATTTATTAAATAGGTAGTTCCCCCATTTTTTGAATCCACGCGTGGCATCCTTCCCTACCGCCATTACACAAACCATACGAAAGCATTTGAGCATACATGCCAAACATTATAAAAATATTACGTAAGAAGTGTTTTTTTACGTTTTTGGCAGGTAACATGTATTTTAGCGTTAAAAGCGCAAACATTTTGACTTTTTTGCAGAGCGATTTCGCGGCATCGGTTCAAGTTTGAATCCCGCTTAATTAATGTATCGTTTCACAACTCGTTCCAAAATTGAAGTTTGGCTACATTTCAGAACAAATTTGAAACTTTTTAAGAAAGGGAAAAGTACGAGCACATATTATTTGCGTTTTATTAAGCGTGATGGAATTCCCCCTTTTTTACGGTATATTAGATACTTTATACAAAAAGGTTATTTCGTTAAATAATGTATTACAAACGCCTACATAGTTGCAATGTTTATTTTCTATGAAAATTACAGGTGTTGAATTAAATTGAAAAGGCAGACAGTAATCAGGCATGGTAAAAAGCGTTATTGCACAGAGAAGATCTTTGTGCACATTTTGCATGCATAATTTAATATAACTTATGAGCAGAAAGATTGTTATTTGTGACTACATGCGAGTGCGAATCTTTTACTCTCTATTTAGTTTTACTGGTATGTTTGCATGTTGGCGGCCTTGAGTCGAGATAATCATTCCGGTGTGCTGAAGTAAACAAAAGAGTCTGAAGACCTCAAATTATCTGGACGGTCTTCATTACATACAACAGTATTTAAGAGTTAAATATATAATTAAATTCATTGCTTTTACATGTTACTGATTACAATTTTCTGTGCAGTTAACGTTAATTAAATGTAACGATGCCTATATAAAATTCACAGGACTGTCATTACGAGAATGAATAATTTTTAATGGCATTTTTGATCATTGATCGTTCTGTTGATTTCGCATACCCTTTTATTTGTCAGTTTAATTTTT
This sequence comes from Corbicula japonica, assembly GCA_038501625.1. NCBI lineage: Eukaryota > Metazoa > Mollusca > Bivalvia > Venerida > Cyrenidae > Corbicula > Corbicula japonica. Next base: position 18,909,996 of record JAZAYU010000001.1, read on the forward strand.
ACCGCGCTGTTAACGTCAATACAAAACAGATATCGCCTTTCTCAATACAATTTCAAGCTGTGAGATATAAGGTGTTGTCATTAGAAAGCCCATACTGGGAATCCGTACAACGACAGCCCTGTGTATGACAACAATTTAGATCACCTATAGTAAAACAATATCACGATTGAACCAACTCTAATTGTTTCGTTTTAAATTACAGCTGCAAATTGTGAGCCACCAGAAGGTATTAAACATGGCCACATATATTTCGACCATGGAGGTGGAGTTGCCATTGCCTTCTGTGACAAGGGCTTCAGACTTACTGGATCAAGTCAGCGCCATTGTGACGGATTTACCTGGCGAGGCTTTAGACCAAGATGTCGAGGTTTGAATAATAACGAAGTGTTGTTTATTAATCGAGTCTTCTTTTCGCGAAATTGATATTGGTAGCTGGCAAATTATTCCCAACTATAATTTTGAATTACATAATTAGATTGACAAGAGATAAAATAACAGTGTACAAATATACATTTGCCGTTCCAGTTCTCCGTTCCAGTGCGTGTCATATTGATAAAAGTTCTCTGAATGATTTTCCGCTGTACATATAAATTGCAAACTATTTACATCAAGAGTCGTGTGCATCAAGCCTTTAAAGAAAACCGAAAATTCATTCTATCATGCACTTTCTACTGGAGTGTACCCTAACACACACTGGTATTTATAATTCTTTCAAAACATCTAAATAACAGAAGATATTTTAATAGTATAAAACTAACATTTAAAACATAAGAAGTAAGAATAATGATAGTCAATTTAAATCAAACAGTATTGTGTGTCAAAAAGATTACAGCCTTACAAACTGTAAGATAACAAAATTAATGTGAAAAAGAATTGACTTTTCCTGGCTACCTACATTCCGTTGAGACCAGCCTTTTTGTTTCTTCCGATAAGGTCGCGAATACTCTCTGAATTAATGCTCTCTTTTCCTCTTTTACTTTTTGGATTTGTGGGGACGCTGTGTCTTCTAAATGTGGCCTTCGTGATAAGCATTTTTTTAGTTTTTATTTTATTTAAAATAAATGAAAATTGAGCTTTAAAACATATTTTGCAATCGATTGAATCGTTTATGCCATACTGAATTTAATATAGCTGTTGTATATGTGTTGCAATTATATTACCAATCATGAGCAATTCCACTGAATTTGGCTATTATTCTTTTTACTTTTTTACTTAAAGTTTGTCGATAATGAGCATTTTCACGAAATGATTGCAATGCTTTTCTCATCTTCATTATTGTGATGACTGTCTTTTTTAAAAAAAATAGACCATTGACCGCTTTTCATACTTTTTTCTGATGTTTATGCACTCAAGAATTCCACAAACCATTTATGGCATGTACCCCGCGAATTTTAAGTTTAGTAAATTTCAATGTGTTCTTTTTTTTATAAACTCGTGTTTCTTAGTTGGCTTAGTGGGGAGAATATTGCTTTTCATGATTGAATGGCATATTTCCCTCTTGTTTCCTATGTCATCTTTGAAATTTATTATTATAGAAACCCATTTTTTTCTATATTTCTGCTTTAAAGTCTGTGTGGGTAGGTTTTATTTTTCTGGGTGTCCATGTTCCGCATTTGCATATTTCACTTATGTTTACAGAAACGTGTAAAATGAAAATTATCTCACTCTCAATAGATATTTCTCAATATAAGGCCTTATCTACATATTTTATATGTACATTTTGTAGATATGTACGACTCCAAAATAGAAAGACGCCAAGAAAGAGACAATTTCACTACGACGACTTCTATTCCTCCACCAGCTGAAGGTATTCTTGAGGCAGATGTGCTAGACGCCGACAATACGTGTTACCACGAATACAGGTTACCAATCGTTTATAGCATATAGCTTTTATTTCCGGATAAATGTGTCAGCTTGTTCGCGCATGCGTGCATATAACTTATATTACATAAACATTACACATATTTAATGCATTTAATATTGGAAATACGTTTTATGTTTGATTTCACCTGTCAATGTCACGCAATGCAATAAATGATAGAACATATAACGTTAGTAGATGTACGATGCTTTCCAAGTGCCTCATTAAGTTTTGTAAGTAAAGAATAGGATCACTAACCATTGACGCTCACTTGCGTGGGCAGTAAAAGCATTTCCATTACTGCTCATGAACAGGCTCAATCAAACCGAACCTGCAATATTTTCATATTTGTCGTGGTCGAGGGTCTTCAAAGTTCCCTTTTCATCTATTTCTTAATTTCTGCCAAACAGCCATGCCTTCCAGCTTTTCAAATTTTGCCTTTGGCGTTGTCTGTGATATGCAGGATTTATATTCTAAGATCCCCTGTCAAAATTCTATTGTGTTTAGTTCCGCCCATTGTTTTCTCGTTTATCTGGGGATCAAACGCCGCTGAACATGGAATGGTATTAATCTGAAAATACCTCATTGAAGGTTCCATGTCCATCGCCATATGCATATCATCGTTTGTGATCGTCAAAATTCTACTGTTTATTGGTGTAAATATTGAGTTGTGCTCAACCCGGGGCTAGGCGGCGTGGGCAGTAATATGCATTTCCATTACTGTCCATGAACAGGCTCAATCAAACCGAGCCTGCAATATTTTCATATTTGTCGTGTTCGATGGCTTTCAAGTTCCCTTTTCATCTATTTTACACAAACAGTATGGTGTTCTGAGTAGGATTACGTTCTGGCTTGATCTTGTCACACGCCGATCGCAAATGGGTTTAAGAGTCACACACAGATTATAACTTAAGTATGTGTTATCTTTTGTCTATTTTCAGTGAACCTCCCGAAGTTGAACATGCTTCCGTTAACATAGTTTACAGATACAACAAAAAGCGGAAACAATGGATTCTGATTGCAAATTATACCTGCGAAAACAAATTTTCTTTTACTGATACATCTGCCACATATCTTTATTGTAAAGCATATAAATGGATAGGAAAGAAGCAACCGGAATGCAATTCTTCAGGTAAGAAAAAGGGTGAGGTCATATTCTGATGGTTTTGTTTTATTCACGCGGTTATGGTATTGCGCACCTCGTGATTGCTTTGCCATAGACAAAAAAGAAACATATAAAAACTCTCAAACGGCACAGTGTACTTCGCACAAATAAATGCTATAAGAGCATGATTATTTTGCATACATATAGAAAAGTTTGAACAGTAGAGAAAAATAGTTAGACCTAACAAATCCTTAAAATTCTATTAGCAATTTATCACAAAAAGGAAGCAACACAAAACATCAATTCAAATGTCAACATGCGTGAAAAGATACTTACAACAATATCTAAGGTCCTTGGAAAGAACTTTCAATTGTAAAGAGAGAAATCAATATTTTATTTTTATGTCATCCATTTTCGCGACCAGAAAATTGAAGGTCAAACACACTTTTATAAATAACTCACATTCTAAACATTTTTAGACCAAAGGACCTTAGGTATCGTTGTCAGTAACTCATTACTTATCAAGACATTTAAATTGATGTTTAGTGTTGCTTCGTTTTTGTGATAAATTTCAAATAGAATTTAAGGGTTTTTGGGGTCTAACTATTTTTCTTAACTGTTCTTACATTTCTTAGCGTATGTAAATTAAGCATATAATTAATAACATTGGTTTGTGCAAAGTTTGATGGAACTGAATTGTGCCGTTCGGGAGATTTTTATATTTTCTTTTTTTTGTCTATGGCAATCAATGGCGAAAGGCGCAGTATCTTAAAGGTAAATGAAGCAGAAGTCAGTTAGAATGAAGGTACCGAATTATTGCAACTCATATTAAAAAATATAATTAACTTTAGCTTATAATCAATATCGTATTCTACTACGTTCCGCTTATTACTTTTTACGTTTTTTTTGTAATTCATTTATTTTGTCAGGAGATGATATGCACTAACGGTTTCATGGTCTCCATCTTGAGTACACTTGTAAGAGACTTCTCGAAACGTACTCTTCGTTTTCGTGTGCGTATGAAAGTCTGATTTATCTTATTTGTGTGCATTTGCTTTCTTTCCATTAATAGTTTCGTCTTCCAGAGATTAGTTTTCTAGGCAATCAAATGGACTGTATCCCATTCAAGCATTAAATAGCAACATTTATAAAACACTGAAGGTCTATGTCTGGATTATTTTAAGGAAATTTCAATAACAAAATAACATGTAATATTTTGAAATAGTGATACTAGAATTAAAGAAAAATATTTCCAAGTTCAATGTAAAAGAAATAAAGGCAATAATATTTATCCACGTTATATGAAACCAATATTTTAATATAATAGGAAAAAACTATTGAACGGCGCTGGGCGACGTCTTAGAATGTTTGAAGGTTTCTATGGAAATTTTGAAATAAGCCAAATCAAATTCGTGTATTCTAGTCATCCTGTTATTGCTAATTGAATTACGCACGGTGCCAGTAAGGTAATTAAATACCTATTCCGCTTGGCAATGCTGTTAGCTACCTGTGTTTATAATTATATTAGTGTGTATGAAACATTGCATTGTAGATGGGTGGGTAGACATTAATTCACCAAGGCAACATTACCTTGTTTGTTCAGTAGGGGCTAGTATAAGGTTGGTAAATACAAGAAATTGGTTCCGAGTTTTCGTTTTCTGCTCTTGCTTTTGATTGAGTGTGGAGGCTATGTTTTATGAACCTTGCTATTCCTGATAAATTTTTCGTTTTGTTCCTTTAAACAATAAAAAGGTGAAAATTTAATAAACAATAAAGGTCGTTACCGAAAATACCAATTTATCTTTTCCCGAAGGGAAATAAAAATACCCGTGAATTATTCTGACGCGATTAAAAAACTTTGCATTTGGGAAAATACATGGTAAAATCTTATAAATATGATATGTTTGCCATTAAATGCAAAACTCACGAGGAATTTATGAGAAAAAAACGCAAGAATAAAAATGGGTTTAATATAATGTATATGTATACTATGCACAGTTTTTAAATCGCGTAGATATATTTTCTAAAATTGCACACTTAAATATTTTGTCACTTTTATACAGTGTTAGCTCCTGCTGATCCTTGCCAAAACGACAATGGTGGATGCAGCCAGATCTGTTCGCCCCATGATGGCGGACGATATACCTGTGAATGTAGACCTGGTTTTAATGTAGGGCGCTACCGAAAAAGATGCTATGGTAAAAATTCTTAAGTGCTTCATAGTCTAAGAAAGACAAACATTTATACTCAAACTACAAACATTGCTGGAGTTATCCTGCTTAGAGGGTTTATGTATACTTTTATGACTTAGCTAGATGTTCTCCAGAAAAATAAAACCATTAAGTGTTAACGTAGTACAGTTGATGTTTACAAAATATTACAAGGAACACATGTTTAATAACATAGTCAAATAAAACTGAAAAATAGCCAATAAAAGCACCATAAATAAATTTATAAATTTTTATAACATAAATAACAAGGTTACAATAGTTTTCAAATTGAATATTTGGCAAACATTTATTTCAGACATTAACGAGTGTTTAATTGACAATGGCGGATGTGAACATACCTGCATTAATTTGGAAGGATCGTATTTTTGTACATGTTTAGATGGATATATCGCTACTGGTAACAGATGTGTTGGTAAGTTAACATTTGTCCTCAAGTCATATGAAAATAATTAATACATACACTATCACAATCCGACGCCGACATATGCCTTTTTATATTTCTGTTTCTCAGAGATTTTACAAAAGCAACAATTCTCACTGCTTGAATTCAACGATCGGACGCAATTTTGCTTTTTTGTGGTACAAAAAATAATTTTGTTTATTCGTTATTTAAAAGGCGTGGGATATGCGATTTCAAGTGAATTTTCTTTTACTTGTTGAACGTCACCATATGGAATATAATCAAGCGCACCTTTATTTCTTTGGAACAGTGCACTTTAAGGTGGCTAGACAGATTTATTATTTAATTTTAGCGTTACTTTTATTAAAAAACGAGTGATTATTTTATAAAACAAGATTAATGTTTCTTTACGGTTTAACGTAAAATAAATTAAGATTTTTGTTCTGATGCAACAATAATAAAAAATACTAAAGTTTGAAAAATTCAAAGCATGAAAACCCAAATGCAGAATACAAAATCTCCCAAACAGCTAATTACAAGAGAGAAAAAGAGCGCATACGATTTAGTCATAACATACATCAAACAAGTAAGGAAAAAGACTAGCTGAGGGATTACCACCTTCACTTAGAAAATGTGTACCTGTTTATTTATGTTCAAACCTGTTGAGACATTGAGACGTTGGTGTGCAATAGAACCTGGTTTAAACACCAATTTGCAAAATGTTTTGACCGGTCCAAGGCGGTAACACTTCGGGTTTTCATTTTCGTTAATTGATTGAGGTGTCCGTTTTGGAAATAAATCCTTAATAAACATATGCTTTCGTTTCCTCTGTGATTTTTGTTTTGTGGAGAAGCTGTGTTTTCTGGATGTTGCCATTCTTGATATGCACATTTCACTTTCTTGTCAACAATTATATGTTCTATGTTTATTTTCATGTCCTTTAGTACAAACATGTAAAGGTTACCTTGGTGTCTTAACACTTACTCACCCACATACTCAAAAGTGTTGCTGCATAAAAATGTGGCTAACTGGCAAGGTTACCAAAACACTTGCAAATGTTTAAAGCTAAATAGATACAATGTGTATACATTTTAATTAATTGCATGGTTTATTTCCGTTTCAGATTATGGAATTATGAATTCAGACAATGCATATAGTTTTTTCTTGCAGTTTCCAACTTGCTGTTATTAGTGCCTAATATGCATAAGTAATCAAGTGAAGAATCGCTTAATTTCGCGTTTGTTTTTCTACCGCGAACTCGGTGATTTATTCGCTTCTTATATGACCGGCAAGGTATGTTCATTAGCTGTAGTTTCTACTTTTTCAATATTTAAAATACATTTATGTAAATAGTATATGACCTTTTACTTTTGTTATTTTAGTAGCAAACAGTCTAATCCAGATCAGTCGGCACATGCCGCGCCAAAACCCCTATATATTCGAGTAAAAAAATGAGAAATGTGTGTCCAATAGAAAAAAAGTTCTTTTGCCTTTCTGTTCAAGCTTTTCCAACAATGTGGACAGATCAACTATAAATGTTAAACCAAATAGAATAGGGTCTCCATTTAAACACAACATAAAATAATCACTCGTTTTTCTTGCAATTATTACAAAAACATGTATTACACTTATTTGTTGCGCACATTAACTAAACCACACTTTCTTCTATTTGAATTTCTTTGTTCACCCATAGGTGTTTTAGACATTTTGACAAATAACTTCTCTTACCTATCAAACCACATTGTTATGAAATGCAGTATTATAACAACTAAACATGTATGATCATAGATGAAGACGAATGCATCTCGGCTGGAAGACATAGCTGCCCTGGAGAATGTATCAATATACAGGGATCATATAGATGCGTGTGTACAGAGATTGGCTTTACAGAGTCGAAAGACGGAAAATCATGCGTAGGTAAAGCCGAACAAAGTACGACCTTCCATTGTTTATTCAAGAATGTTCAGCTGATTTTAGTGCAAATGACAAGTCGAAAACAAAATTAGGCCTAAAACATAACCATTCAGATCCTCTCACGATATAAAATAGTAGTAAAGCGCTTTCATATTTCTACATGAAATTTTAATTTATAGCAAATTCATTTACAATACTTGAATTTTTTAAGAGTTTTAACGAAACTTATGAAGCCTCTGACCATGCCAAATGCTAAATCTTCTTCTATACGCATGCTCTCTCTTCCTCTTTGCTTTTTGGTTGCGTTTGGAGGCTGTATTTTCTGGGTTTGGCATTTCTTGGTATGCATATTTCTTTTTATGTGTTTTATAAAAGCCTGTTTGTAATTCTTGTGTGTCCTAGATTTAGATGAATGCAAATTAAACAATGGAAACTGTGAAGAGAGTTGCATAAACACGCATGGATCATATAAATGCTCCTGTGATCAGAAGGGATATCACCTAGCTGAAGATGGACACTCGTGCGTAGGTTCGTATATGAACTTTATCAAGTAATTTGGAATAAATTTAATTAAATGGCATTAATAACAATTGTTGCAAAAACTATAAATGTAATAATTCTGATTTTCTTATTTACCTGTTCAATACCATTACTTGATGTTATGTTTCACGAGGTGAAAGGAGATTTATATTCGAAACACGTCGTGCAAAGGTAAAATACATCCCTTTTTATAAAAGAGTAGCGCCACATATGATGTTAGCAACCGGCAAACAAACACATTTTCACATTTTTTCTAAGATGAAATAGACTTGAAATATTTTATGATGTTGACGGCGTTAACGATTAAATAATGCTTTGTTGTATTTCTATGAGACAGATTTGGACGAGTGCGCTCGTTACAAGAATACTCGTTGTATCCATGGCGTTTGCGAGAATATTCCAGGATCTTATGTTTGCCATTGTCTAGAAGGGTTTGAGCGGCATTCCTCAAAGAAACAATGTATAGGTATACTTAATATTGTTTTTTCTCCATTAATCGTTTTAAAACATGTCGTCAGATTGCAAAACACTGTTTTTATATGTGAACATGAAATTGATTATTTATTGTAGATAATAAGGAACCTTGAAAGCCACAGAACTCGACACATATCGAAATTTTGCAGGCTCGGTTTGATTTTGCTTCTTTAAACAGTAATGGACGTGTACATTACTGCTCACGTCGCGTAGCCCCGGGTTGAGCGAAACTCAATATTTACACACACATAATTATCGTGCTCTCGGGCTACGTAACTGACAAACGTACTGACTGAATGTACGTTTTACGGCCGCAACACGACACTTACAATGCTACTGTGATAATTAAAAAGATAAAAAGGAACTTTGAATAACTTTGAGATAATACCTTTTTGCTTATAATTCTGTGATTGTTATTTTAACTATTGACTCCTGTCACAAACTTTTTTTTTGAAACGACCTATACAAAATAGAAAAAAGAAAAGAGCGAAGAGTTATGAAATTGAATCATGATTAATGTAAAGTTATTAGCATTAGCAAATCAAAGAAAACACAACTATTTAGTTTTCTTACAAACTTCACAATATACCGCTTTGATCTACAAAAAGCTAAATACCATTCGTCAAAGTTCAGCTTGATATTACATAATTAAGAGTGTCTCCTTGAACATAATGAAGAACACCCTAAAATTAAAAAGAATTGTCCAAACTAGCTGTCTTAATAGCAGAAACTGCATGCAAACCTACATAAGCCCTCAACTTGAATACTTTGCTCCTATTTGAAATCCCAGGCAAAAATTAACAAAATAGAAAAGGTTCAGAGTTCAGCTGCCAAATATGCCTTGAATGAATACAGCAATAATAGAAGTGAACAAAATATGATCCAAATCATAAAATGTTTTACTGGAAAACTCTAATATAGAAGAACATTATTATTCCTTATTGTTCTTTTTATTAAATCCAATTTTGTATCAGTAGAACATCAAATCCTTATGTGAACTGAGCTGCATAATCCTTTTCTCCAGATCTCAGAATAACATCAACGACTTCATCAGGTGTTGGATTTCCCTTCCATAATTATGACATTAAAGCAGGTGCCTGTATTATACAATATATGAAAAGATTTGTTTTCCATTCATCCTCACTCATATGCATATTTCATTTGTTTTCTTCATTCGAATCTTATTTATGTTTTTAACGGTATTTAACATAGTTATTGTTGTATTTGTGAAATAACAAGTTCTTGGAGCACCATATATTTTTTGCGTGCCCCGACGCCTCCCTGATAGTCTGGATAGACTGTAGGGAGTTACCATTTAGATGTAGACATTCATTGTCTCGTTTATCTCTTACTGAAAAGTCTTAAAGTATTAGCGTGTCTTTGTAAGAAAGGCAGTCGTCTGCAGTGATGGAAAATTATTCAACGTATTTACGTCTGGCTTTTTGATTATTAAATCACGTGAACCCTCCAACATCTGTCTTATTCATATTTACTTTCAGGCTTATCCAATTATTTCTGATTGCAGACATAGATGAGTGCAAACAAAACACGAGCGGTTGTGCAGAATCATGTATCAATGCACCGGGAAACTATTCTTGTGGCTGTCAGAATGATGGTTTTGTTCTTGGAGATGACGGAAAGACGTGTGTGGGTAATGTCTATAAACTGGGTTATTCTTTATATGTATACTGTAGTCACATAGTCAGCTAATCAAGATGCAGTATTTTGCAACACATGTTTACATAGAATTATGCAAATGACTGTAAATAACTGGCAGTGCATTGATAGATTGATCGCAAAGCACTGTAACACCCTGGATTTCTTGTCAATATTTGATTGTTTTTAATTGTCCTCACTGTATTTCCATTTTCGGTGATTACATTCTTTTTATTTGGATTCTATAAGGTCACAGAATGTTGTTAGCATCAAATGAATTATTGAAGGTTCCTTAATAACTCTCATATATAAATAATCTTTTACTAAACTGTAATTTTTTTTCTAAAGTAAATACTGATATTCTCAAAATCAGGAGCTAGTCGAAATGGAGAATGCTTGCCCTTGAACTGAAACAATCAAATCAACAGTTCTGTTATATTACATGTTTCATTAGGTAATTTTTATAGTACTAGTATTAAAGTTTAATAATTTATCTTAAGCACGTTGTCATGCTCTAAAGAATAAAAATTATCCAGCTCAAGCCACTAAGGGCTAGAGGCTCAATAAATTCATATTCTGACTAAGAAGGAAAATAGTTTGTGTTGATATTTAGATCTTGATATATATCGTATATGGTATAACTATGAATGTGTGAAGTATTCATGTACAGTGTAGCGTGCATCCCATTGGTTAGATTATTAAAATGTTTTACAGTTTTTTGCTTTTATTTAGTTTCACGTAACAGAGACGTACAATTAGAATCAGTAATTGTTATCGTTTTCTCCTCCAAGGATCGAGGGTGCATTAATATTATTTTTTTGTCGTTTAAATAGTTCTGTTTCATCTAGTTAATCTTATTTTTGTATTCCTTGCAAACAAATTAAGATAAAACGAATACAGAATATATTAACTAATTAGAATGAACCATTCATCTGATAGTTTGATATTATTGTTTAAACTATTTGTATCAAATTGAAAACATAATATTTTCTACTGGCACAAGACAGAAATGAATGTGATATGAACAATGGTGGTTGTAAGGACTTATGCATCAACATGAAAGGATCGTTCCAATGCGCATGTCAAGAAGAGTATCACGTGATTAGTGATGATGGCATATCTTGTACAGGTAATTTATTTACTAGGAGTTATATGTATTGATCAGCGGTTTTTAAGGCAGAGTTAATCACTTGATGAAACCACAAACTTTTCAGATAACATAAACCTTACAGACATTGTATAGATGTGTATAGCCTTTATTGTCATATTTTCCATCTTGTGTGCTAAATCGAAATTTTCTTTCAGTATGTGACAGAAAAAGTTACTATCAATCAGAAGCGTGCCATCAATGCCCAAGAAATAAAGTTGTCGTAGATGGTATAAATGTGGGTCTGAGCGTTTCCGACTGCGTCTGTGCGTCTGGATTTCGTCCCGAAAATGATTCATCCGATGGATGTCAAGGTGTTATATTTTTGTTATTTCAAGTTATTTAATTTATTTAACTTATTCCTAAGAATCGTGTATTTACTACGCGTTTTCTGTTTGTTTATGGAAGACCGTTTATTGCTTTGGTTTTGAGTTTGTGTCATCGATTGAATTTACAATAGCAAAGTTTTTGTATGGATGCTACGAATGTGAAACTATGTCGATTTTGAATCGTCTTTTTGTTAAGTTATAAAAAATAAGGATCTTTAGCAGAATATGCAAAGTATTAGTATTTTGGAACTTAATTTCACATTTTAAAAAATATGATCCCAAACTGCATGTTGGTAAAAATTAACAATATCATTTTCGTGTCTCGTGATGTCTACATTACAACTTCTCATTTTTCTTTCAAGTAAAATTTGCGTCCTTCACTGTTAAACCGACTGGTGATCTCTTTTTTAAAGCACTGTTTTTGTCTCGAAATTTTCATCGAGTACAGAAACTAACACGCTTAAGTTAACTCCAATTCATCTATACGGACAATATTTCAAGCAAAATTTGTAGGCACTCGATGAATTTAAAGAGACCAGAGCATCTGAAGTTAAATATGCAAGAACGCGATGGTAGACATTAGAGAAAGCCAAAGAATAACGTAATAATATGATAATTATGGAAATAAAAAATTAAGCAAATAAAACCACCCCAAACAATATATTAAATAAAGAAGTTGTAAAATATGATGCTGATGCCTTTTCTTGTTTGATCTATAAAGATGGCTTTTACGGATTAAGTGTTGAATATACGACCTTTTATTTTCTTCAATTGCTATAAAACATTAAAATAACACTCTGATAAAGAAATACTATTTTGCAATGTGAAACGGAAATATTATTTTTCTAATATTTCAAAGCATCGGTGGTAATACGTTCAAAACGTTTTTCTTTATGATACGTACAAATACCCCTGTTTCAAATATTAACCCGTTATACACGTATTGTGTTTCTTTACAACTTTTAGGTTGTTGAAAGCTCTAGAAAGGGGAACACGTGTAGAATATTAATCCTGTGATCTGTTGTACGAAGGAAATCGACATTCAACAATTGAACATTTAACAATTAAAATCAAAATTTTCCCTTAACTTTTTAAATATTTAACAATGCAACAAATACATTTTTAATTGAAAACAAAAAATACTGGGCAAGGAAAATGGGTTCGCTCAATATAGTCGGAGTTTATTAAGGAATCTTTTATCGAACACAGATGAATCTTATATCTATATCTACTTATCGATATGATACATCGTCGGGATGTTATATAAAGGCTGTTTGTTTGATCAAGACTAATTCTGATGATAACAAGGCGGCAAGTAAATGTTTGTTCTGATGACAACCTTGAGATGCACAATGTAAGGTTGCTGCGTCCACTGCCGTTTGTGTGATTAAGTCTGCAAATTTAACTTAATTATCTCTTAAAGCACTTTTTGTGTTATTTCGCGTTTGGAACAGGTGGATATAGATGCCACATACATGTGTTTAATATTTCATTGAAATTGCATCCTAGACGTTTGGCTTCTGTGATTATAATTAACTTTTTATACGACTGTCAACAACATTATTTTTGTAACGAAATTGAGAAAAATAATCTTATCTGTAAACCAATACATCTTAGGGATGTGCATATATCAACGAGTTAAATATTAAATAAATAATCACAAACTGCAATGGTGACGTTATAGGTTGCAAACATCGTAAAGCTAATCTTTAAAATGCTAATTTATATCATGTTGCCGATTATAGGCTTTGTTCATCAAATTACAATCATCATCCGTTGATTGACAATACATTTGAATTATTTACAAGAAATTAATTAAGTTTTACTTGTGTATACTATTTTTTATTTATTTATGATTTTTAGATATCGACGAATGCAAGGAAAGCCTCATTGTCTGTGACCATTACTGTATCAACACCCAAGGTTCAGCTAATTGCGCGTGTCAAGATGGATATGCTTTGGTTGAAGAAGTCCACTGTGCAGGTTTTCCTTAATCGACCATTAACAGGCTGATTTAATTTCAATTACTAAAACATTTATACACGCAATCTAACATCTATTAAAATTATAAACGCTGCATTTCATTAAATTTGTACGATTTTTCTCATGGAGCTGTAAATTTACTTTTGTGCTTACATGTGACTACACTTAACTATTTTACTTTTATATAGAAGAAATTTGGACTTTTATTCACTTAATAGTTAATTTACTTATCTTGATAATGGGTCATTATAATTAAGAAAAACAACAAATTTTAAAAGCATTCCAAATATTTAGGAATATATAAATGGACCTGTCCAAAAGGTCGCAGCTCAGGGGTGAAAATCGGACTGAACAACTATAAATTCCATCAGAAACAAGTGTAAACTTATTTATACGTGTTTCTTGATATATATAATAATTTTGATTATTTACTTTACTTCAAACCAAGATGTTGACGAATGTATGTCCTCACCATGCTCACAGATTTGTGAGAATACACCTGGCAGTTATTTGTGCCGCTGTGAAGCAGGCTTCTCGCTTTCTGATGACAACCAAGCCTGCATTGGTAAGATTATTTAAGTCCAAAAAATGAAATTTATATATTAGGAATCACCAACCTACAACACAGCCTCCCCATGCAGCGAAAAGGACGAGAGGAAATAAAACACGTGTTTCTTTTAATGTCTTTTATCCCTGTAATCGTGTTGCATGCATTGTTGATTTTTTTATTTTAATATTTTGTTGTGTAGTAGCTCAGAGATAAATTCTTAATGTCGTATTTATCTTCCAAAATGATGACTTTTATTTCATTTCAAAAAAGAAAAGTACCGCGCCATCATGTTTACGTCGACACCGTTTCCGGCGTTTTCACGGTATGGTGCACTGTTATCGTCACAATGATTTACAGTGCTTTTGCAAAACTTTCGTCGAAATTATTTTAGTATCAACAGTGAATTTCTTTGAGGACATTTTACAGATCTTTATTTACACCTTACAGAACCAAAAGAAACAAAAATCGCTTGTGAAGGAATTTGTTTTACCTAATAAGTTATATGACTGGACTAATCAGGCGCATTGCTCGTTTACTATACTGCGCTTTTTGATACTTATATTCAACTTCATTTTTTTTTATTTTACTCGTAATTCAAATATATTTGTTTATAAAGAAAGTAATTTATCAAAAAATATCCTTAAAGAAACAGTTTGATGATTGTGAAACCTTTTACTATTTTCAATTTGCTCGAATAAATGTTCATCCACAAATCATGATAGTTATATTTCTCTTTTTTTGCTAAGGCCAGTGTTACGGTCACTGTGATCGAGATTTATTGAAAATATTGTAATCTAATAAAATTATACGTAAATTGTTACATGTATTACACGAATATCTATACACTTAATCAAATCTTTATTCGCAAACTCTGTCAGAAATGTAGTGTTCGGAGGCTGTGAAATAAAAGTTCAATGCTCTACTGGATATTCTTCAAATCAACTATTTCTTATCATTTGGATACAGTTTCTTGCTCTGTTGTAACGTTTAATCTATTGTCTGGCCTCTAGATGTAAAATGAAGCATATGAATACATCAAAACTAATCTACCACTTCATATCTACTCGTCCTATAATTAAAACGAACAGACCGTTTGACAAAATTTCAATCAGACATAATCTATAAGAACCACATTTTTTATCTGCTTCATTCTTACTCACTGCACTGCATCAAAAAGGTATACGAGCTGTACTTCTCTTTACTATTTGATCTGCAAAAAAAGGTGAAATATGCATATCAGGAATCGCCACATTCAGAAAAAACAGCCTCCCCACACAGTCAAGAAGAAGAGAGGGAGAGAGCATGGTTAATAAAATGATCGGTTTCAAAAGAGACACCACTAACAATTAACAAAAATGAGAACCCGATGGGTTACCGCCTTGGAACGGTCAGTGGCAAATCAAATTGCCACTGGGGGTTTATTAAGAAGAAGTAAACAATATTTTGATATCCATTTTCCATTTCATGTATCAGAAACTGTGCTTAAGAAGTTGTATGCCGAGTTAAGTCTGAGCATGGCTTTCTCGGAATAAATGGCGAAGTCGGAATGTTTGCTGAATAGTATTTATACCTTGACATTTTTTTATGTTTCGTATAAAATATTTGAATAGCAAAATTAAAATTTCCCAAAACTTGACAAATATGAAATTAAAGTAGGCTCTGTTAGACTAAGTCTGTTCTTGAACAGAAAAGCAGTTGTTGAAAAAAAAACGTTTGCGAGCGAAAAATAAACCTTTATTGCTTGTAATTAACAAATTTTTTTTAAAGAAGGTTCTTATAATATAATTTTTTAATAGTCTTGTCCATACCTGCTCCAGTCGCTCTCTTTTTTAAGTGAATAATATTTATGCATAAATTGGTACAGGTCTCTATATATAAAGACGTTATTGGCATCCCTGTAAGTATTTCTTATGCAACCCTTGCTGGTGATATGTTTTTAGCCTTTACGTTGTCTATGATATGCAGGATTTATATTCTCAGATCCCTGTGAAAACTCTATTCTGCTTAGTTCCGCCCATTGTTGTCTCGTTTAGTGTAAACCCATTCTTTTATCTTTGGACCATACGCCGCTGAACATGAATGTTATTAATCTGAAAATACCGCGCGCGCGAGAGAGAGAGCATGTTTTTATAAGAATGTCAATTCAAATAAGATGCCACAAACAATTAACGAAAAAGAGAACCTTTGGGGATACCGCCTTGGAACGGTCAGTGGCAAAACAAATTGCCACTGGGGGTTTAAACCAGGTTCTAGGGTGCACCAACCTCGCACTTCTAGCCCGAACAGGTTTTCATTTCACAAAACAAGCACAAGTTGTCTTAGTGAAATAACTCCAGCCACCACATCAGCTAAACAATGTTGTATGTAAAAGCACACAAACATATACAACATAAGAAGCTTAAGGCGTTGAAAAGAGTTGAGCTAAATCCGGGGTTAGGAGTCGTGTCCATGAACAGGCTCAATCAAACCGAGCTTGCAATATTTTCATATTTGTCGAGTTTGGTGGCTGAGTAACAAATAAAGGAACTTCAAATAGATGAAAAGGGAACTTTGAAAGCCATTGAAAAACATATGAAATTACTCATGCAAAACATAATAAAACATTGGTAATAATCGTAGAAGTCGAATGTTCGCAGCTATATAAAAATTCAACCAAAGATTACATAAAAGCAAGTAGTTGTAAAACAATCCCATAATCTGACAATCATATTTAACCCTTTCCTTGATATATACGCATTTTTATGCATGTGCGACCAGTGTCGATCCAGATCAGCCGGCACAATCGTGCCGTCTGATCAGGATCTGCACTGGTCGCATTTTGGTCAGAAATAACCTAATGAATCAAAAAGCGAACAGTTTAGATCCTGATCAGACGGCATGGATGTGCCGGCTGATCTGGATCTAAACTGTTCACCCTAGCAATAATGGTGTATCTATACAGGAAATGGTTAAAATAATCTTTAGCTCTAAACATCTAATATAAAACATTATGAAAGTATGAAAGAATAAACTTAAACCCCAAAATAATAAAGCTGTTCAGCTGTTACAGCTGGTTATCAACCCAGACTGAGATATCAACGTCCTAGACATACTGATTAAGTTTGAATAAGATCCATTAAGAATTACACAGCCATAAGTGCTGTAAATTACATTATTTTTCCCGGTAATTTGGGACCTGACAAGAACCAGTTTTCTTTAAATAAAACTTTTTCACTGCCAGTGTGATATCGCTAATTAAATCCTGATGCTCTGTATCGAACCATTCTATATCTTCCCGGACAGTGGTTTTACCTAGTTTTATTTCGAATGTTTGCACATGTCTCTATTCATAAATGCAGAGAGGCGAATGTTTGCAACTGAAAATTACTCACATCTGTTGATAATTTGTTAAAAGTTTAAATGTTGAATTTGTGATTTTAAACAGCACCTTTTCAAAATTAAATTCTGGGTATCGGCGATTAAACTTGCAAATATTTTACCTTAATCAACCGAGCCTGCAATGTTTTCATATTTATAGTGTTCGGTGGCTTTCAAAGTTCCATTTTCATCTATTTTAAAATCTAAGTAGCGTTTTTGTGCAGTGTGGCAGCTGTAAAAAGTCTCCCCGTACATTCAATCAGTGCTGTTTTCAGTTACGTCCTTCGAAGGTTCTTAAGCACGATACTTATAAATTATATATAAATTGTTCTTCTAAAATTTATTTTCTTTAAATATTTCGGCCAGTTTAAAGATGGGTGGTTTCAATATCCCAGCCAATATAGTTTTGGATATTGTACAATCACACTAAAGGATTTTTTCCCTCTTTCTAAGCCTTTGCCTTTTGCGTTGTCTGTGATATGCAGGATTTATATTCTCTGATAACTTGTCGGAATTCCATTCTGTTATGTTCCACCCATTGTTTTCTCATTAGGGCAAACCAATTCTTTTCTCTGGGGACCATAGGCCGCTGAACATTGAATGGTATTTATCTGAAATACCGCATAGAAGGTCCCATGTTCAACGTCATATGCAACTGTAGGGGAATCAAACCGAGCCTGTAATATTTTCATATTTGTCGTGCTCGGTGGCTTTCATAATTCTCTTTTCATCTTTTTTAATATCACAGAAGCGTTGTTTGTGCTGTGTGGCGGCTGTAAAAAGTGTCCCCGTTCATTCAATCTGTTCTGTTATCAGTTACGACCTTAAAAGGTCGTTAAGCACGATACTTATGTACTATATTAATAGTACTTTTAAAATTACTTTTTTTATAATATTTCGGTCAGTTTAAACATGGGTGGTTTCAATATCCCAGCAGCGTGGGCAGTAATATGCATTTTCATTACTGTCCATGAACAGACTCAATCACACCGAGCCTGCAATATTTTCATATCTGTCGTGTTCGGTGGTTTTTAAAGTTCCCTTTTCATCTATTTTAATTTGTGGTACCGATAACCCTGTTTTACAAACTTTTTTTCTGTAATGCAATATTATATAAGTGTAATCTACATTTCAATACAAGACAAATAAAAGAAACATACACAGATAATGAAGAAAAACTGCATAAAACAAAACGCGAACTATGTAAGATAATCGATCACTATTAACTGTTTGTATTTATAAACAAATCACCCAAATTTTAGTCCCTCAATATCCCAATAGTATATTCCTGTTGATTGATTTTAATATGTGCTTTTACATGCATTAGGTGCATGGTTAAAACAAAAAACCACATGGCATTTGGCCTGGAAACAATCCAAAATATTAAGTTTTGTTTGACGGTCTAGACGTTCTTTTGGGGACATTTTCAGTGCCATATAAAAAGATAAATATTTACAATTAGATTATATAAAGTGTGTTGTCTGGACGGATATAAATGCAATTAGTATCTTATGATTTCCACATTTGTGAAAATAAATTTCAATCATTACTTGCCGTAAGGGTTATTATTGAAGATTAAGTCTGATCCTTATTTGGATTTGATTTGTTTTATACTGTATATTTGTTGAATCTTGGTCCCAACAGTTAGACAACTGGAAGAGCCTTGATATATCGTCCAACAGTTAGACAGCTGGAAGAGCCTTGATATATCGTCCAACAGTTAGACAACTGGAAGAGCCTTGATATATCGTGCAACAGTTAGACAACTGGAAGAGCCTTGATATATCGTGCAACAGTTAGACAACTGGAAGAGCCTTGATATATCGTCCAACAGTTAGACAACTGGAAGAGCCTTGATATATCGTGCAACAGTTAGACAACTGGAAGAGCCTTGATATATCGTCCAACAGTTAGACAACTGGAAGAGCCTTGATATATCGTCCAACAGTTTTCTCAAAGAAAGATCTTTATCATTAGCGCGTTAAAACTTGAATTACTCACTCTGTTAGACTGAGTAGATCAATTATTTTTAAATACTATATACATCACATAATCAACAACAATACCATATTTAGGAATAAGGTTCCGTATTTGCCAGTACTTATATACAAAAAATAAAGCCGTTTTTTTGGTAATGTGCGCTTGTTACATCTAGTTCTGTCATCTTAAGGCTATAAAATTCTTTCTATTCTGCAAAGAGACTAAATCAGAATTGAATATAACATTCTTAACATTGTAACAATGTAGCATCTTTAATAAACGTGTTTAACCAGCATCAATGACTAATTACAAATGATTAATATATATACTATTTTATTAATGATTGGCATAAAACTGTCATGGCTGGGTTAGACTAATATTTATTAATAACATAAAATGCGAACTGAGTAAAACCTCCTTTAGAATTATTGACTATGAATTAACGATATTTCTCGCTTCGTTCACGAGCGCAAGAGTTTTATGATATTGAACAATCGTATGACATATTACAATTAAAAATCAAATTTCATAAGGAGTTCGTCAACGAGTAACCGCGGTTTAAAAAAAGTCTGTAATCGCCAATGCTGGGAGTTCGCCAACGAGTTACCTCCCCTAAAAAAGTATATTGTCAGAAATGTTGAGAGTTCGACAACTAGTTTAATCCTTTAAAGAAAATTCTTTATCCGTGTTCAAACTTTTACAGTTACAGATGTATAAAGACGGTTAAAATTACTTATAATATTCTCATCAATTTTAAACATGTTAAAATTAAGCATCTTCAATTAACATGTGCAATATTATGAACAAATTTAAAGATTTTAAAATGTAGCATCTTCAATAAACGTGTATAATATTCTTAACGAATTTAAACATATTAAAATGAAGCATATTCAATAAACGTGTATAATATTCTTAACAATTTTGAACATTTTAGAATGTACGTCGTTTTAACAAATTTCTCATTAAGATCTAAATCTGGTTATGTCGTTAAAACCGGCGACTACTAGTTTAAAGTTCAATAACACAGACACTTCAACAGAAGCAGACCCGACGGGTGAGTGGATGGGTCATGACTGGAAAATTTGACAACCTCGAGTGGAGAATCATTAACATTATTGCCTTATATATCCTTTACATTTCGAAATTCACGTATAATCTCCCACCAAGTTACTAAGCACAACATTACCGTTACAAACATAAACCAGTATTTACTTCACTAAACAACAGTACAAATATGTTTATCCCAAACGAGAATAATTTAATATATCTATTTTTTTTTAATCTGTACAGAGTTGAACTGTGAGCTGTCGTTCTGCATAGAGGGACAAGTGTTTACCTGTATAAAATGCCATAAGTGGATACTTAAGATGCATTTGTAGATTGTTTGAAATTATTATTCGTAAATTACTAGTAATGGATGAATTATTTCTTGTAAAATGTGTATTTTGTGTGACCTTGATGTTTAGAATTCCGTGCTCAACAAATGTGAGGTTGATTCGCCCTGGATTTAAATATCAGCTCGTTATTGCATCTTGCCAAATCCAAGCCGCAGCCGGTATCTTACAGTCTGGCTTTCATAGTTTGCTGTTTCATATTTTTAATTCGTTCTTATTACAATATATGCTCCCTTTTCTTTCTTTCCTTTTCTTTTTTTCTCTCTCTGTTTGCTTTTTATAAAGCTGATTTCCTGAACGTGGGTTTCTCTTTAACGTGTTTTCATTTGGTTCTATATACTGCAGATGATTAAGAGCGATTCTCAGTTCGGTATTCTGACGTGTAAATTCTCTTTAGTTATTTGTTTATAAAGTCTTTTTTCGATAAAGGTCGAAGAACAACTTACGCTTTTCTTTTATCTTTATTACTTGGCTCTGATGGAGGGCTTTGTTTTCTGCAAATGGTTGTCCTGATGTGAATAGTTCGCTTTTTTGTGAAAAATGAATTGGAATGTCCCATGACCTTTTTATATTTCAGACGTAGATGAGTGTCTTGATGATATCCTTCTGTGTGAACTCGAATGTGTTAATACTGCTGGCAGTGCACATTGTGTTTGTGAGAAAGGATATAAACTAGGCCATGATGGAATCAGCTGTGATGGTATATGAACATATTATGTTCCTTAAATAGGCATGCTTATTGCTTTAAGTACTGGAGTTAAACTGTATTTTTTAAATATAATCGCTCTCGTTAAAATTATGATCAGTTGTGCTATATTAGGTCTTTTAATAGAATGAGTCAATAAATCTGTTTATTTAAGTCTTTAATAAATTCAGTCAATTAAACTGATCTGCTTTCTGTAAATTAGCATTTTTCTTATTACTTATTATGTGCAAAGTATAATATAAGTTGAACGGAAAAGTTTTATGTTAAAGATGTAGACGAATGCACGTCTGGAATCCATGTATGTGAAGATAAGTGCATAAATACAATGGGGTCCTATAGATGCGACTGTTTGAAACCGGGCTTAAAACTCTCTTGGGACCTTGCCTCTTGTTCAGGTGAGTTTCTTTCTTCGTCATGTTTTGTTTTAATCTCTGCGATTAAATAATCTACAGATTGACTTCAAACAACATACATCATTGAAATTAATCGTTTAATAGCGCTTAAAAAAGCTATTGTTTTTTAAATATACTACAAAATATAGAGTTTTGCTCTTAATTAGAACTGCATATGTTCCGTATCAAAGACATTTTGGTTAATAATAATACATTCAGGAGTAACGACCGAAGATATGTTTGAATTATAAAATTCTGATAAAGGCAAGTAAGGTTTTAACCACACTCAAAAATCTGCGTTAGAACACAACATTGCGTTCATTATAGTCGTCATTTATTTTCTGCAACACTTTTTCTTTTCATTAAAGATATTAACGAATGCATGGAGGGGGAGAATTTGTGCAAAGGGGACTGTGTAAACACACATGGTTCATACAGATGCGGATGCCCGACGAAAGGATATGTTGTGAGCAAAACGGGAACAACTTGTGAAGGTATGCCAAATTATTGTCTTAAATATAAATTCAATGTTTTTATCAAAAAGCAGTTATGACAAAAAAATGAAATATGCATATCAGGAATGGCCACATCCAGCATACACAGCCTCCCCACACAGCCAAAAAGTAGAGAGGAAAAGAGAGCATGGTATTACAAAAATCAGTTTCAAAATGGACGCCACAAACAAATAACGGAAGTGAGAACCGGAGGGGTTACCGCCTTGGAACGGTCAGTGGCAAAACAAATTGCCACTGGGGGTTTAAAAACACAAAGGAAGGACTATCGAAATGTGTAGAAACATATACACATGCAATTGTTAAAAGTTACTGCCGTACCATTCAATACTCATACGCGATTGATAGGCCGAAACTTCACCGACTTGAAATAAAAAGGTGAAATATGCATATCAGGAATCGCCACATTCAGAAAAAACAGCCTCCCCGCACAGTCAAGAAGAAGAGAGGGGGAGAGAGCATGGTTAATAAAATAATCAGTTTCAAAAAAGACACCACTAACAATAAACAAAAATGAGAACCCGAGGTTTATGTTATTATGAGATTTGAGAAAATACGATTATGTTAACGCGTATACATCGCTTGATTCTCTATTAGCTTTTTTATACGGCTGAAGGTCTAAACTTTCAATTGAAACCAGTCTCGTTGCTGTAAAAGTAATTTGCTTGAGAGAGAATTTAAGGTGATGCGAAAACCAACTGCCTATGCGAAAAACTTTCAGTATATCACGAACTAAGGAATGCAACAAATAACACAACACAAAGTCAATAAACATATTAATATGTCAAAACATGAATGTTTTTGTATTTGCCCTCGCCTGGTTCGTTTTCTTACAGATATAGACGAATGTGCAAACCGAAAATTAAACGATTGCACTGCAACCTGCGTGAACACAATGGGCTCCTATTTATGTGACTGTCAACCAGGACATGCACTTGTTGGCTTCAACAAATGCGCACGTATGTCACTCTTGATTACAATACTCTAGGTTCAATAAGCACAACTGATATATTATTAAAACTTCAATAGATTGAACTGATGTATGGCCGTGTGCACAACATCTCAGACTAAGCCTAGGATCTGTATAATTGGTAGCGGTAAACTTACAATGCGTTAATCTGAGCGGAGGCTCGCGTCAGAGTAAATGCATTTTCACATGGCCAATCTGTCGAGAATGGGAAAGTAGAGTAAAGCTTTCACCAAGATATCTTATAGCTCTCTGCATGCTGAGTTATTAACACATCGAGTAGATTGCCTGCTAACATGTCCAGTTGTACGACCGTAACAATAGTCAAAACGTTTATTAAGATTGTAAACTCGATCGTGTTTTTATTATCGTGTTCTTTATAATTTTACTTAATAATTGTGGTCTCAGTATGGCCACCGAGATCCTAATCTTTTTGCGTGACAGTGTCATTTGCTTCTTATGTTTAATGTGTGTTTGTGGGCTTTTGCAAGCAACATTGTCGAGTAGTGGATTAATATACCAAAGCATGTATGTTCATGTGGGAACCTGAAGGGGCAAGTGTGAGGTTTGTGCATCCTAGAACCAGATTTTATCACCCTATGGCAAAATGCCAAATATTAACAATTTTGGCAAGTTGCTTTTCATTAATCAAATCACCTAAACACTACTTTCTGATCATAAATTTATCTTAAAATGTTGTTTTTAAACAATATTTACAAACGTATTTCTTTAGTACATGTATGTTACGGTTAACATGTATTATTAATGTTCATGCATTTCAGCTTGTCCGAAGAACTACTACAGAGACGAACACAGTGTAGAATGTGTAGCATGTCCTGAACATGCCGAGACTCATGGAGTAGGAAGTAAAAGAATAATAGATTGTTATTGTATTCCCGGGTACTTCGGCGACTTGAGTGCAGGAGAACCTTGTTTTAAACGGTTACATCACGTAATTGGAAGGAAAGATCAAGATTAAACCAATGTTGACAAGCTTTTGAAATTTAACTTTAAGCTTAAGTGGAAAATAAAAAGCAAATGACTTAAATTGAATTGTACGTGCATCTAGAACAGGCAGATTTATTTAGATCCGGAATTGACACCAAGTTATCTCAAGATTTTTCGGCTATCGTCTACTGCAACCATTTTAAACATCGACCAGCTAAACAGCAGCGACTTTCATACAAGACATAATTAGAAACATAATCTTATTATAGTAAATTTAATCTTCCGTGATGTGAAGAAATACAAGACATTTTTATGGTTTAGGTTGACTTTAATGCATTCTTCACATTTAATTCTATTGATTCCGCCGAATATTTTCTACTTAAAGACTTGGCAGCAAAAATGTTAATAACACTTTGAATTTTCCGACATAACAAATAATTAAAATAAGCTATGCGTTATACCGAGTTATTACATTTTCCACCATTGAGAGGTAACATCTTTTTGACGGCCTGTATACATGTACTTACATAAGCATTCTTATATCTCTTTTGTACATTGTATGTTTGCGGTTGGCAACCGTAGACATATCTTTAAAAGTAAATGAAACATCACAGATGTTCATAGCCAGGTGAGGTAGCGATATACAACAATATTTCAAATAATTGAAATAGCTTACTCAGCAAGGAAACTTGTACATGCCTCTTCTTTAAAATCATTGTTGGATAATTTGTGCGATTGGTGGTCCCTAAAGCCCCGTTCAATAAGCATTTTTCCGGTGATGATTTTGTTATCCTTTTGCATATTGTGTGTAATGCTCATCACCTTATATATGTTATATAATCAATAAACTCTATTGTAAACCTATTTGTGATTGTATTTGTTGAGAGATCAATCATGGAGTGTTCTGAAGGTGATCACCTGTTTAAAATCGTAAAAAAGTCAATCCTTTAATATAATGATTTAGGTATTAAAATGTCATACAATGACACATAATGATACATTGAATCATACAAAACAATTAATTGACGGCATTTTTTTTTCTAAATACACAGTGACTTATTTTCATCAGTTCTTATACGAGTACAAGTGACGATTACAAAGAAAGTCGTTATGAAACAAGCAAAATATTGAGGCCATGTTTAAATGAAAACTTAAAGCTATTTTATTTCTTTTTTTGGCGTCCCCTGCCAAAATTCTATTCTGTTTAGTTCCGCCAATTGTTTTTTCGTTTAGGGCAACCATTTTTTTACCTGGGGACCATACGCCGCTGAACATGGAATGGTTTTCAATCTGAAAATACCGCATTAAAGGTTTCATGTCCATCGCCATATGCACACCATCGTTTAGGATGGTCAAAATTGTACTGTTTACTGGTGTAAGTATTGAGTTGCGTTCAACCCGGGGCTAAGCGGCGTGGACAGTATAATACGCATTTCCATTACTGTCCATGAACAGGCTCAATCAAACCGAGCCTGCAATATTTTCATATTTGTCGTGTTCGATGGCTTTCAAAGTTCCCTTTTCATCTATCACAAATCTGTTGAACCATATTTTTGCTAACATCCTTATATCAATGACAACATGTTGTAGTGACATAGTACTGTCTGATATTATAAAATAATTAATGACGAATTATACAAGATGATACATACATTATAAAATTATTTCATTTTGTTGAAAAAGTCATGTTTTATCAAAAAATGTTTTATTGTGAGATTCTGCATTATTTAAAACTCATTATCATTCTTGATATTTATTTCAAGAATATCCCTACAACATGACCGATACATGTTTGTGGTAGGGAGCTTGTTTTTCTACTCTTGGGTACTTGAGTACTAGAGCTTTAAGAAACCTTTAAGAACTTACCTTTACCCGACCGCCAGCAAATCTAAAGACTTACAAACACTGATATATTTTCGGAATCCTTAATTTGCGAAACAAAGATCCATGCAGTACATTTTCAGATGACAATTTAATAGATTGCACTAACCATCCCTGTGTCTGCAATTTTATGGCTTGTTTGTCATTATGGAGGACTTTATCTTGTCTGGAATTCAGCATCAAGTAAAAAAATATTTTGTCAGAACAAAACTGTATCGCACGAGAGATTGAATAGACTGCTTTACAAGTTATCGATATGCTAGAAATATTAACTGATATTTCGTATGACAATTTGACAGATGACTGCTCCGTTATTTCTTGAATCTATCAACTCATGTGCAAAGCCTGTCTCTGGAAATTGTCATAGAAATTTACAAATTATTCCATTGTTGGACAAGAAAACAGAAGAGATTGAATTTTTCTGCCAATATTTTCAGGGCATTTCTACACAATATGCATGCTCTATCTTTGGGCAGATTTCCCAGATAAAAAATATTGTCGATTAAAGTATCATTATCTGCAAGAAACATATATCCAAATGTGGTTTGTGGTAATGATTTACCTATGTTGTTGTTATTAAACACGTCGAGAATATACAGGTTTTATGCAAACTGCTGAACGACGTAGGAAGCCAGTGACACTTTACAGTCATTTGTGATTTGCATGATAGTCATATTCCATGCCCATTGAAGGAATATGTTTTGCCCTGATGTAGTTTTACAAAATCTTAATGTGGACACGCATACATAGTTAATCAAAGGTGATTCATATGATCAGTACAGCAGTGATTTAATTATTTGAATTTATATATTTTGAATTTTATAAAATCATACTCGAACAATCCATTAAGTACCCGAATTATAAGAATCATTTTGGAGACTATATAAAGCTTGTCCTCCTTAACTTAAACTTAACGCTGCAAAAACATTTCCACTTTCGCGTGAAAAGTATTTCAGTTACCACTATTCAGGAATGATGCACATACTGTTTTTATGGAGTGTAAATTTTCATTAATCGTTTCTGGTGTATGTGGCTGCCTGAATCCACTTTTAGTTCACACCATTTTAGCTAATGAAACTATCCACGAACATGACTTGGCCTACAGTATCGACCTCTTCACAAAATTTGGAAAAAGTGACCAACAAATTGACCAAGGAAATTAAATGTCATTCTTGAATGTCCGTTACTGGATTTATATGTGTTCCAAATTTTTTATTTGGAATTACAGTCAACACTGCATTAGCAGTCACCTGCATTCAGCAACCACCTGTCTTAAACAGCCAGAATGAATATGTCCTAACCTGGCATTTTGTTCTAATTCTAACAGGTCTATAACAGCCACCTGTATTAGACAGCCACGTATAGTTACTCCCCTGGTTGGCTGCTTAATACAGGTTTGTACTTTCGGGGCCGTGTGTTTATACAGTAAAAACTACATATGATGCTCATTGTTAGTCTCTATCAAAAGATTGATAATTAGGTTAATACAAAACGAAGCGGGTTATTTGTTCTGTGCTAAAAATAATCGAATAGTACTCTCCTTATGAGAAGCAGATGTGGTCATGCATATAAATTCACATTAATGATTTATGTAGAGTTGTTCTTTGGGAAAGTTTACCGGGAATAACCGACAATTTTCTTGATATTGACTCAGAAAATCATGAATCTGATATATTTATGTATATTTCTGTGATCTAATGTCAATTCGAAATTAATTTACGTGAAAAGGAGAAATAAAGTGTAATAGGCATATCAGGAATAACCACACTCAGAAACACGGATCTAAACAGAAAAAAGGAAAAAGTTAAAGAAAACATGGGTGTATAAAATGATAAATTTCATAAACGATTATCGAACACGAGATTACCGACTTAAAACGGTTAGTGGTAAAACAATTTGGCGGGGAATTGGCGTTAAACCAGTTTCTGCGAATCAACCTCAAACTTGCCCCAATAGGTTCTCATTTGAACAAACAAGTTGTCTTAGCTCCAACAAACTCATCAACACGACACTTTTTGCAAGTAAAAGCGATCAACTTTAGAACATGTATATCAGGAGTAACCACATTCGGAAAACACAGTCCGAATATACACAGCAAAAGAATAGAAGGAAAACTGCTTAGGCTTTGATATTGAACCATTTGAAAACAAATACATGGAAATTAGTTTATACTTAGTCAAAGAGTTTAAGACTGAATATTAAAAATGTATTATTAATAAAAAAAAGACAAAAGGGATTGGTGGAAAGATTAAATATCTGTCATTATTTTTAAATCTTTGTTCACCTATGTCCACTTGTTTATATAATGTAGCGAAAACTATTATTTTACCGTCATTTTAGAATTGTGTAATGACAAAGTTGTATTTTTCTAGTTTATCTCCATTTGAATATTGGTATGCGTGTTAATTTGAATATAACTTTGCTAGATAATGACTGAATGAATGAAAATCACCTTTCATTACAATTTACCAATTAGAAGACTAAATATGCACATCAAAACTTTTTGAGAGAAACTTCTGCCCTTATATCCACCGTATAAAATCATTAAGTTAGTAACGTTTTTAAAATTCTTTAGTGACATTATAATTTGGCTAAGAATTTATTTGCCTGAAAATCGCCATTTCAGCCAAAGAAAAAATATTCCTGATTTTTAAGCAAAAGAAAGAACGATGACGTTGTTTGCCATTAATCAACTTCATGTTGGTAATAAAATGTTAAATCGCTATGGCCAAAAGAAACAAGAAATTATGGATGATAAATTGTAAAATTTATCTTTCTGAAAAAGTTATTAAAGTGAAATATGTGAGATTTGTCCTCAAACATACAATACTGGGAACCTTTTCTGCACTCTTTTTAATACTTCATTCGATCCTGCTAACAAAGCGAACAATTCATTCACTCCAGTTTGAAGCTTCCGACCAGATAAATGTTTTGTCACTGGACTATCTCACCGTGAGATTAGAATCTTTAATGAGAAACACGTTGATTAATACTAGGGCAGTACTTTTATTGATACCAGCGATAATTTAAGTCAGCTTTGTGGACTCGTTAAAGACAAGATCTTGTTCACTATTAGTATTTCTGACTCTTGCTTATTTACTTCTTTACAATAAATAGCGAAGAAAGAAGATGAAGACTTTTCGCTGCAATGACAATAGAAAAACATTGATTATCGCTAACAAGTGAAACTGACATGACTTTCTTTCGGTATCGGCTTTTAGAGTTTTCTCATTTTCCTCCGTCTATTTGGGAATGCGTAAATTTTCTTATAACTTGTGTGTCACTACTATCTTTTCATGTTTCAGAAATAGATTAGTTTATTCCAATTCTACGTAATATATTTGAGATAAACTCACAAGCTTTCGCGAAAATTGGATGAGGAGTAAAAGCAAGACACACTTACTTTAGAAATAAATTTAATGATCACTGGATTTTAAAGAAATTTGAAGTGTTTGTGATATTACATTTTGTTAAGAGGATATTTATATAAATAGGGAACTATACGAGAAAACTTGGACAAAACTGTCATGCTCCATGGGCAGTTACCATTTATATGAAACGAAGTATAGAAGATGTCAGGATTGTGTCATTCAAACCATTGATTTCTGTTTCCATTATCTGCTGAATTGCCGAAGGAATAAATATGAAGGCTTATTGAAAATTTGAAAAGAAATTATACTTGCCGACATGGACACATCATATTGAATATATTTATAAGAATAAGACAAGGATTTTACGCATTTTGAACAGCTAACACAATTTAAGTATACCTTTTATCCAGGTTGAATATTTTCTTTATAAACAACATAAGTTAGTTCGGCTGTGTAAATGCGCTCAATGGTGGTCAAGGTGAAACCGTTGGGATGGTCGCAAGATAGGGAGTACTTACTCAGGGCCTCCTTACTGATGTTGCCCATGTTTGTTTTTCTTCACTTCCAATGGTGAGTTATTTACAAATTATTATTTCAATATTTCGAAATAGTCAAATTTATTACTGTGACATGTTCTTTAATGTCTGTAATGGCCACTTAACAGTGTAAATTTTCACATTCATGAAATTTCTTATGACAATTTCTTACGTTCTTAGATGGCTGTAATGTCTACTTAACTGTAAATTTTCACATTCATGAAAATGACTGCTTTGACCCGTTTGACTATATTCCAATACATTGTGATACCGTTAATATGCCCCACATTCCTGCACAAATGTTCAGATATTTCTGTGCAGATTTAAGAATCGGCAGAAAATGATTGTAACAAACAAGACGGTCTGCCAGTAGACATTACGATGAAGGCAAAATACGCCTCTTGTATTTGTTAATCTAGTAATTGCTTTACAAACACGATTCTATAAATTGGTAGACGGCTTCTCGGTTAAATTCAAATGCAGGTCAACGAACATTCGATGTATTTATGGGTAAACCATTGGAGAAGTGAATTTATTAGACAGCTTTCAAATTAGATCAAGATTTATAAGATTATTCCAGACAAATCAGCAAATACAGGAGTCATTGTTGTTGTTTCGTTTACGATTTAGATTTTTAAATATTGCGAGGTTTTATAGAAAATGTTAAATTCAATAAGACATTATATGTGTATATAACAAGGTGTAAACATTCAATAAATAATACCAATAAGTTTAAAAAAATTGCTAATCACTTTACTCAAACACATTACATTCGTCATAACTCGTTATAAACTGATCTATTTCAGCAGTGAAACAGTTTTTGAAAACCACTTAATATTACAATAAACTAACTATTGGGCACATCTAACTTATCATTCAGTGAAACTACACATATAGCATACGATATTTAAACAACTTAAATGATGCGTTCATTCTAGAGCGTGTAAAAATGTTAAAAATATGAAAACTGTTCTTTTAAAACCATTAATCACGACTATGAAAATACTGAAGGCTCGGTTTGTTTGAGCCTGTTGCAGCCGCCTCTAAGCCACTCAGTATCATCACAAATGAACATAACACACTCTGATAAATCCAATATGATAAGTTGCATATTAGAGGGATCATTGAATCTTTAAAATGTGGTATTTTTTTGAAAACACATGCTACGAATACACAATAACATATAGAGTGTTTGACAGGTTTTCTGTGGACATAAATTATGAGTAACACAGCAAATACATATGGAATATTATAAGTATCATTCACGTGTGTTGGATAAAGATCGCGTGATCCAGCCCGAGTGAAATATGCACAAGGGCGGTAACGAGGATCTGCCGAGTTACCGCCTAAGTGCATATTTCACGAGGGCTGGATCACACGATCTTAACCCAACGTAAGTAAATGATACTTTTTTTTGCATACGGTATTTATTTTGCGCATTTTTTTCTGTATATTTTTCTTCGCACTACTTTTTTATAGTAGCGGAGTGATATACGAGACATTCCATCGTTCATTCATAAATGCGTAAGACGTCGTGGCGTCATATAAGGCGCGTGACTCATTCTACACGGGGGGGGGGGGGGGGGTGTAGAATCAAAATTTCCTACACGGGTGAAAACACCGGATGACCTGATCTGGTATGCAAGAATATAACAGTATGTATTCTGTTGGTTCGTATTATTTCGAGTTGGGTATGTAAACAATATCGCGCGAGACCTAGAAAAAATTAGATGTGAAAACTTTATGAGAACTATAAAGAAAAAATGAGCGGTGCCATGATAATTTCAAGGCAGTAACACCATTTCAAGTAAGTTTATGGTCGACTTCTGATTTTGTTTCACAATTTAAACTAGTCCACTACATAAATTTGTTCGTACTGTTATAAAACATAATAATAACGCAATAATTTTCATGCCCATTCAGTTTTTTTAAGTTAATCGCTTAATGTCAAAATTATTGGACTTGTCCACGAACGTAATGGTCACTGATTTCTGTTTAAGATATAGAAGCGTCCAACCACACAATTATGAATACAAGACCAACTAGCTATCGCCGTGAAGGAGAATACATAAATAGTGCTTTTATACTTTATCTTGGAATAATTATTATAGAGCACGAATGACTGATTTATAGTGATTACAATTATAAGGGGATACCTTTTACGGCTGCCAGGAAATTATACTCGTTAATATTCATAGGGATTAAATTTCGGCGGCAGCTCTTACTCGCACCAACCACTCTACCAAAGTTTGCGGCTGTGTATATGCCAAATCTATATTCGCCGACAACTATTGTTTAAAATGTGTAACAAAATCAGAAGTCGAGCATAAACTTATTTGAAATGGTGTTACTGCCTTGGAATTATCATGGCACCACTCATTGTTTTATTTTTAGTTCTCATTAAGTTTTCACATCTAATTTTTTCTAGGACCATACGCCGCTGTTCATGGAATGGCATTTTTCTGAAAATTCCATGATCGTCGTCAACTGCAAATCACAGTTTCGGAATGGATCAAAATTTGTGCTTAATACCTTTGTAGATATTTAATTGCGTTTAACATGTGTCTTGATTGTATAGACAATAAAATCTGTAACTGTTCAAGAACAGGCAAAGTTGTTCAGCTTGATCAAACAAACATACTCAATCTGCGTCGGAAATTGGAAATTAAACTACAAACCTCCAACATACTCGAAAAAGTTGCATGCGAGGGCATGCAAACACAAACGATAAAGTAGGGAAAGGCACAACACTAATTGTGAGCTGTGGTGGTTGGCCTTACAATATTTTCTATGGAGACCGTGTGTGCATGAAAATCACGTTTTTAAAACAATACCTTTCTTCGAATTGCAGTAAATGTTTACATAAGTTTTGAAAATATTATTAGCACTTTATAATCCAGCATATTCATTTTAAAAGTTTTTTCCATGAGCTTAATGATCACCCATCTTAAGTCTTAAATATAAGATTAAAACTTAACTGTAACAAAGACTTTCCAAACGGATCTTAGTAAGTGATTCATATCAACTTGAAGCAAGGAAGCAAAGGCATTTTCAGAATATTGAGACAACACCCTCACCAGGAGAATATATGTCTTTGGTAATAATTTTGAATTGTTTAGTTGTGGCTTTTTTGGAAAGAAAAATATTAATCGTTTTTTAGTCGAAGTTGTGTTTTGACTTAGTTGTTTTGGATGAAAATTGTACTGTTTATTGGTGTAAATATTGAGTTGCGCTCAACCCGGGGCTAGGCGGCGTGGGCAGTAATATGCAATTCCATTACTGGTAATGAACAGGATCAATAAAACCGAGCCTGCAATAATTTCATATTTGTCGTGTTCGTAGGCTTTCAAAGTTCCTTTTTCATCTATTGATAATTAAATTTTGTAACAAGAAATATCTTTAAAAAAGATAAACGGCGTTGATGGAAAAGATTTATATATACATGTATATAAGAAAGAAAGAAATACAGAGAGGCGAAGCAGACACAGTTTAGTTAGTTTATTTTACTTGTTATAGCTGTTGACGAACCCTCCCTGCCTTCTTAGTATGACCAAGAGATTAAGCGACCGAATCATGACGACTTATAAATTCATTTAAAGTGTCTTTCAAAAAAAAATGTTGAAGCTGTTGCAACAATTTCATACAGTGATAACATGTCGATTAAAGAAGCAATGTATTACATTAAGTCTTGATCTACATTTATTCAGTTTCAGTAAAATACCTCTTGTAGAATTAGAACTCAAGATGAATAAATGTCATTGAAATTTAATATAAATAAATAAAAAACATCCTGTTACAAGAGCGAAATCTACCAACTTTTACGTAAATTAACTTTTAAAAAAAGTGTCAGTACTGAGTATTGAACCCGGGGCCTCACGCTTGCGAGGCAAGAGTTAGCCACTAAACTACAATGAACTTGTATTTTGAACTTGAAATTAACAATCAGTATCAAAGGATCTAGAAAGGAACCAGTAAGAACTAGAAATATCTACACTTCCTTTTCGTTTTACACTGTGTACTGTACGCAAGTTTTTACCTGACACCCAAGAATATTCCATATAAAATTGTATTTAAGCCATCAATATTGACTTAACTGGTTATTTAAATCGTAAATATGTTTTTCTCCAATACAACACCCACTAACAACCAATCGAAATAATCTATTTGATTTTTCCGCTGCATAATAATAAAAATCCCACTAGATACCTCTCCACCCTGCTAGATGCCTCTCTGGTGTAAATAGCTACCAATCGAAATAGTTTATTTCATTTTCCCTCTGCATAATAATAGAATACGAGTATTATTTACAATATTTCATTGGTCGAAAAACTAGGTCAAAAGTGAGCTTAGACAGCTAACGCCGAAAAAAGCGCGGTTTATAAATATTAAATTTTCTATAGTATTTCGATTATTGTTTATTGTAAGTTTGCCATAGAGGCATTCAGTAGGGGTGTTTATTATGAATACCGAATCAGGTTTTATACAAGATCCGAATAGAAAAAGATATATCTTTCTTTATTTTTTAAAGCAAAACAAAGTAAATGATTGTGAGTATGTTGCACAACGTTATATCTAGTTCTCATAGAATTTTTAAAGTTATTCTCAATTTTATCAAAAACATTCATTTGGTGTTATACTGTTGAAATTGACACTCTCGCTCTCACTCATCACGCAGAGGATTTGTTTGTTTGTTTGTTTGTTTGGGGTTTAACGCCTGGTTTCAACACCTTTCTGGTTATATCCCGGCGGTCAGTCCACCTAACCGGTGTTCCTGGGTCTCTAACCAGTACTAACCAATTTCTCCGCAAGCGACTGACTGCTTCCTCACTTGAATCAGAGGTGAGGGACAAATGACTCTCAGACGCAATGTCCGAGTTCAATTGTCACGGAGAAATTGTTCCCGCCTCGGCTGGGGATCGAACTCACGACCCCTGGATTGACAGTCCGATGCTCTATCCACTGAGCTAGCCGGGCGGGCATCACGCCGAGGAACCCGAACACAATTACTTTTAAATTACATAAATATAGGTACGTTTCGCTCTTGCAAAAAATCATATTTGCCGTGTTTATTTTCGAATCATTATTCTTAAATAATGATCGATTACATAGTTACTACACTGTAAATGCTTTTCTATTTCATGTTCCTTAAAATCTATTCAATTACGCAGTTTTTAATATATATCTTGTCAGGAACAATTCTGAACATTATATTTTATTATTAAGAGTACCATACGCAATTTATTAAGAGGACGTTAACAATTTCTAATTATTCATTATTCCGTAAAAGCTATGAGGTAAATTATTATTGCCATTTTTGAAGACAATGAAGCAAGGTAAATAAATTTGTTTAAATATTGATGAGCGCCTGGCAACCCGGGGCTAACAGGCGTGGACAGAAATATGTATATCATTTACTGCCCATAAATAACATTGTTTTTGTTTAATTTGTAAATTTAATCTTTCTCAGATAGACGTTATACCAATATGATGTTAAACAAATCTTAAGCATTGTAACAAGAGAACAGAATCGAACGAGTTATGAGACTCCCGTAAGATGCTGCACAAGGCACATCGCCTTCAAAAATGGAACATAAACAATATTAAATAACCTCGTTGTGATTTAAGTTACCATATAAATATATAGATATCATAATAGATATTTTAGGATTAAGAAACGTCATTTGCTTTCAGATGTATTTGCCTTACTATAAGGAAATTCCTTTTAATTTTTTTTTCGACAATTGTTTTTATTCAGTTCAGACATTTTAAATATCATTTTCAAGTATAAGCCATAGATCGGTTTCAACCAACTACTTGTTCAGATTTAGACACTCGTTAACAACCTCAGTTACGTGTTTCTTGGCCAGTGCATATATCAAACTACACAGACATTTGTCCATTCTATAAGTAGAACTATATAATTGATAGTCTATTCGGCTAACTACATGTAATACATCTTTGAGTTTGTGAACTAGTATATGGGACAAAAACGGTAGTAACTACAACATTTGACCATTTGATTTAATTTCATTATCAAGTAAACGCCCCATGGAAAGATGAGTTGATTGTGCCATTTTAACGTGAAGAACGATATTGATACAAACTTGAGAGTATCGAATAAGCATTTGTTTTGCTCTTTCTTTAACGGCCGTCAGTCGTGTTCACTAACAAAAATGGTCCATATAGTCCCATCTCAATACATTTCATGAATGTCTTAAACATAACAATTCTTTCTAAGCAATTTCATTAAGACAGGAACATTCCATATTGACCGAGCAATTTATTTAGCCATCAACCTTCCGACCAAGGGACAAACATTGAACTAAATGAATAACTTTTCGTGATCAATGCTAGTAAAGAAGGTAATAGCAAAGTAAACAAAGTACTTCATTTGGAAAGATTTATTATGATACATGTACCGTATTACAATTTATAACAGTGGTGCAAATCATAAAACACTATGTTTTCATTAAAGTAAGTTATAGTTTTGCTAAAATAAATTGATAACTTATTTAGAGAATTCGTCCGTATACTAAACCTTATACTTTATAATCATTCTTTATAGTTTTTTGCGTTGCTTGATATCTGACGTTTTCGACTTTGCAAATTACGGTTAGGAAAATAGCGAATCGATTAATTCATAACAATCAGTTCGTATGAAATAACAGTATTAACTAATAAATAAAACATATTAATTAGAGATCCAACAAAATGTCGCTATAACCATGCCACACATAACTTAAATCTTAAGATCTAGATAAATTTTATTTTATCATGTTTATGATTGTTTATATAAACTGCTGCTTACTATTTTCTGAACTGTCTGCTCCCTACATTTCGTAAACATTTGATGTAAATATTAAACATTTGTTTAAAGCGATGGAAACGGAAATAATAAGTATGTAAGTTAAAATTACTATTTGATATTGCACTTATGAGGCGTCTAAACAGTCCCGTCACGATTAAGCAAAACCTACTAATGTAGACACCATTCTTTATCTTGGACTGTTTGTCTACTGAGAAATCTCTTCTCCAGTAAGACAGCAAATTACTGTAATAATCTAGTTCCCTGTCGCACAATGATGAATGGCCATCGGTGCTGGATCCGCCATAAGCTATTCAAACAACTGTATACACGACTGTAACAGCCATTTTGACGATCTATTGTTATGGTAATTGGCTTATTTTCGTTAATGTTTATCGACAATATTAAGCGCCAGGGTAAAGATCAAACATGTCGCTTGATATATGCCAGGGAACTTTGCATATGGCTGACAGAACAGGTATTGTACGTGATTGATATCTAGACAATCACGTGACAGACAAGTAAATTTTAATAGGGCAAATCTTTAAACTAATTTAAAAATATGTCGTTCTCTTAATAAATATGAAAATATCATGGAAGTAGCCCAGATCACAAACAGTATTCTTTATATAAATAGTGTCAAGTGTCCGTTTACTCAACCGTAACAAATTATAAAATGTTTAATTGGTTTATGCAAGATATGATTACATTTTTTTGTATTTATATTGATCATAACAGAGCAGGAAAATGAGATCCCAATGCAATGTTCTTAAACAAAATTTGGTGGCGCTGACCGATCTAGTTATAACACTAACATTAAGAAAACATTAAGAAAAAATCGTGAATCAAATTGACAATAACTAATTGCTAAAATAATCTGAATTGTTTTCTAAAAATGTACCCCATTAGTTGTCCGACATAATGACCTTTCGTGGTTAAAGATTTGGTGATTGATTTCAGGGTTTCTAACTAGTCGCCTGTATATACTGCACATTTTTGTGCATTATCCATGTACAGTTTGTTTAGTCTGTTTTCATCTGTGCCTTAGGTATTTCAATAAGATATAAATGAAATACATCCCGGTAACTTAAATCGAGCAGAAGTTAAAAAAAGATGGAAATAAAACAAAAAGTATCTGAACACGAACATAGTTCAAACCACTATGGCTCTATTTGATGAAAACACTGGCTCTTGACCAGCTCGTGGCCCCCTTGCATCCCTCGTCCTTCTAAACGAGGCATTATTTTCTTCTCAACTGCGAAGTAAAATATATAAACGTATCATATATTATTTATAAAATAAAACAAGAAAGTAAACAACCAGTGACATTCGTCCTAAATGCAAAACAAATATTTCTAATTTCAAGCTGTGTTTATGAGCCATTTGAGTGTTTATACAAATGACAGTCAGACATTCATCAACATTCTCATATCAAGAATAGACATTCACAAAATATATTTCCTGTTTTTACTTCCTTACTTGATTAATATTTACTAGTTTAAATCCTAATGTCTTAGATACAATAATTATTTTGCTACGAAATATGTTTTAACCTTCCGTTTATAGAAGAGAAGAAATGAGAATGTTATATATACGTTGAATATAGGGATTCGAAAAAAGGTGGGGCGATAGTTAACAAATAGTTTTGAATTACATCACGTCTGATGTTCCACTGTAATTGTACAAAGCACAAAGAATCAACGTTTCATATGTTTGTCAGGTTATTTTTATGAATTACACAATCATTTGTCAGTAAATGTTGTTGTATGCAACATCAGAGTATGCGAAACTTACTTTTCTATTTTGCAGATCTTTTGAGAACTTGTCTCGCCTTTCATTAATTCATCATATAAATTTGTTTTCTGGAAGCGGTCGTTGGCTTCAATTCGTATGCTCATGAACTGTTGTAAATCTTATAAAACACGTGAAAATATTCAAATATTTTCTTGAGATATGTCAGAATACGAGTGTGCATATGATCTCCAAACTAAGAATGTTTGTCATTAGACTGCCAATACGTCAATCGGAAACATTCAACAGTGGCATCTTTTCGCCTAAATTTTGAATCAAAAACTTACATGGAGTTAATGGTTATTGATTTTACAATCCTCGTGAGTGTTTTCTTATTCATTGCACAAGTTAAATCGACTTCACTAGAAGCCTAATCTGAATTTATGATCAATTTCACAAAAAAGGAACAGGCATGCATTGTGTTAAAGCTGTTATAAAACTTCAGTGCTTTCACTAAAA
The DNA here is from genome assembly GCA_038501625.1 of Corbicula japonica. Classification (NCBI taxonomy): domain Eukaryota; kingdom Metazoa; phylum Mollusca; class Bivalvia; order Venerida; family Cyrenidae; genus Corbicula; species Corbicula japonica. Next base: position 18,949,285 of record JAZAYU010000001.1, read on the forward strand.
ACATTATTTAGCCCGATGTTTCATTAAGTTAAATCTGAACAAATTGAAATATGCATATACGAAAAACGCAGCCAGAAGGTAGATATGAAAAGATAGCAGATATTCATAAAATTATCAATCTCAAATAAGAGACCCCTTAACGAAAAAGAGAACCTGAGGGATTACCAGCCGTGTTTTTTTACTGCAAATGTTGAAAATGTCAGTGGCAACCTTTTCGATACCAAGGGTTGAGTTCAATAAATATCATATTTCGATTAACTAGTGATCTGTTGCAATAAATGAGAATAACGTTTAAAGCCGTGGATAAAGTCATCACCAACTCATTTTTAAATATTTAAAAAGATTTCTCTGCAATTTTTTCCTGTGTTTTCCACTGTAAGTGAGCAAGAAACGACCAGAATTATTAAACTTTTGGGATCAAACATTTAAATCAATTGTATTTATACGTTTGATTAAAAGTAAATTGATTTTTTACATGTCTTATTTCAATATGCCCTTTCTGTTGAGCTGTTCGCGAGGTTTTTAATATCTGGACAAGAATCAATAAACTTGTGATTTTCTTTTAATAATATCTCTGATATCCATACGATCTTGGTTAGGCGCTGTCGCCGTGACAGTGCGGGTTCGCTCCCAGCTAGAGGCAATATCATTTCAAATTTACAGTCCCGCTATTTGTGCAGTGTGGCGGTTGTTAAAATTCTCCCCGTACATAGAGTCAGTGATGATTTCAGTAAAATAACCCATAACAGATGTCCTACGGTGATGGTTACGTATAACCGGGTCTATCCGATCAACCGTTTTTGGGGTTGTCCCGGTTAAATCAATTGGTTGCGTTTTTGGAATTCATAGCTAGGCGCTGTCCACTTGACGGTGCGGGTTCGTTCCCGGCTAGAGGCAATATAGTTTAAATTCACAGTAACGCTATTTGTGCAGTGCGGCAAATGACGTAAACAGAAATTTCTTTCACGTTTCTGTATTTATGAAGTTGCAATTAAGATTAAGATTTTTTTATCTTATTAAATAAGTCTGGCCTTTATGTTAAACATTTTTTCACGGTTGATAGAAAATCAACGTAGGACGTACGGAAATTACGTTTCAAATAAAGAAAACAGCAACCAAAACAAATACTTCCTGGTTCACACAAAAATGTGCTCCATAACCCCCTTCCCCAACAAAATTGTACAAAACATTACGTCTTTAGAATATTACGACCTACCTGTGTTCTAACAATTATAAACAACTCGACACAAAAGCGTACAATACGTTACGTCTAAAGTGTTTACTACAAAATGTTTTCTAACAAGTATTATAAGCTTCCTCAAACATAAAAAAAGTTTTACAATACTTAGTGTATAATATCCAAGCAAGTCTGTCAGACCTCCCCTAGAATGATGAAATTAAAAGTAAAGTAGAAGGCACAATAAGTTGATTTGCGCAAAATAGAATAACTTGTAAGTAGTTTTTCCGAGACGATTGGTAAAACACAGACACTTAAGACAGGCCCAGACTGTTAAATTCTTCCTGAGATTATGTGTTTAGGTAAGGAATATCCCAGTGGAAACGACGGATGACTTATTTGTGTTTCAATAAATTTGTTTAAATCAGCTTGAGTGTTTGGATAGGGTATTTCAATTCACAAAACACATTAGTTGTAACATTGCTTAAACCGATTCGTTCATGCCACAAACTAGTACATGACCTAATAAACACACGCTTTTGTAAAAGCTATTTTTCGGTTTAATACATTCTTTTTCTTTTTAGTTTCTTTATGCATTTCTAAATATGCCACATTTTTACCCTTTGGAAAAACAGGTCACCAAACATGATTAAAAGTTAGGCTTAGGCTACATGATAGAATAAAAATAAAATGAATTAAGAACAAACGTAGTCCAAACATTGACAAAATAATCAGATTTCCTCAGCAATATCTAATTAACAGAGAGACTGCAACAGTTTTTATCAGATTATCACTGATCACAGTTCTCCTGTGCGCTGATCGCATTGTGTGACAAATGTTGTTCTATGAGTTCTTTCTCCTAAACTCGATTTATTTGTAATGCATCAACAAAGTTGGAATTTGCAGATAAATCTTCTCCTTCTGTGTCGAAATATTCAAGTCTGTTCCGCTTTGAGAGAACAGAAACTGCGGTTCTGATATTTTTTAAGACAATATAAACTGATACACAATAACAGACCTGTCAACTTTGACCCTCACAAAGGGGTCAAACAAGTATAAATAAATACTTGGATTTGATACAAAAACATAATAAATAACCATAATTGATAAATATGCGTTTTCAAAACAATCCTAAAACAGTTGTTTTATGTTTGAAGTTGTGAGACTTTAGAAATTCCCAAGGTATGGCTATGCAATGTTTGAGAGATATGGTACTCGAATAAGGTAAAAGAAATTAAAACAGGGTTTTTAGTTGGGATGGGATGAGTTTGAATATTTCAATTCGCGCAACCTATATTGCAATTAGTCTTTCGGGTTCTCATTTTTGTTAATTGTTTGTGGTATCCTTTTGAAATAATCATGCACCTTACACCAGGTTGCCGTCTTATCAACGGTCTTACGATTTTCCTACTTTTACCTTACGATTTCAACTTACCTTTTTTATTACGATCGTTCTTAAGAGTGTCATCAAACTAGTCGTAAGTGTGAAAAAAATCGTACGAATATTTTTAAGCGTAAGATTTAGACGCATGTGCAGTAAGCATAAATAAACTCTTCATTGGAGAAAAAGCGCAAAAATATAACACATGTCTGAATGTATGTCAGTGCGGATTCTGTCGCGGCCACATCCTCTCTACTGATTTATAAATATAACACAGGTCTGACTGTATGTCTGTGAGGATTCTGTCGCGGCCATATCCTCTCTACTGTTTCATAAATATAACACAAGTCTAACTGTATGTCTGTGCGGATTCTGTCGCGGCCATATCCTCTCTACTGTTTCATAAATATAACACAAGTCTGACTGTATGTCTGTGCGGATTCTGTTTTTACCTTCACTAGAAAATTGTTTTGCCTTTTTGCCTGTGACTTTTTTGCTATGCGCTGAGGTTGTGATTCCTAAAAGAGGACATTTCTTATATGCGTATCTCACATTTTTATCATGCCAAACTTCAATAACACAAAACAAGTTGACTGTAGTGAGCTCAATTTACAAGTAATGGGTCCCTAGAGCAACATATAAACACTTAGGAATTGACTAGAATTTAGACTAGAAATTATTCAAAGAACAATAAGTACTATTTAGAGATGATTTATAATTACCAGTGACCAATGAAACATAAACAAAAATGCAAGTAACAAAATCATGTTATCTCCTTAATACAAGGTATGTCATACTTTAAAGCCTGCCTATTTTAGAGTACGTCGAAGGCTTAAAATAAACAGCAGAAGCCATATTCTTTGGGTAACTGAACAATATGCTGGTAATCTAAACACACACGCGTATACAAACGTGCAAAAATATTAAAGAAAAATCTTTTTAGGATTAATTATAACAAACTTATCATTCATAACGACCTTGTAAAGACAGAATTGATAACTGCACTGATATATTGGGTTGACTTGAGGCTAAGAGCAGCAACAGTCATCCACTTTAGCTTCTAAAGAGGAGACATTTATATTGCAAAATACACTTGATTTTCCTAATTTAATTACCTTACATAAGGGAACCGGTATGTAATTTTATTTCCAGAAACGGTTTGCATGCAAATGTTCTAATCCAAATCAAATAAGGTTTTGGAGATGCAGTGATTAAATATAGGATTATGCATATTATATAATGATATATTCCTCGAATCTAGACAGTGAAAGAAAACGAAATGATTCCTGAGAAAAAAAAACAAACACGAAGTTTAACCGTTTTTATCAAACAGGGCACTGATAATTTCTTTAACAAAAGTGAAAAAAGAGGAAAAGCTTCATTTGACTTTTAAAACAGATACAAGTAAATTTTAAAAGTTTATATTATCATAATTTTGAAACAAAAAAAAGTGAAATATGCCTATCAGAAATCGCTACACTCAGAAAACACAGCCTGCTCACACAGCGAAAAAGTAGAGAGGAAAAGAGAGCGTGTTTTTACAAGAATATCAATTTCAAGTAAGACACCACAAACAATTTACGAAAATTAACCACATTGGAACGGTCAGTGGCAAAACAATTTGCCATTGGGTGTTTAAACCTGGTTCTAGGGTGCAACAACCTCACACTTCCCCGAGAGGTTCTTATATCAACAAACAAGTACAAGTTGTCTTGGTAAAACAACACCAACCCACCCATCAGCTCACACTACAAATAATTTACAAAACTGTGAACCTAAGCGAATACCGACAATGATTTAATAAGGAAGCTAAAGAAGATTTAAATAAACTTTAACTAAGATAGCCATAAAACTCAGCGGAATAAACAAGTTTCCATATTCCATAAATAACTTATAATTAAAACATATAAAATTTATAATTATTTTCTCCAAAATATTATTGGCACAGAGGTCATTATTTTGTAAACAGAAATTCCTCATTCTAAAATTAGATATTTCAGTACTAGAAACACATCATTGACGGCCGTTGAAAAGCATAATTCCGCAAAGAATAGTTGTAAATCGAAGATTGTTGTGAACGTTATGCTTAAAATAGACTGGGACTGTTAATGAGCGAACCTTATTTGATACTTACATTAACTAGGTTTCTGATCAATTAGTTTCTGAAGTTTTATAAGGTAAAATGTGCATATCAGAAAACCCGACATCAAGCAAGAGTCGACAGTAATAAATAACTTTTAATAATTACCTTTAACAGACCCAATAAACAACACAAATAAGAACCTTAGAGTTTTCCGCCTCAGAAGCCCAAATTTCTATCTTGATGTGATATTGTTTTTAACAGTGAACTGCACATAAACTTGCTCAATCATATCGCGCATGTTATTTTATCGCATTTGTCATGTTTGGAGGCGTAGATTTCCCATTTTCATTTATTTATAACAAAGAGCACTGGATTAGAGTCCATTCAAACATATTTTATGAAAGAGACAGAACCGGAGATGGCTAACCGTTACATATTTCGACGTATGTTCATAAAACACGAATAATTGACGGAAAACATTTGAATATCCAGGCGTAATAGTTGGTTATCAGTCTTTATTCTTTCCAAATTATTTATATTCATATGTCATTTTTATTGCGGCATGTTCAGTAAAGTGCCATACAATAAAATAAGCGGCATTCATCTTCTTTAAAAAGAACACTTCTGCATTTTGAAACAAGTATTTCGTTAAAGTATGCTTATTTTCCATGTTGTTGAGGTGACTGCTAATAGCAAATTATTATTAAGTTATAAGCTATATTGCTAGACATTCTAATTTTATTTCAACACGTAAAACACTCTTACCATTTAGTACAATATTTAGTTGGCTTTCTGTGGTGTCAGATTTAAAAATGATTAACTGATAAACCCAACTCTCTTTTCTTCTCTACGTTTTGGTTGCGTGTAGAGTTCGTGTTTTTGACTGTGGTAATTTCTGATATGCATATTTTTTACATATTTAGCTGAAAAAATAACAGTTCAGCAAAAGAATCAGTCAGTAAGAGACACCAATATTTAATAAGCATTGCGTAACTTACTGATTTTTATATAATAAGTTTTACCAAAGTTTTACCAAAAGATAAAACTACCCTTTAATTAATTCCATTGCTTGTTAGAATAACACTCGTTTATACTTCACCAGTGAAATAGAACATGACTTAAAGAACAATATAAAACAAATATGAACTATGAAGTAGGAATAACCACAATAAAAAGACAGCTTCCGGTTAGCAAAAAAATAGAGAGGAAAAATAGTTTTTTTCTATAAATTGATTAGTTTTGAAATGACACTATAAATCATTTACGTAAATAAGAAAAAGGGCAGTTCCGCTCTGGATCGGTAAGTAATAAGAATTCTACCATGGGTGCTAAAACTAAGTTTTAGAATGATTCAACGCCCTACTTGCTATTTCGGGTTTTCAAACGAACAAATCAGTATAAGTTTCCTTGGTAAATTAGCTTTTGTACGCCTACATGCCAACAATGTTCCATTCAAAAATGCACACATACACGGTATGCAATTACAATACGAACGTAGATTCTGTCAATGTCAGGTGATACAGACCTGTATACGATGACCTTACTTAGAAACAATCCCCCGCAGTTAACAAGCAAGAGCACCATGAAAGGAATTAAAGAAACTCGCTTCTACTGCCTTATATGTGAACCTTCTTCTACGGAATGAATTGAAATAACAGTCTTGCTCGGTCACTTTATTTTAGCAAAACTACTGATAAAAAAGACGTTTCTGGTGTAAAGTCTATAAGTATTGCTATGTACAGTTAAAAATCTTCAGGTACACAAACCAGTGACAGTCTTTACAAAACGACAGGTAACAAATAGTAATTTTTCCACTTCTGGAATCTGGCAGATAAACTTCTGACAATAAAATAAATAAAGCATATTTTGAGTGCCAACTAAATAATACACGTACAGATCACAGATGCACCTTCTAGAGGAAACATGCCTCGCTCATATGCACCAAATAAGTTAATTGCCCAAATTGTTTTCTATCTAATCTAAAGTAAGTAGGGAACTCCGCAGGCAATTCCACCTCTCTTACGAGAGCGTAGAGTGATCTATATTGTTCCCGCCGTCTATATATTAACCGTTTCCGCCGTCTAAGGAGCCCTTTTCTTTTTATTTGTCTTTTTCGATTACCAATCCCACCTAGGATTAGCAAGTGTATAAATGAATAACATTTTCATTAGATAGTCGCATTTTATGAAGCTTTAGCAACTGTAAAGAGCACTTTCACGCGTTTATACATGCATAGAATGACGGAAGTATGGAATAGCACTTTAGGAAATAAAATTTGCGGATTTGGACACGGACTCGCATGCGGAATAAGTTCACGGAAATATTGAATAAGCCTAAGCCTAATAACGACTTAAAAATTAAACTTAGTGAGTAAAGATGGGATTCGACACTGCAAGGTTTTGTCTTGTCCGATTGACGCTAACAATATTCTGGACGGTTGGGTTGTCTCTCCATACAAAGCTACCGAAACGATCTAAAACTACAAGAAACATCCTACATCCTAATACTATAAATACACTCTCTATTAGTCTACTATTTATAATCACAAAAACATAAAATGATCCCACTACAACCACTAATTTTTAAATAATTTGTGGTATCGGCGATAGAAATTACCTTTTTAAAATTATTTTATCGACACGCCTGTTTCGAAAGTATTTCTGTTATTCAAACGCTGTTTTGATGGAAATATTTAACTTTGTTACGAGCTTTAGAAAAGCAAATAAGCAGTTTATATATAAATGTTTCGTTTAGCTCGAGCTCAATAGGGTTTATTTCAATAAAATATGAGAAATGGTTATCTGTCTTAAACAAATCATCAAGATAGCTATAGGGTTGTAAACAACCAATCAAAATAAGTGAATTGATTTTTCCGCTGTTTAATCATAAACCACGCTTTATTTACAACATTTCAATCGTAAAATGACTGGTTCAAAAGTCTAATTTGTTGTGAAACCGACCTATCAAATGAAATTGCAATAACAGTTTTTTTCACAATATTTAGTGGAAATTTGTTTTTCAAGTTTATTTATTATAATATGCAGTTTACAGACAATTAATGTATATGAAGTCTGTTCACAAATAATGGAACTGTCAGTTATTGTCAAACACCAAGTTATCATGTTCTTATAAGTCAAAATAAATAACAGTAAGTCAAAATAAATAACAATCAGAAACTGTCTTTTATCTGAGAAAATTTTTTGTTTGATGGATGCGTCTGCATGAAAGGTCATTCATATGCCATTTACTTTTCTTTGAAACATTAAGAGGCGTGACAATCCATGCTTATTGAGAACATGAGATGTCAAAATGACATGCTATTGTAAATGTAATTTCCTTGCATGGGAAATCAATAGCAGAAACGTCATGTTGCTGTATGCCCTTCTAGGAAACCAATACTAATGTTTCACAAGGGTAAGATTTTTCTTTATAAAACCGACACTTGTTTCACGACAATCATTGCTGCCAGAGCAAGCAACGTTTCGTAAATTCAATTTGAATTTTTTCGATATTTTACTTTACTTACAAAGGAAGATTTTACACATCATATGTGTTTTACGGTCTGACGTCCATATGTTTCCTTTCAAAATGATTATAGTTTCCAGTTTATTGGTACTTTATATGAGTCTGAACACAAAAAGAATCGTTTGTTTTTTTTTTAAACGAAATATATTTTAGTTTTGCACAAAAGGAAAATGATTTGACATAAGAAAGCATTTACTGGAAAATGTGTCATTCTTTGATAATGTAATAAAAAAGTGAAACATGCACACTAGGAATAGCTTCACTAAGAAAACACAGCCTACCAACAAAGCCAAAAAAGCAGAAAGGAAACAAGAGAATGCGTTTAAAAAAGAGCAATCTTAAATAAAACACGGCAAATACCGAACGAAAAGAGAAGCTGAGGGGACACCGAATGGGTTAACGGAAAAAGTTGGTCCACTTTCACCAGTCTTAATGAAAAAACATCGTCTGCAAGGGGAAATAAAACCTTTATAGCTTGTAATGAGCTTTAATTGTAGATGGTTCTTGTGATTACTTTATGGTCTTGTCAAGACCTGATCGAGTCTTTCTTTTTTACCAGTTTGTTAATAACTAAAACAAGACTTAAATATTCTTTTGAAATAAAAATGGAACGTGGACATTGTTTATTTTTTTGACTATGTAAAATCTGTTACCATAGTAACCGGTCACTGCTTTAGTTATATCGGGTCTGCCGTTTCAAAAGAATGTTAGCATAGAGAATTGAATTCTAAACTAATTGTTTAGCCAAATTTGACCAATGGTTTGAAATGTTACTAAGGTCATCATAATATGAAGTAAGTGTCGGTTATTGTTTTAATCATAACCGTTTTACTTGTGAAAATAAGGTTACTGTATAAATTGTCTGAATTAAGTATTACTGGTGGTCTGTTTTTTGTACTCTACTGAAAACTGTGTTCAACAATCAATAATCGGACAGCTTAGCATCTTGATTGAAACCAGTAGCAGAAAAATGACTTAAAATAGAACGAGAAGTAATACGTGTTTCATTCGGATTTTAGTCCGGATTGTACTGTGAAATAATGCACTATATATGATTAATAACTATAAGACAAGAACCAGTATTTAAGAACGGCTTTATGTCCTTGTTTTGATTTGGAAAGAATTCAACGATATTGCTACATTACCGTGCTGCTTTTAGATTATAAAAACTACAAGTTTATGCTTCTGACATAGAATTACTCTAAAGTGTGTGAAAATTCATCGAAACAAAATTCAATAATACCGCTATGAAACCTCTCGTTTCAAGTTATTATCCTAAAACGCTGCTTAAGAGGATGTGATACTCCCCTAATTTGCGACTTAACGCCTGAATGCTAACTTCTCTGTAAATGGAGACCTGTCACAACTCTTACTACGTTTGTACTAATGTTGAAAATCGCGTTATAAAGTTAACCCATTCATAGAAAACGTCTGAATGTTCAGCAGATATTTTAGCGCATTTGAACTAAAATAGCAGAATGTATTTTATGTTTAATATTTTTATTTTCTAATTTCTTCAATACACATTCATTGCTATAAGCTGCTTCGCAGATCTATGTTTTTCTCCCGCTCTTCTAATAAACTCAAGCTCAGAAAGGCAATAAGAGAAAATTCTCTATATTTATGGTCATCCGAAGAATGCCAATTAGACTCCGGTTAACGATCATATCAGTGGTCATTTCATTGCCATTATACACAAAGTGATATTGCATCGCAACTGGACAGAAGGCCCATCAAAACTAAAGAAAGGAATCCAAAGTACAAGACAAATAACGAACATATTGCAGGCTAAGTTCTTAAGACATTAAGCAATAATGGAAATGCATACAACTGCACAAGTCGCACACCATTGGTTTAAAGCAGCGATGAAAACTGGCACCAATATGTGATGTCCTGTTAACTTCTTAAACAAAGCCTGCATTCTGTGCAAGTGGTACAATCGATTAATACCAAACACGCTGATATCAAGTGTTTATACATTTGATCACTTTAAATCAATTTGTTTCGATTTTAAAATCACATAGTAATATACACTGAAAAAGTTCGATTTATCTGGGATAAAGAATGTCATCTTTATGACATTGTGCATTCAACGAAGTCCTTCGTAACCTCACTAGTACTAAGTAAAATATTTCCACTATTAGTTGTTCATAGAACCAGGTTTCACATGCGTTGACGCAATGACGAGTTTTCTCCCCCGAAACGATCCCGATTCAGAACTTCTAAATTTGTTGCTGCATTAGCGAAAAAATAATCCCAACAGATAAGAGGGTCAATACACCGAGTAGGTAATATTGTTAGATATTGCTTAGACACTGTCTATTTTGTTAGCAAAAGCTTCCAAGTGACAACAGAAACCAGGATACCGATTAACTCGATTTTATTAAATTCTCTACGAAGTGTTAGGGGAGGGTTGAAAACAGAACTGAAATAAAGAAAAAAGGCTTTTCTTACACGAAGTGTTTTTATCTGAAAATTACTAAAGTCTTTTTAAGCTCTGAGAGTCTTAGCATTTCAGTAAACGTATCTTTTTTGTTAAGCAATAAAAATTCTGTTGCAGTTTATCTGATCGCCTTATTGACGCCACATAAAAGACACTCAGAGACACATTTACGTCTGACACGACTTATTTCTTAAAACATATAAATTGTATACGTTTGAATGCATTTAAAATTTTCACACAGCTATGGGGATTATGTAAACGCATTTTATCGCTAAAATTGTATTTTTTAAAGAAATGAGTGCCAAGAGAACGCACAGTTTTTCGCTGTCACGGGCACCTTTACTAGAAATGATTTTGTTAATGCAGCAAACCATTAACCAGGTTTGTACCAGTTATCAAAAGAACATCATTTCCCAATACGGATATAGGGTGATGTGCATGAATTATCTGATTACCACTCACTGAGAAAGATTACCTAACTCACTTATCGAGCTGGTTTAATGCTTAAGCATTAATGATCGGATTCCTCTATGAACCCTAACTGTCGTTAAAATTCTGCCCTACTATTGAGATAAAAATCCAGCCTACTTTATACCCGTGATCATAAAATTAGATGAAAAGCAAACTTAGAAAGCTACCAAACACGAAAAATATGAAAAAAATGCAGGCTCAGTTTGATTGAGCTTGTTCATGGACAGCAATGAAAAGGCATATGGCTGCCCACACCGCATAGCCCCGGGTTGAACACGATCCAATATTTACATCAATAAAGCAGTAAACAAGAAATTAAAAGCTGATATTTGAGACCAGTTTCAAATCTTAAACATCTGATTAGCTGAAATGAAGACATCTTAAGCCTTAGTGACACGACAGTAACGTTCTATCATACTGGTTGAAGTTTGAGATTCTTTGCAATGTCTTCGTTAAAAAATATGCTTCGAAAATATATTAATTTGTGTCAAACAATTTTAATGCATTTTAAAATTCATGAAATTGTGAAAAGCTAATAAGATTTTATCTCGAAAGGATGTAAATAAACTTTCTATCTTTCTTTTTATGTATTTGGGTTGTTATACACATATCACGTTTTCTCTCATCTAGATAAAGCAAATCCTTGACTAGCAATCTCAGTCGAAGTTCACCGCTCTCTGATGAAAATATTGAGATTAAAGTAATATGGTCAAACCACAAGGGAATATATCATTTATTATCTCATGAAAAACATATAAAGTACAATTTCAGCGAATCGTACTCTTCTTGTATGATCAATTTCTATTACCATGCGTTCTATAAGGACATTAATTCATGCAAACTTGCCTAATAAAATATCTATTGACAACACGAGATTTAAGTTAACAAGTGACAATATAATATAATAAAATTCCGGAATTCAGATTTCTTAGAAAGTTATCAGAATTTCATTGTGCATCTTCTTGACCACGTTCTTTACGGTTGACTCATCTTTTGGCCTTGCGATTTGCGGAAACTTTAGGTACTGGACATAAGAGTGGTCAGTAGGGCTGTGTAAGCAGCAAGCACAACAAAGTTTATATACATATTAGTTCATTTCGGGTTCACTGCGAATCATGGGCGTGTTGAGTTTTCAGTTAGGCGATTAACTCATGTTCACGCAATATGCATACCATCGTTTGGGATGGATCGAAATTGAACTGCTTACGCGTGTAAACATTAGAGGCTAGGCGGCGTAGTCAGTAATGTGCATTTAAATTACTGCCAATTAAAAAATCGTATTATAATTATAATTTGAAGTTACAAAACTCCAAACTGAAACTGAATGTGCTTAAATTGAAGCACCTTAATCAACTACATTACACTTCACTGTACAAACTCGAAATATGTTAAAGGGTTAGTTATTTTACAAACGAAATTATTATTTCAGTGCCAAATCACAAGACATATCTTCAAAATTCAAGAATGCTTCAGAGGCTATAGAACGCCTCTTGGAGGGCTACGATATCCGACTCCGACCGGACTTTGCAGGTATTTAATTCATTATGTTCTTTATCATTTAAATTTTTGTAATTCGAATTTCTGAAATACTTTAGTGCTTTCTGAGCAACAATATGGCAAAACATTTCTTTCATTTTTTTTTAAACATTTTAAATATCTTACTTCCATTTTCCAGAGTCATTTCAACACTTAACGAAATAAATTCTATCGAATACAATATATCGTCACCTTAGTGCAATAACGGTATATCTCCTGGATATTTCAGAGGTACTAATAACGTTATTGAACTAAGGTTACGATATACAGTGGAACGTGTGGAGTTTTATATGAAATCAGGTAATGATTAATCACTAAAATATAGATGTCTCTTCAATAACACCTCGGACTGAAGCGAGAGTCATGTTTCACGACCCTTGATTATGCCTCGTGTAATATTGTGTATTTGTCGTGTCTAGGTAATCCCCTGTCTATTGGCATTGAAGTGATATTGGCAAGCTTTGATGCAATCTCCGAGGTTAATATGGTAAGATCTTCAGACATTTGTAAAAACAGTTTTAGGCATAAATGCCCATCTGATTAATGTTGGTAGAAAGTTTTCCGTTAATTAAACTGACCCTTTTTGTTGTTGCTTTTATTAGATTGGTTTCTATGACATGGCAGCATTTTGAAAAATATGCATATATGGAATCGCCACACTCACAAAAAACAGCCTCCCCACGAAGCGAAAAAGAAGAGAGGAAGAGAGAGTGCATGTTAGATATAAGTATTAACGACATAGAAAACCCTTGGGGTTACCGCCTTGGAACGGTAAGTGGCAAAACAAATTGCCACTGGGGGTTTAAACCAGGTTCTAGGGTGCACCAACCTCACACTTGCCCCAACAGGTTCTCATATAAACAAACAAGTACAAGTTGTCTTGGTGAAATGACTCCAACTTACCCATCAGCTCAACAATATTGCATGCAAAAGCACACAAACATATAAAACATAAGAAAAAAAGGTAAAATATGCATTGCAGGAATCGCCACATTCAGAAAAAACACCATTCCCACACAGTCGAGTAGAAGAGAGAGGGAATGAGCATGGTTTATAAAATGATCAGTTTCAAAAAGACACCACTAACAATTAACAAAAATGAGAACCCGAGACGTTACCGCCTTGGAACGGTCAGTGGCAAATCGAATTGGGGGTTTAAACCAGGTTCTAGGGTGCATCAACCTCACACTTCCCCCAACAGGTTCTCATACCAAAAAACAAGTACAAGTTGTCTTGGTGAAACAACTCCAACCCACTTATCGGCTCAACAATGATGCATGCAAAAGCACACAAACATATAAAACATAAGAAGCTAATAGCATTGCAAATCCAAAGGGCGGGTACTCAATGATCTACCGAGACCAGAGCTACTGGAGTAAAATAAGCAAGTACGCGATGACAGGGATAAAAGAAACAAATTGTGCTTCTAGGTTTTTTTAAGAAAAGATTTCCCAATAAACATTCATAAACTCTTAAACCCCTTTATTATAATATATATTATATAATTTATGAAATTAAGAAGATAAAAGGCAATGTTATTTTCTCCCGGTTATTCGTAAAAACCATCTGTTAATTTAAAAAGAAAGGATACCAACATGATATTTCACAGCGCTCTGCAGGCCTGCTGATTAACCCATCTACAGTTGATCATTATGCTTACCTCTTTGGTTGCACGACAGTGGCAGCGGTTTAAGAGTTTATGAAGGTTTATGGGGAAATCTTTTCTTAAAAGAACCTTGAAGCTCGATTTGTTTCTTTTATCCCTGTCATCGTGTTCTTGCTTATTTAACTCCAGGTGCTCTGGTCTCGGTAAGATCAGTACCCGCCCTTTGGCTTTGCAATGCTATTAGCTTCTTATGTTTTATATGTTTGTGTGCTATTGCATGCAACATTGTTGAGCCGATGGGTGGGTTGGAGTTATTTCACCAAGACAATTTGTACTTGTTTTGTGATACGAGAACCTGTTGGGGCAAGTGTGAGGTTGGTGCACCCTAGAACCTGGTTTAAACCCCCAGTGGCAATTTGTTTTGCCACTGACCGTTCCAAGGCGGTAACCCCTCGGGTTCTCACTTTCGTTATTTGTTTGTGGCTTCCATATTGAAACTGATTATTGTAATACCATGCTCTCTTTTCCTCTCTACTTTTTGGCTGTGTGGGGAGGCTGTGTATGCTGGATGTGGCCATTCCTGATATGCATATTTCATTTTGTCATCAAGACCTAGGTCTCCAGTTACAATATCGAACATCAATAAAGTCAAGTTAAAAATTGAGAAAGATTCGCGTTTCACTGTCAGATGGCTTATACAACTGCCAAACTTAGGTTTAGAACCTCACAACTTCATTCTGTAGAAAATTCGCAAGGTTAGATAAAAAGTTCTTATTGGATTCCCCCCTTACTTTCTAACGAGCAGAAACGTACAAGGGGATAAGAATAAATCTGATACTCTTATAACGTGTGATAAGACGTAGGACCCTTTTTCAACATGCCTTGGGCTTAAACAGTTAAAAGTTCCCTTAAAAATAACACTGACAGTATAAAGGTGTTATTTATACGAACTACGAAAAAGTGGACTAATCCTGAAAATTGCTGTTACTAAAGGAAGTTGTGTGCCTGGAAGTTTCTATTGGAATGTGGTTATAAAAATGCGAACAAAATAAGAAAAATATGTCTTAAAACAAGACTCTGGTATTTCCATATGTTACCTGGTAATGCTCCTGCCCACAAATTATGAACTCAAGTCAAGTTATTGATGTAGGAAAAGGTCAGGGATTACCACATCTTCTAAAGCTCAGACCTAGCCCCGTGAGATTTTTTTCTCTATCCGAAATTATTATAATCACCTTCTGGTCGGAGAAGTGCGCTGGATCTGCAGTTTACCAGTTTCGTTTCTTAATAGTGTAACCAAAGCTCACCTGTTATTTGAATTCATCCAAAGTTTAAGACATCTAAAAAGTACCAGCACAAAATAGTAAGTACTTTTTTGAGTAGGCGTTCTTGTTGACGTCAGTTTTTACGGTATTGATTGTTATACTATTGACATCTGCTAATGTTGTGGATGACCCAGTTCTCTTAATGTTGGTCTACTATATTCACAGCTTTGCCAGACACAATGGCATCTCATTTCATATAACCCAGAAATAAATGAAATCTTAATATTTGTCTTTGTAAACTCTCTGTGAAAAGTCCAAGTTCGTTCAAAATGATTAATGTATTTTTTCACTGATTGTCAATAAAAGTTGAGCGGCTGGGAACGTTCCTTCAAAATATTGGAACTATTGCAATAAGGGAGTTTGTGTATGAGTAACCCTTAAATACTTATGTTGTTCTTAAAATAAAAAAAAACCAAAAAAAACAAAAACAAAAAAAAACAACAAAAAAACAAAACGTTTCAAGACTACGACAGACAATCTCATTTTTTCTGGCGCACTTACGTCACTAAATAATAATGCAATTTATTGAATAATTTACTTTTGTTATACAATTATATCTTAAGTCCATTGTAAATTGTGTCTGATCTTTATAAACTCTTTTTAGGCTTGTGTAAATGGCTTGCATGCATATTCTTTATTGGTCTAACACTATACCACACACAATTTTCTCTTTTAATGACCTTGTACATGTTCTAGGACTACACGATCACAATGTACCTTAACCAGTACTGGCTGGATAAACGCCTAGCATACTCGGATAATGAGACGGACAGTATGACACTTTCCGGTAAGTATAACGTTTTTTCCTATTAAAGTCATTATAATTTTAGTCATAGAGGTTTTTATTGGCATACACAAACAAATCTGCTGTCCAGAAGAAAGCAGCTAAAATGCATATCAAAGGTAAACAAAGCTTCTCTTAACATACAACGAAGAGAACTGAAAAAACAACAGTTTAACAGAAGAAAGTCGCAACAATCGTATTTGAGTATAATTACTTAATTAACAAAATCAAATAAAAGGCCGGCAAGAGAAGCGTCGTACTTAAAACATTCATGTGCTAATTTTCTTGAAAGCAAATTGTCTGTGTTACTGATGTTAACAACAGTGTCAATTAGGCGCAAATTATCGATAATTTGTACCCTTAACTGTCATCTTGTTTATTAGAAACCAGCTACAAGGTGTGTAAAATCAACTGTCAACCTGCAAATTGTAAGACTAGATAAAGACAACTGTTATCAAAAATTGTTGAAATTTTTACATTTTTTAATCGAGTACCCGAATACTTGTTTTACTACTCGGGTACTCGAACGTTAATCGATGGGAACGAGTACTTGAATACTCGTTCCCATCCCAACTTATAATGCATTCAAAACAAGACACCACTTTGTGTGAATCCTTTAATTGAATTTCATTAACAATTGATATTTTTTCTGATAACAGAACGTTGAAAATTTACAGGACTGTCATATTTAGATGGCGTGCCTAACTCAAATCTGTTGAACACATGACTTTCTTGGTTACACGTAAATATGCACATGTCAAACTTACATCCACTATGGAAAAAACGTATAAAATAAAAATGTTCATTTTTCATATCAGTTTTGAGAGAGCGTTAAAAAGTTAAATCAATTTAAAGTAATATTTGACGCAACATTCTTTATTTTGAAAAACATCAAACAATAACAACAACAACAACAACAAACACGTTTGTTGTTATTTTACGCATTCATTTCTCTATTCTTACATGGTTTCCATCTTCAATGACTTAACATGTTTATGCATCGAAAAGTTATTCCGTCTGTCAGAAAAAAAAACTGTTACAGGCATCCCTATACGAAATTTACAAAATATTGTTGCAAATCTATATGTTTTAATACCGATATGGATACTCCATTGCTGATTATACAGACAAGTGCTGTATCATTAGAAAAGTTTGAGAACAGATTGCGATAAATCACTGGGCAAAATCAATATTATTAATAAGTAAAATTTCTCGACCGTTCCTAGGCGGTAATCTACTCGATTAATTTGTTTTGTCAGTTAGGTCACCGTAGTGGATGTGATGACTCTTGTCCATTATTATGGTGCTATACCTTTTATCATTTCTGGTCTTGATTTGCTACTGATAATCGGTAATTCACTTTCTAATCTGTACTTCATTTTTCTATATTTGAATGTATGCAAACAAAGGTTTAAAGAATACACTGTATAGTGACAATATTATTTCCTTTCAATAATTTATGCTATCTTTTTACAGGCGATTTTGCTGAGAAAATATGGGTGCCTGACACGTTCTTTGCAAACGACAAAAGCTCATTTTTACACGACGTCACGGAGAAAAATAAAATGATAAGACTCTTCGGCAACGGATCAATTATTTATGGAATGCGGTGAGTATTATGCTACGGTTTTTATTTCTTAATCAAAACGTTGAAATAATATTAAAATGTTAACACAATGGAAAGAAATGAAAATAAATATATATTTTGTAAAGTGAAAGACAAAACATTTCTCAGTCAACTCTTTTACCTACGGTAAACCTGTTGTAGCAGTGTTAGGTTGATGCACCCTAGAACTTGGTTAAAACCCCAGTGGCAAATTGTTTTTTTCACTGGCCGTTCCAAGGCGTTAAACCCCCAGGGCGTTAAACCCCCAGGTTTTCATTTCCGTTAAATTTTTGTAGCGTCATTTTGGAAAATGATCATTGTATAACCATGCTCCATATTCCTAAAGACTTTAACTGTGACTGTGTGGGGAGCTTGTGTCTACTGGATGCGGCCATTCCTGATGCGCAAATTTCACTTTTTTTGCCATACCCTGACATCGACGTTAGTCTTACCTTACCTGTAAACATACTTAAACTTGACCAATTATTTATATTCGACACTGAATAAAAAGGTGAAGGATGCATATCCGGAATTTCTACATCCATACTACAAAGCCTCCACACGCAGCCTAAAAGAAGAAAGGAAAAGAGAGCATTGTTTTATCAATTTCAATAACAAATCACAAACAATAACCGAAAAAGAGAACCTATGGGATCTTGGAACGGTCGAAGGCAACTGGAGGTTTAAACCAGATTCTAGGGTGCAAACTTGCTACTACCTAACCTTTTTTGTTCTAATAAGTCTGGTTTCGATTCGAAGAATCATAAGGATGTCTTAAAAAGTTAAACAGACGAGTGTTTAAGTCAGTAGATAAACAACTATTTGTATTAATATCAAAATCCAAATGAACTCGAATATATAGCGGTCACTTGATGTTAATAGAGGAATTTTAAAATGTGAAATATGCATATCAGGAATCGCCACACTCACAAAACACAGCCTCTCCACGCAGCGAAAAAGAAGCGCGGAAAAGCGAGCATGTTTGTATTAAGTATGTCAAATTCAAATAAGCCGCCACAAACCATTAACGAAAAAGAGAACCCTTGGGGTAACCGCCTTGGAACGGTCAGTGGCAAAGCAAATTACCACTGGGGGTTTAAAACAGGTCCTAGGGTGCACAAACCTAACACTTGCCCCAACAGGTTCTCATCTCAACACACAAGTACAAGATGTCTTGGTGAAATAACTCTATCCAAACTCACAGTGTCTAAGCGTACAGTTAACCGAAACGGAAGTTGCTGATCTGTACGCCGATGATCACATAGTTGCTTACAGAAAAACCTGCGACATCGAATTATTAATTGGTAAATAAGCCAAATTTAATGTGCATTTGGAAAAAAATATTTCTGTGGTAAGTCCAACGATAATTGTTAGTCCTGCTGTGATCATATAGACTTAAAGGAAGGGTTAGTATTGTTATAATCCATCATCGTTCCCAACTCGATCAGTGAAAATAGGAGCAAAACATTGAACAAAACGGGACGTTTTGGATTCAAATGTCTTTGTGTAAATAGATTTTGGACCAAATTTGTGTTGGTATGGGAGAAAATTCATTTATTTAACTTGTGTACTTCGTTCACCTGAGTTTGAACGACTTAGCAACGAGAAAATGATACTTTCTTTATGTCACTGTAAATGATATGACTGTACGCATAGTTGCAACTGTACGCGATCGTTAGTTGTTAACAGATGCCTAACATCTGTACGCATAGTTGTCAAACAGATCATTAACAATTTATGTTTCCAGTTAATGCTTTCTGATTGTATCGACAGGTTATCATTTTAGCTTCAGTTAACCTTAATAATTCTTGCACGAGAACCTGAAAAATCCATAATTTTTCAACAAATTTGCTCATTCCTTTAATAATAGAATGTATAAACAAATATCTGATCTTGGCTTCTGTTTCAAAGCCAGATTTGTTTTGAAATCTTATGTTAGCTCTTCATGAAAGGGGGCGTGAAAAAAACGACCATAGTCCAACCAAGCTATATCAGTGGTAAGACCGTGTAAGAGTAGAAGCCATAATATAGCTGGACAAATACGCGTTAGTACTTCAACCATAGTTTCTAAAGATTTCATAGAATGCTCATATCAGATTAACATAATCTCTGAAATCTACCAATGAAAGTCGGCCAAAATGTAATCCAACTCGACATTTTAACGACCTTTAACATGAAATTCTTAGCAGATGCAGACGTAATTGTAGACTAACTTAACTCAGTCACGAAGTGGTCGATTTCAAAATCTGAAACCACTTAATGGAATTTTCCTGTCAAAGACCCGATTGTTAAAGTCTTTATGATATTGGATAATATTTGTGCATAATGTATATCTTTGCCAACACCGGCAGGGATTTCAGCAGGTTTATACTAGGTTTTATTAAATGTCACAATCAGGGGATTTAGGATTTCTAGCAATTATCGGTGGTGTCTTATTTGCAAAGAGTACCAATTCTTTTATATGGTTCAACAGTAGATCAGAGTAAAAAACCTATCAATTTATAGCTCAAAACTTGCTTGACAGTCCTAAAATGTGATCAAATAAGGTTTTATTTTTGATAAATAATACATTAGATTTGGTTGATTCCTTTGATTGATTCCTTTAACAAGTTCTTGCTTCATGGATGCTTTTCAGTTGATCAGTATATGATGCACTTATGATCGCAACTGTTCGTACAGTCTGACATAGAAGTACTGCAACTTTGCGTACAGTCTTGTCACTTTCGGTTGCTGCACAGAAAGACCATTTTCTCGGTTAAAATTCGTTCAAGCACCGTTCAATGCATTTTGTGAGCGTTGGAAATGATTTTTCTTTTACGGGAAGTCAAATATATACCTTTCCAATATATACATTATAAAATATGAGGTAACAAATGCAGATTTTCTCCACTCTTTTTCCCCATTTTGTACTGATCAAGTGTGAAAAGATTACAGATTGCAATTTAACTAGCCGTTAGTTCAAGACTTCAAGATCACAGTAAGACTATTAATCAACGATGTACTTATTATAAAAATAATTTCTGCAAAAAGCACGTTTAACTTGAATATATTTTACAAATAAAAAGCCGATGTCGCGTGTTTTTCTGTAAGCAACTATGTGATCATCGGCGTACAGATCAGCAACTTCCGTTTCGGTTACATGTACTCTTAGACACTGTGAAACTATCAGCTCAGCAATGTTGCATACAAAAACAAACATATAAAAACATAAGTAGCTAATAGCATAGCCAAAGGCGGCGAGTACCCAATGATCTTTTTGAGACCAGAGCTTCGGTCAAATCAGCAAGAACACGTTGACAGGAATAAAAGAAACTTAAAAAGAACTTAAGAATTACTTAATCCTGGACGAAAAATAATGTGCATTGAAAGCCATTGCCCCCTCTCCCCCTCTGCAGTAAAGGACGCAAAGCCCTTACCCGCAACGCGTTAATTGGAAGATGAAAATTACACAAGAATATGGCACAAACAACTTTTTCTGACTGGTTGATTATTCCGAGTTGATTGGTATGGCGTGAATACGTTGTAACGGTTTCCGATGATTTAAAATTCAATTATCAAATGATGATTTGACAGAAAGCAAATCTGCTAGATAAGTTTATGTCATTTTGTCCTTTGATTTCTCAGTAGCATATAACAGATCTATCCCAGTAGTTTAACATGACGCTTCCTAAATTCAGCATCAAAATTTCCAGATGCCAATCAGTTATAGCTTTGCTATTTACTCAAGAATGATAAACGACCTCAGTTGAAATGCTTGGCATTTCTTCTTAAAAGAAAGCTGTACGTGTTTGTTGAATGAGGATGGTATGTTATTTGCTAAATATGCCAGAGGGAATTGAATAAAAGACAAAGTAATCAGTATGTTTACAAGAACATTCATTCAAATTATACCTTATTTGGGCAAGGGAACGGTTAGCAATATATATGTTGATTGAATGCTAATAGTGATCGGTAGGAAATCTGTACAGTCATCCGTTATGTTTTAACCCTTTCCTGTATAGATAAACCTTTATTGCTAGGGCGAACAGTTTAGATTCAGATCAGCCGGCACATCCGTGCCGTCTGATCAGGATCTAAACTGTTCGATTTTTTATTCATTAGGTTATTTTTGATTAAAATATGACCAGTGCAGATCCTGATCAGACGGCACGGATGTGCCGGCTGATCTGGATTTACACTGGTCGCAAGTGCGTAAAAATGCGTATATATCAAGGAAAGGGTAAAATCATTTATTCTTACAATGATAGAGTTGTCAAAGTCAAGAAAGTATTAAAAAACCAGAACTGTTTCTGTGGTGGTAATATGTTGCAGTTGCTTTATCATGGAATATTTCAAATATTTCAGATTTGGTAATAAGAAAGGATATTTGCGACCGATTCGTCAAATGACATATTTTGTCAAAAAATTGCACACTTTTTCTGCAATTTCTCTGTAAATAATATCCTGTGTGCGTCAAGATTTCGTCAGTAGAGTCCTTAACAAACAGGGAATCAATATGTATATTTTTGTCTGCTAAGATATTGTCGGAAAATGTAAAAATCAGGCCAATACTCAGTTTCGCCGAAAAACGTTCATGTACACAAGCAACTGCCGTCGGCTTACCCACGGCATTCACCTTATCGGGTTGAACGGTGTGTTACAGCAGTAGTACAGGTTTCGCAAAAGGTCTAAATTTGTTTGAAGTCTACATTGTATAAATGTATTTCGTGATTGTAATTTTTCTACGTTGTCCGACATATCGTGGTGATGGTCAGGATAAACATTGCAAAGCCTCGTGGGCAAGGCATATGATTTTATAAAGATGCACACAATTAGATAACGGCATTTTGAACTAGCGGTAAATCTCATATTAGAAATAAACATTGTTTTCATGTGTTTGTTCGCCAAAGATTTTTTCAAATTTTCTGTTGATTTAATTAACATAGACTGAATACGACGAAAATGCCGGGACGGTGTCTACATCAGTCAGCTAAATCATCGTATTTATTGTGTATGTGGTACATGCGCTTACTTTCTATAAGATATAACGATAGCTGCAAACACCAAATTAATAGTTTGGGAGCTGATTAATAGCTCAGTAGGTAGTGAGTCTATCTCTGTGACAAGGTATCCCCCGCTACTTCAACTAAGTAAGTAAATTTGGAATCGTGATCCAGTGTATAGGATCTATCCACCGTCCTAAAAAATATCTAGGGATAATCCTTTGATTCCGCTGTATCTTGCCCTAGCCTCCGAAAATCTAAAATTACTAATACTATTCTGTAGAGATGATAAATAAATTAAAATGCACAAACGGTTTTTACTTCAATTTTAGAGACTTCCTTCGCCTTCTCAGTTTTCTGCCGATCACCAAAATAGAACTTTATTTTATACTTTAAGAACAACATTCCACCATACAACAGCTATCTAATGTTGTCGAATTATTTGAACTTATAATCTACGGTTTTGTTGTATTTTTTATCAATAAAATCGCGCTACGGAACATGACATTTTAAAAGAATGTCGATATTTTTATTTACTTGATGATTTCTCTATCTATTAGGACCATAAACGGACGGGTACAGGTACTGATGCTAAATTAAGGCCCACTTTGGGCGCGCAATCTAGAATGTACGTGTTGTAATGAACGTTTGAGATCGTGCCTAGTACCAGAATTAAATCAGACTTATACGGTGTTCCATGTGGTCATCGTTGTTTCGCCCTGTCGACCTCTTGAACGAGACCATTAAAACTTGAAAGAGAAAGATCATGAAACACTGCGAAATCGCAAAAGCACGATGCGAGATTGCGAGAACATGATGGGAGGGCAAGATGCGTCGTGTTATTGTGATCTCGCCTCGTTGTCTAGCGACCTTGCATCCTGTTCTATCTTTTTTGTGATGTTAAGAACGAGACCATGAAAAGACGTGAATATGACGACGCGAGGTAGCGAAAACATGTTGCGGGGCCCTCTCGTCGTGTTCTCGAGACCTCGCGTTTTGTTTTCGAGACTTCGAATCTTGATCTCGCGTTCTCGTCTACAGTTCAGCGGAACAGAACAGAACATCATCTTTATTTTCCCAGACGTGTAGCACATGTAACATGGGAACAGTCAAAATGTAATATGGTAAATATCACCTTCATTTTCCCAGACGTGTAGTACACGTAACATGGGGACAGTCAATCTGTTATTTGGTGGAGAGCAGATTAAAGGTTCATTTAACATAAATATCAAGGTGTTAACAAACATATTTTGAATATCGCAAGAGATATGCTTTTTGGTTGGTCAACAGCGAAAATAAAGGAAAGATAACCGTAATCACATTGTCCGGGGTATGGTGGATGATCTGCATTTAGTGTTTTTCTCAAAAGATCTCGATCAATATTTTTCTATCTTTTTGTTTATATATGTTTTCCGTTTCCCACTAAATCCATTTTTAATGTTAACCTGTATGCTAAATGTTACGATTCTCTGTTCTTTTCCACTGAATCGTAAATGAGCAAAAAAAAAAAAAAAACACTCTAAAAGAAAAAAACATCTCTAAATACAAAACAAAGGATTCCAAAGTCCAACCATTAACTCAAGTACATAATAACAAAAATATAGTGATTTTTCGTGTATGTTCACATTCAGTCGTAATAAACATTTAAAGCGAAGTGTAAATTGGAAAGCGGTCTCTTTTACCGATGTATAAACTCTTGTTACGCCCCAGTAAAATTCCGATTACGTCGTCAAACACTTAGGTCAATGATTTTTGCAAGTTTAAAGAGCTCGGTGCGATCACAATTATTTAGAATGACGACATGTCTATGACGAAAGAAAATACAATTAAGTGGAAGATTTTTTTTATTTTACCCACTTTGTGTATTAAAATAACTCACTTTCTGGACATACGTCTTTTAATCATTATTCATTACACATCTGTGTTATTAACAGAGATGAAAATGTTAACACGACTTCGCCATAGTAAGTTAACAAGAACGTTGAAACCGCCCCTTCATGACGTTGTGAAATTTATCGCACGTGAGATAACGCGGCAATAAATGGACGTAAACAAATAACATTAGCGTCTATGGGGATATGAAACTTTTACAAATAACTTTTTTATAGGTGTTTAAATAAAAAAACTAATAAAAGACCACCCCCATGGATTTTTTTCTTGCGTCGAATGGTGATATTCTTTTTTTCAAACGATGCATAATAAATTCAGAATAAGTGTTTCACGGTTAGGTGGGACAGACTTTAGTATACGGCTTTCTTATCATCATTACTCGCTAAAATAGGCTGGGTTTAATGTAAAGGTATGATAAACTACTTTTGTTGGTGCAATGGTCTCTGAAAAAGATCATATTCCACGACTTAAGAAGTAAATTTCAGTAGGAAATAACACAACCCTCGTTTATACATGGCTTAAATAGGTTGACAGATTTTTCAAATTCGAAATTGAACCTAATTTTAAATTATACAACTTGTTTCATCAAACTTCAACATAAAGGAAATTAAACTTGTTCGACCGACTGTTGATAAGGGTTATAATGACAATTTTAGGAATCAATTTTGGTTCTAAAAATAACAAAATAACAATAGTTGGAACAATTGATTCTATGATTGTTTCTTATTAGTTATGTTTATTGCACACAGACAATAAATTTCAAAATAAAGAAACAAATTGATATGTAGCTAAACCAGACTTATGATAAAAACGTAAAATCTCCGAAAATACGCAAAATGTATTATCATTTAAAGTTTATAAACATATACTATATCATTTTGACATCGCTTGTTACCTAATGTATTATTGTTTATTTGTAAAGAACTGTTTATGACTTTAGTCTGGGCGGGTTAGAGTAAACTTCTCATAGCAAATTGTTTTTGTAACTCGTGGGACAAGTGTGAGATTGCTATTCAACACAATGAGTTCTCTTTATTTTGTTTGTTTAATGTGTGATTTTTACTAGTGTCGCGTCTTTTAAATTTGACAATATTTTAAGTATGTGCTTTCCATTTCGGTCTTTCGTCGTTTGAGTGAATATATCAAAGAGATTTTTTTCTGAATCCGTCTTTTTTATTTGTGATATTTCTGTTTTTAACTCATATAGTTTGATACATGATCTAAATTCTAGTTATTAGCCTGATTAGAAAAGTAATTAACACAAAGGAAAGTTGTTTCAAGTCGATTTCTCTTATAACATTGTTTTGGATTTACAAGATTTACAAAGGTGGGGATAGGGGCGGGACGCAATGCAAATAATAAGTTGGTCTCCAGAAACATTCCCTATCCCTGAGAATCTGTGTCTATGAAGAAAGTGTATACGTGTATCATAAATGAGCTATTTATGAAATCACGCATGTTTAAAGTGATCATTGTCACGTAATATTTCCATTTTGATTATATTTTTTCTTAATTACGGCAAAACCGGAAAATGGGATTTTCTCTGCATGAATAAAGCATAAAGCAAAACCGCTGCTTCGCTGGTTTTTGTACGTTTAGTACTTTGTTTAACAACTTATAATATCACTTTCGTAAACAATTCAGTTGACACATTCAAATCGTTTGGTTTGGTACAACCCTGACATGTTGAAATAATATTTCTTTGACTATTTTTTCTCTCTGAAAAATCTTAATCCGAACCTGTGCACATTTCTGTCAGAAAAATAAGGAAAGCTTAAATGTATAAAACTGATATAGTTCAACATTTTAAATGTAACATTTTTGCTTATATTAAAAAAAAAGTTGCTTTTACTTTACCCAAGCGAATTTATATCGACAACTAACCATAAATACTTGTTTTTATACGTTTAGTACTTTGTTTAACAACTTATAATATCACATTTCGTAAACACTTCAGTTTACACATTCAAATCGTTTGGTTTGGTACAACCCTGACATGTTGAAATAATATTTCTTTGACTTTATTTTTCTCTCTGAAAAATCTTAATCCGAACCTGTGCATATTTCTGTCAGAAAATAAGAAAAGCTTAAATGTATAAAACTGATATAGTTCAACATTTTAAATGTAACATTTTTGTTAATATTCAAAGAAAATAAGTTCCTTTTACTTTACCCAAGCGAATTTATATCGACAACTTAACCATAAATACTTGTTTTTTTTTAAGTTTGAGTTCCATCCCCTAAGATCATTCCTGATAGTAAGAAAATGAAATATGCATATTAGGAATGGCAGACACAGCCTCCCCACACAGCCAAAATGTAGAGAGGAAAAGTACGTTCTAACCACCGACAGTTTTACCGGTCCGTTTATTTGCTTGTGCTATGAAGTTTTAAAATTGATCATCAAATTGTCTATGCCCTTCTTTTTTGATATTTGATATTTTCCGGTAAGAAGCTTTTCTCTAACGGTATACGAAACCAGATAGGATAGAAAGCAGAAAAAGCCGCGTTTATTGTTTATTCAGTGCAAGCGTGTGGCGCCAGTATACCAAGCATGAACATCCTCAAACCGAGCCTGCATAAAATTCATATTAGCCACGTCGGTGAAAAGATCTCTTTCATTTATATTAAGGACATGAATGCCAACAGGACAGAAAATTAAGTTTGTGATTTTGATTCTATTCATATTTTACATGAGTACACAACTCAGTAAAGAAACAATACTTTAATTGCTGAATATTTCAGTAAAACCAATTGAATCAATCCCAGCAGAGCTTAACACAAGCACTTAGACATTTTATAGCCTATTAGACAGTGAATGTCATTCCTTAAAAGCAGTTGCCGAATTATCGTTTGGGATGGGTTTTAATGTGCTGTGTTCACATGTGTTAATATTGAGTTGCGCTCATGTATTTGCATTATTAACATCAAAGATAACAAAACTTCGCAGACAACTGAAATATAGAGCGAGATACTGTCTCGGTGCTGTTAATGCAAAACGCAATCTGAGGTTAAAATGAATTTGATTGATCAACTAATGGTACATTTTTTATACAAGGAGCATTGCGGATTTAAATTTCTTTTTATTGATAGTCTAAGGAGATTAATGAAAAGGGAACTTCGAAAGCAACCAAACACAATAAATACGAAAATAATGTAGAATCGGTTCGATTGGAAGTACTGGAAATGCATTACTCCCAACGCCGCCTAGCCCTATATTTGCTTGGATATTGAGAACCACCTGGTATATTCTCTACAGACAAATTAATTTATAAATATTCTTTTACTCCAAGAAATTGATCATTTAATAATTCATAATACAATACTTAGTTCTCGTGTTCATTTACCAAAAGAAGATTGTTTTATGTTAATGTATTAATTGCTGCCAAAGAAGTTAACAAACGAGAAAAATATCGCAATCAAGCTTAACCTGTCCGATGCGCAATGATAAACGAGCATTAGATGGAACAGGAGGATTACCAGTAAGGACGTAAGTGGATATATGGCCTAATTACAAATGACTTCAATCAACGAGACCCATATCACAGTTAAACACAAGACCTGTATAAATAGATGGTAAGGAACTAATAAGCGCCGAGTTTTGCATTTATACATCCGATTTACAAAAGGACCGAAAACGGTAATTAGAAGACCCGTCAAATATTAAACAGGTTTGTTTTGGACTTAAAACAATCACGAATTCTGCTATTGTAAACATAATAATAGACGAAAAGGGAACTTTGAAGCCATCGAACACGACAAATACGAAAATATTGCAGGCTCGGTTCGATTGAGCAAAACTTTGAACAACAAATCGCCATATTGCAAGTTTTTGTTTACCTACAACATTTACCTTCGCTCAATGCTTAAGAGCCTCATCTAACCCATTCTGATATTTTCATGATCTTAGTTTTGTACATTGTAAAAAGGCACAATTTGCGCATTCACAGT
Organism: Corbicula japonica; assembly: GCA_038501625.1. Taxonomy (NCBI): domain Eukaryota; kingdom Metazoa; phylum Mollusca; class Bivalvia; order Venerida; family Cyrenidae; genus Corbicula; species Corbicula japonica. The sequence goes on from JAZAYU010000001.1 coordinate 18,978,045, forward strand.
ATATATATCATAATCGTAGTTATCAAAACTATATATGAATAAGAATGGTATTTATCGTAATTCTAACGTTACAGAAAAAAGTAGTAAAAGACAGTTTGTTTTTGTTAGAAGTAGAAAAACATTGTTTCCTCATCGACATAAATTTCAGCAAACTGGAACAATATATTCTAGCAATAAATAAACAATCATCCAAAAAGGAAATGATCGGATTCTTTTCTTCTGAGATATCATTATAAGTAATACTGTAGGCTAGCTGTCTTTATTGCCCTTTAAAAAAGGTTAATATTATACAACGACTTTAGACATTGCAATTTAACAGCAGAAATATATATCTCGAAATTATTATAAATGACTGAAACGGTTTGGGAATTTAGACTTAATATTACAGCATTGAAGACCCTATAATTTGTGCTAGGACACAAAAATGTGTGCTGTGTCATGTAAAAGCAATTCAATAAGTAAAAGCAATGATGAAACCAAAATTCGTCTGGAAGGGATATGTCTATCAAAACTATTGAATATCTGTAAAGACGGGTGAACATATGACCCATTATTAGGAAATGGTGGGCATACAACAGCTAGAGACAGTAAATGAGTGTGAATCAACATAAGACACATTCATACAATTTATGGTGTTTAAGGTTTTATCAATTACCGAAAATTTAGGTCACACGTTTCAAACTACGTGTAATACATAACGTAAGCAACGGCTGTTTTTCCTTGCAAACCATTGTTGGTATGTGACTAACTTTTGCTAGGCTCTGGTATCGGAAAGATCATTGAGTATCAGCACCTTTGGTTTTTCAATGATAATTGATTCTTATGTTTTATATGTGTGTTTTTGCATGCAACATTGAAGGCTTAATGGTGGGCTGAGGTTATTTCATCAAAACAACTTGTACTTGTTTTGTGATATGAGAAACTGTTGGGGCAAGTTTAAGGTTGGTGCATCCTAAAACCTGGTTTAAACCCCCCAGTGGCAATTTATTTTGCCGGTCACCGTTCCAAGTCGTCTTATTTGAATCTAATATACTTATAACAAATATGCTCTATTTTCCTCTCTTCTTTTTCGCTGCGTGGGAAGGCTTTTTGAGTGTGGCGATTCCTGATATGCATATTTCACCCTTTAATTATGTTAGGTTCAATATGTGACACTTGTTTTTAACTGTAATAATCTGAATTTATAAAATAAACAACTGGCCTTATTTTGTTAAAATTAATAACGTATAAAAAACAATATACCGTCATTTTAGCGACAGATGTTAGTTTTACCAATAAACAATAAGCTCTCATAAGCACGAATGAGTAATTTACTTTTATATTCAAATGAGCTATATGGTATTTTTTAAAAGTTGAGCAAGTTGTTGCTGTTTTTGCAAATGACCAATTTACTGTTGTTTATACAACTGAATAATATGTTGTTGTGTTTACTAAGAAACAATTTGCTGTTGTGTAAACTAAGGAAAAGTATGCTGTTGTTGTGTTAAAAAAGAACACTATGCTACTGTGCTTACAAAGGAACACTATGTTGTTGTATAAACAAATGGACTCTTTGCTGTTGTATATACAAAGGAAAACTACGCTATTATGCACACAAAGGAACACTGTGGTGTTGTGTATACAAAGAAACAATATGTTGTTGTGTTTATAAAGAAATATTACGCAGTAATGAAAATAAATAATTTTTCTTGTAACGTTTAAACGCAGTGTGTTATGATGAAGAAATGGACGTTTATGAGGATGATCCCACATGGCAAACTCTTCAAAAATATTTTTCATTCTCAAAATATATATTCTATTCCAAATGATAGTTTGCACTTTGTTTTCGGTGATTTTTTCATTAACTGGTTTTCTTAATACCTAAATATATGTTATCAAAATTGAGATGAGATAATGTAGTAAAATATCTATGATCTAATCTCAGTTTTGATATAAAATATTTAGGAATTTGCTTTGTGGGATCATACTCGACAAACTTCAAGTTCTTCATCATCACGCACGAATGCCGAATCACCGAAGTGCACACTTTCATTTGGAACAGAGTACATTATTCCCTTGTACACTATCAAACACAAAGTTACCAGTATTTCAGTATCCTAGTAGATGAATCAAATTTTAGTATTAATATTTTGTCAAAAGTGACGTAAATAAACTAATACAATGATGGTATTTGTTTTTCTTTAATATACTCGTACTTTACCCGGACGATGAACTTTAAAAGAGGAAAGCATCGTTAAGTATTTTATTTCATGAGTCCTGTAGGGAGAACAATCTATATATTTTTTTCATTTCAAGCATCATGCGTTCAAACTAACATCATTTCCCCTTCCTCCGCCGTAGTTTTCTTCTAAGGAATTAAATCAAGATGTTGAAGCTAACGCTTGTTCTAGGCCAGAAATACAATTTCAATGAATATCGGCGTATCATATTGGAGCTTTGAGAAATGTACGAGTACATTGAATGAGAAATCGATGAAAATGTGGCTCCGGTTTCCTCTTAGATTTTAACAAAATTATAATACGAATGTCGTTAATTTTTCCTATGGGTAATAGTCTTCACGACCTACATCTAAAGAACAACTAATTTCAACAAAATACATGTACACTAATCATGCCAGAAAAAAATCTAAGTATTGCGACTATTAATGAAATTTGCAACTCTGAAGAGAGTAAGTCTACTGCAAAAAGGCAACGTTCACGCATACTGGCGGCAGGATCGCAACAACGTGCAAAGAGCCGATAACTCACCGATTTGTTTTTACTTTTTGCGACATGACCGAGTGACCGGTCCTTCGTGAATATTAAAGCTTTTCTAAATTTTAAGTTAATTAAACTAGAAGCGTGAAAAATATCGCATTAATTAGAGGATTGTGCAGTATAGCTTGATATAAGGAAATCTCAGCGCACACGTAAACTTTAAAATTACTTATGTCTAAAAATGCCGTAACCAGGTACATTGCCCCAAAATGCCGTAACCAGGTACATTGCCCATAAAGGTCGAGTTATACCGAGCTTTACCGAGAGTATTTACAGGGTAACTGCCGGTACCTGCGCAAATATCGGCACGCTATTCGTCGTGTACCTGCCGATAAAGATACACATACCAAGACGGGAATTATTGCGCGACTGTCGGTACCCAAACACAAACCGCGCGACTGTCCATCACGCAGAAATACAAACACGGTTGTTATTGTGCGATAGTCGTCGCGAGACTACGAATACACGTAGTGAAATGAAAAATCCATTATGGTCACATATTTTCTGTCTCTAATTGTTGAATTAATGCTGTAACACGAATCTCGTCTAGATCTAGACAGTTTCGTTTATTCCCAGCCTTTTAAGAAGCTTGGATGCCCATTTGATTGCCGCAGCAGTACCAGTGAATTATTTAACGAGATCGTCTCTAGCCTTCTCAATTACACATCACCAAATACTCTTAGCTGTATCCGGAAAAATAATAAAAACTCGTTCCTAAATACGTTAGGCGAGGATCAGTTTTCGGTATATTAAAATACTAGTGATTGAAACACCAGTGTTTGGAAATGTATAACATAAATAATAGCAAAAATTCGTAAAAGTACGCTCGCTTTAAAAATAAAACAAATCACTTTCATTTCTCATTGATTACCTGAACAGACAGGTGGCTAACATGCCTGCTCTTGCACAAATTACCCAGACAACCTGTTTGACCTCATATAACATTTTGCTGCATCATTACATTTGTGCTCGCTTTAAACATAAAACAAATCACTTTCATTTCTAATTGATTACCTGAACAGCACGCCTGCTCTCGTACAAATTACTCAGACAACCTATTTGACCTCGAATAAACATTTTGATGCATCATTACGTGCATGGCAAATTTCAGAACCGACTGCGTATTACACTTTCAATGAAACATGCCACAGATCTTTCATTCTTGACAAGATCATTACGACTTTGAGCAATTTCATATCCATATCAATACTTCCCTTAGACATGCTAATCTATTATCTCCGAAATGTGATTTTTGTTAGTTTAAAGCAAATGTTCGTAAAACTGTCGTATGAACGACATCCGGTTTCCATTTCAGATTTACTACTACATTGGCATGTATGATGGACCTTCATCACTACCCTTTAGATGTTCAGAATTGTACCGTGGAAATTGAAAGTTGTAAGTAGCCAAAGAAAACATGATTATTGCTGTGATGTTGTTTTACTAATGAAACTAATGAAACTGATGCAATATATATTTATCATATTTTTTCATAATTCAGCAAACGTCTATCACTTTTATTACTGTAATACTAAGACAAAGAGATATTTAGATGTTAAATATAACAATAATCTATCGCTGTCTCCTTTAAGATTTCTGCCCTATCAAATGTTGTTTTTGTACGTTAAAAACACAAGCGATCATGTACATGTACTTCCAGCACCAAATTTACGCTGGATAAAAACAACACCAAAAAGTAACAACAATGAACTGATGGGAGAATAACCGATGACACAATAGAACGAAATAAGTTTCAATGAAATACTGACAATTCATGGCTCTTAAATCCTCTTCTAACGAATTCCAAGTACTTATAAATTAAAAAATCCCATCTGTTAGGTTAACCAAGGCTGAAATCGGATTTCAAGTATTGAAATATGATGGACAAAGATAGAAAATACTTCGCACGTTTTACTTGTAGTTTTAAATTTAAAATGTACTTTTTATAAGTTTAAATATTGAGTTGCGCTTAACCCGGGGCTAGGCGGCTTGGGCAGTAATACGCATTTCCATTACTGTCCATGAATAGGCTCAATCAAACCGAGCCTGGAATATTTTCATATTTGTCGTGTTCGATGGCTTTCCCTTTTCCTCTATTTATAGAACGAACAAAATGTCATTTTCAAGAAGCATCCAGGTTTTCAACATTTTCTATATTACTTGATGGACTGATTCATCCCAAAAACGTCTTGCCACTTTTATTTAGAACACTATTGTCATATTTTGTTGTTTTTTGATTCAATGCTTATTTCAACATACAGTTTTAATCTCGTAAGGTCACCTACCCTAACTGATCAATCTGAAATGGACATTGATCCTTTATTTCTATGCCAAGAACTTCTTTCCTCACACATGATCTGATAGAGCGATTACTAATGTACATTTCTTCTAATTAAACAAACATTAGTTGTCAATCAAGAGAGACCTTATATAGGAAAAATCCACTAACGTTTAAATCCTTGTCAGTTAAGAGATAAATGGGATCAATGGTGATGAATAGGAGAATCATGTCGTAATTTGGAATAACATGTGTTCGTTCTTGTTTAATGTGACTACATTATAAATAATTGGTTTTCAAGTTTGTAATGTAAAATCGTCGTTTCTTCTGTTCTAGCACTTGTTAAGACATTGTTAGGTGATATCACACAACCCCACATTAACATTCTTAGTCAAACTATTATGATGCTTTCAACGTTCCTTTTTCATCAGTAGCAATGTTCTTGTTTCGCCAATTTCAACGTTTCTTTTTTCATAAATGTCATTGTTCCTTTTTGTCAATTTCAACGTTAATTTTCATTTATTTCAACGTTCCTTTTTCATCAATTGCAACGTTCCTTTTCCGTCTATTTCAACGTGCTTTTTTCATCTATTTCAATGTTTCGTTATTAATCTATTTCAATGCTCCTTTTCCATCTATTTAAATGTTCCCTTTTCATAAATTTAAACATTCATATTTCGTCACTTTAAATAACATAATATATCAGAGGGAAACAGTTTATGTATAAATATTTACAATGAAAATTTGAAATGTCCGTACGTAACACGTTATGTTTTCCTTTGGCTTTCTGAAATAATAATCTTCTAAAAAAATATTGATGAAATGTGTAAGAATATTATTATTATCATTTTAAGTTCTAAAATGATGAAACAGAAATCAGAAGCACGCATTTGTGCGGTTTAAACATTCGGATATATTCTTCTTAGGCAGACATCTGCGCTAAAGGACGGTTTTCCGAGGCAGCCGGGAATCGGAAAACCGAAAGTAAAGCGATTATTAATCTATACTCACCCAACAGTCTTTTTTGTTTGTATTTCGTTTCATAAGAAAGACATAGTCTCTCTTTAATGCTTTATCTGTGATCAGTTGTCAACACGAGTCATCGAGTTGAGTTTTCAACTTTTAAAAATCAACATAGGAACAACTTGGCGTGAATTAAACAATTAAAAAAAACCGTATTCATCAGCAACATGTTTGCGTTTTAATATATCAGAGTTCCTAAAAATCTCCCGGTTTTAGAAAACAATCAACACATTAAAAAGACATTGAATAACTGATTCCAAACATTAACCGTTTTTTTAAAATCCCCGTTGACATATGGAAGAAACAAAACTAGAATACATTGAAAACATATACATTTGATGACAATTAGACTCTCGCCACATAATGAAATCGGAAAATATGGTTCAACCATTATCGTTAATCAATCTTTTTTTTTTTTATACAAAATGGAGTTTCCAAGTAATCTGTATCGATTTTACAATTTTCTAAATTCTGATCCATTATTTTTTGGACATTACATGGAATCGGCAAGTTTATATCAATTGCTAAGTCTTTTTAGCTGACAGTAACAAATTTTGCTTAAAGACCTATTTGTTTTATCCGAAAAATATGGTTTTAAAACTGATCATTAGCGCCAGAAGGAAAAGAGTTTTAAATATATCAGCTGGTTATGGTTACACATACTCATTCAAAACACCAAAGCTGATATTTAACATTTGAATAATATCATTTACATCAGTTACTCGTTTAGTTTGTTTGACTAACATGTCTGGAACCTACCGATTAAATAATTAAGTGGTACTGCAAGTCAGTTTTAGACAAAATTCATCTTTTTAATGCTTTTAGATGGTTATGCGATGGCAGACGTTGAATTGTACTGGCGAAGTAATTCCGTTCACAATGTGGACAACGTCGAATTACCACAATTTGATGTGGTTGAATACAGAGCAATAAATAAAATCGAATCCTTATTGACAGGTAGGTCTTCTTATACCAGGATTATGTTAAATTTAGGTCACAGTGTAAAAGCGTTGCCATATCTGTGGACATGTCTAATAAAATCTTACTGTCCACCACAATGTTAGATTTTATGACTGAAATTCTACGCAAACTACTTCAACGTTCAACAACTTAATCATTTAGTTTCTGGTAATAAAAAATCTATAAGTTTATGACGTCATATCTGATTGTTGTGAGGTAAATTGTTGCGATCATCGACTATTTAGTGTATATTAACCTTTAAGAACCTTGGTCCTTTTCCTAGGCTCTGTTTCTCTTAAGATTGTTTATTTGTTTAAATTTCACTTTAATCAAAAACCATTTATTAGAGTTGGTCAGATAACAATATACACATGTAGATCAGGTGTATCATTTCGATGTGGCTGGCTTACGTAAAACCTAATTGTCCAATAAGAAGGACATTTAAGCCAAAAGCTTAATGAAAAATGTGTGCATGTGATTTACAAAATGAGCCTTATGGGAGACACGAGGGTGTGTGGGCAATAATCAGTATTGTGAAAGCGTTAAAATACTTGTCAAGTGCAGTCATAACAAAATATGATTATACTGCTATAAAGCCCGGATCACAAAGCATGTTTCTACAGCCATTAACAAGTATTAAAAACAAAAATCCGTATCGGTAACAGCCACTTCCACTTCCATTCAAGTGAAGTATAGCATAACAAAATAATAAAAACGCTTCGCAATTTATTACATACAAACGACAAGCAAATCTTGAACAACCCATTCTTTTTTTCCAAACACTGATTTGTTTCGTAATATTTATACCACATTACTGACTGCTACTGTTTATTTCTAACAAAGAGATCTCGTTTATTTATCTTACACGTCTCAAACATCCATTTCTTTGAATAAAACGAATAGATTACTTTTTTCTTCAGAGAAATGCAATAAATTTCATTACCTCACAAAATCATCTGAAATTTCCAAACTAAGCCTTTTAAGCGAAATGATTGTTCGCATTGAACGGCACTACCACGAGAAATCAATCTAAATTCATCTCGTTCCGATCTTAAAATCGCCTATATTCTAAATTTTATTACGGAAATAAAGCACAGTTTCAGGGAGAGCACTTAATTACTGTAAACATTAGCGACTTTTCGGAGAGCATTTCAGAGATATTTGAACCAATGTCATGAACACAGGAATCAGCTAAAAGGAGTTTTGGACATTTATCCAGAATGACCATTTATAACTTCCTCGCCTATCCATTTCGAAGTAAAGAAATTCCATTATATATAACTTGTGTCAATACTGTCGTAATATGTTTATCTCGTAACACAAAGGAATAAATAAGAAAGTGAGAACATAGTATGTATAAGAAATGTTGATAAATAACATAAAAAAGGATTCAAATTTTGAAAAAAAAGTCTAAAGGTCTTTTGTTTGAGACATTTCTGTGAAATTTAAATTCAAGAGGAAGTCAATGTATCACTTACCTAATTTACCGATTGTGTAAATATGAGTTTACATTTCAGGGAAATATCAACGCCTGTCACTAAGTTTCAAGCTGCAGAGAAATATAGGCTACTTTGTATTCCAGACGTATCTTCCCTCTATCCTCATTGTTATGCTATCTTGGGTGTCTTTCTGGATTAATCATGAAGCGACATCAGCAAGGGTCGCGCTGGGTATAAAGTTCTTTATTCATCATCTTGCTTAATGCTGATCTTATATGATTGAGTTTTCCCCTGTGTATGCTTTGACATTTTCAGTTAAACATTTTGGTGTCTTGATAAGTACCAAAGGTAATTCTATAACGTCACATTCATGCTTATCTGTCTGTTCTTATTTTGGTTTAATTAACTGGAGGTTTTCTTGATGTATATTCAATTTCTCCCATAAATTGCATCTGCGTTCTGTCAACACAGTCCCATTATCACTGACAATCGATACAATCATCTCTTCGGCAAGATCTGCGTCACGTAAAAGTGATATTTGAAAATAATCGTAGTAACTTGTTATTCCTAAAACAACAATGACGTATTTCTAGACGAGTTTTTTGTTGTGCGCATCGAACTACATGTATATATTTGCTAAGTAAGAATTAAAAACTATGTCACGATATAGTACGTAATATAACTATTATGTATGACAAAGAGAGATACAGGTCGAACAGATTTAAATTAGCTGACTTCGTTCCGATTAATTATGGTTAACATGATTTCTTTATTTTAATCTCGTTCAAAGTTTAACGGTGTCCTGTGGCTGTTAAAAGCATCTCTATCGTTTGCATACCATCGTTTGGGATGGATCAAAATTGTACTGTTTATTGGTGTAAATATTGAGTTGCGCTCAACCCGGGGCTAGGCGGCGTGGGCAGTAATATGCAATCCCATTACTGCCCATGAACAGGCTCAATCAAGCCGAGCCTGCAGTATTTTCATTTTTGTCGTGTTCGCTGGCTTTCAAAGTTCCCTTTTCATCTATTTCTAAAATTATACATGTAGAACACAACCTTTTGTTAAAAGATTAAAAGAATCGGTGCCGATATTAATACATCCGTTCGTTAGGGTAACAAGATACTGCAAAGTCCATCAAACGATCTGAGCACCAGCTCCTAAGAGATTCTACTTTTTATAACGCTCAAAGAAGTGGCTCTTAAGTTTTCCCTAAAGTCCTTTAGCACCAGTTCCGGTGGAATTATTTTTCTTTTCGTTCTAAACACCGACTTTTGTAAAGTTTTGTCCACACCCTTAGAAGCCGGCTCTTGAGTTATATGATTCATCAAGCACCGACTGTGGTCAAGTTTATTTAACCCTCATTTCCCTAACAACAACACTTGTAAAGGTTTGTTTTCTTCCATACACTTAAGAAAGGCTTACCAACTCACCAATGGCACCGGCACCTCACCCTCCCTAAGTACCAGCTCCTGAGGGATAAAATTTCTCTCACGACCCCTAGAACAGTCCTGTGTAAATTTATTTTCCTTCACGCCCCGAGCTCAAGTTCCTATCGAAATCGATTTTCCTATCGTCCCTAGCACCGGCTCCTACGAATATATAATAATTCCTCACAAACCTAGCAACGGCTTCTGAGGAGATTCATTTTGCTGTCACACCTTGCACCTGTTATTTTGCCCTCACGCAAATTGCACCGGCTTCTTTAGCAATTTTCTTTCCTTCACGTCCCTAGCATCGGCTTCTTCGTAAATCTATTTTCCCTCCCGCCCCTAGCACCAGACCCTATATTTTCCCTCATGCCTCCTAGCAGCAGCTCTTGAAGTATTTTTACTCAATTCTCTAGCAACGGCTTTGATGGAAGTTTATTTGCGAGCTACAATAAATTTTCTCTTTGATTACGACGTACCACAAAATTAATTTTGTGTCACAGATCACAAACATATTTTGAAAATATTTGTGTAAAGAAAATGTTACATTTTAATAAATACCAGAATGCTAATCTTCCTCATTGTGCATACGTAAAAATGTGACATATACATATCAGGAATTGCCACTTACACATCCGCCCCGTCGACAAGAGACAAACAACTTACTAAAAGAAAACCGAGGGCTTACCGCCTTGGAACGGTCAATGGCAAAATAAGTTGCCAGTGTGGTTTTAAACCAGATTCTAGGGTGGCACAGGTGTCCCAAAACGTTATTATATAAACAAACGCGTAAATGTTGTCTTAGTGAATTAGTCCAACGCACCCATCAATGCGCCAAAAGCTTTAAACTCGATAATTAATGTCATTTTTATTTTTTCTAAAGGTATCACAACGGTACTCACTATGACGACGATAAGCAACGGTGTACGATCGTCTCTTCCACGGATATCATACATTAAAGCCATAGACATATACCTTGTCATGTGTTTTGTGTTTGTGTTTGCTGCGTTGCTGGAGTATGCTGCTGTGAACTATACCTATTGGGGAGCTAGAGCAAAGAGAAAGGCAAAGAAAGTGAAGGATGGAGGAATCATTATTCGTGGGATGGATGGAAACACGAAGGAGTTGGTAAGCGATGTCACTGTGTTTGCATTAACATATTGACGAATGATTTCAAAATTAGCGAGGAAATGCTAAAACTCCGAGAATTCGTTCTAATCGCCACGCTGCAATGGCAGGGCTTTTGTTGATCACTTTTCGTTAAAAATACAACTAAACCAGCACATAAAACCTGGTTACGCTATCATTTTCGCGAAGTGACCGTCATTTTTAGACAGATGTTAAGGCGGAAACCTGGAATTGAACAGCATCGTTAAGGTTACAAATAATAACCACATAAATCTGTGCACGCTACCTACTGCACTTAGTGCCACATCCCCACAAAAATGTACACAAAAATGCGGATATAAGCGATATTCCTTCTTTGACACCAGTTCTGCATTAAAAGTGTTCTTTCAAGCCATTGATGAAATTGGCAAAAAACGGGAATCGACTCAGTGCTGCATGCAGGTTGTCAAAAATAGTTTGTTTAGGAGATATTCATAAGATGGTGACAGTTTAAAGAAAAGTAGGTTTAGGAATGTAGTTCTACATTATTATCTCTTTGGGATTATAAATTATCTAGTAATAATGAATTATATTAATTTCAGGAAAAGGAAACTTGCATAGAAGAAGAACCAAATAACGTTAACGTGTCACCTTTGCCTGCAATTCGCAATAGTTACCAACACGTGTTTAATTATGAAACTGAAGTAGCAAACGATCAACCAGTGATCCGCATGGCACCTGTTCTCCCAAGAACTTGCGTTGCTAAGGGATATTCACCTAATACAGTGCTCAAACGGCGCAATGGAAACGGTGTGCAGCGACGAAAACTTCTGTCAACAGTACGTCAGACAGCCAAAATACTGAAACCCAAACTTCCAGTTGTCAGAGATGTTAACGTCATCGACAAATATGCCAGATTATTGTTCCCCGTGTTGTTCATTGTATTTAATATAACTTATTGGGGTTACTATTTAATTAAGCAGTATGAAAATCAAAGCTGACATAATTAAAATATACTCTTCACATTTGTTTTGATTTAAGTTTCATATGTTTTTTATCAATGACTCTTGCACATCTTCACAATTCCTCCTCCTTCACCTCGGCGTCGTGATAATCGTAGACGTCGTCGTCATCACAATCAGTTCCACCACCACATAATGATCATGATCATAATCATCATCTTCTTCATCTTCATCATAACAATAAAACAATACAATCATCATTATTACCACTTACATTTGCGTCATCAAGTTATCATTATCATAGACTTACATTTTATTAACATAAGTACTTCTTTGCGCACAAATGTATTAAGGCAGTACCCTTGTTTTACTCTTAAGACACGTCTAGGAATATATCTTCGATAATTTAGTTCCTGAGTTAGAAAGCTGCTCTTAAGTCATTAACAAATGATTAAGCGGTTTCATTATCAAACTGCTCAACGTCAAACTCTACCAGAATTTCAGGAATTTAGTTGTGGGGCCTTTAAAAAGCCGATATTGTGAAAAAATATGCTGATAGTTTATGTTTTTATTAGCTTCAAAATTGAGCTTAGTGACACAATTAAATTCATTTAATGTGGAGTATAGTGATGTCATAAACATAACTTAGATCTACGAAATAAGTTTTGAATTTACAAATACCGACATAAAATAATATTCTGCATACTTGAACTACTTACTATCTGGTAGACATATTGTTGTTAAATGTTACAAGTTACAAGTTTAGTTACAAGTTTATTCATACAGTCAATACATTTTACAATGTACACATGAGGAGAAAAACAATAATACAGGTACATAAAACGAGGCTCTGTTACAACATACAACAAATGCGGGAAGAGCTACCCGTAACACTTTATGACTAGAACCATTTAAAACACAAATAAAATGATTGTTTTGTATATATTTGTTAACAAAATAGATAAATAGTATCACTTGAATAATTGTAGTATCGATTTAGTAAAATTACAAAATTGTCTAAAATTATGATTTATTCTTTGTATTATTATTTATCAAATAGTAAAAATAAATTATGCTAGGCGGTAAATGGGCCACACCATAACTCGGTGTCATTTAATAAGTCTACTTTCACTTGTATTTCATGATATTCCGTGATTTGTTTTAATTATCCCTTGTTGCAAACAACTTCTAGACAGATACATTTTACTTCTTATCATGTTTTCTGTTTGTTATGACAGCCAGACCGACAATATATTCTTATATACCCTGCCAAGAAACCAAACAACTATATAAGATAGTCTGACAATGACAAACTTGATTATAATTTTAATCAGTATAAATTTCCGTTTATTACAAAAAACATCTGGGGTGCTTTATCTTGTTAACATAATCTTTGAAATCCATTTCAGTGTTGCAATAACAATTAAAACTGTAATCCGTGTTTGATATTAATTTACCATATTTTCTATTGGTTGACATTTATATTTGTATTTTCAAAACATCATGTCGTTCACTTAATAATTGTTTCATTTCAGTTTTTGACTAAGTCCTTTTGGTATTTGAATTTATGGTAACTTAGTTTTCAAAAAGGCTTACACGTATTTTATGTTCACCTAAACAAGACTGTGTGACATCGGTATCGGCGCATTTGTCAATAATCATGAACCCCAAATCTCAAACTAGCCCAGAAATTCACGTATTGGTTTAGTTTTGGCTCCAAATGGATTTAATGTGTTTAAAATAAGACTGACATATGTGTACATGTTATGGCAAGCAATATTAAAGTTAATTAATGAAATTTATTGCAACTCATTATAAGCCAGCTTATAATACCATCCCTTTGAGCTATTTATTGGATAAGGTCTTACTGTATCAAATGTACCTTGTTATGTAGAATGTATGTTACCGAACGAAATACGAAGTACGCAACCTGACATTTATATTTTAATAAAGTCGCGCTCTTTAAATGATAATAAGGTTATATGTAAAATAATAATTCTATAAAATTAAGGGTGTTAAAACTTTTTCAGAATATCTGTGTCTACATTACAGCTTGTATATCTTTTCTATTAAAACAAATAAATAAAGCACAACTAGCTTTTAGCTTCAATGTTTTTCTTTTTCTTTCGTAGATAAATCAATAAATAAAGCATATCTGCGTGTATGTACATTTTATAGCTAGCTATTGAACAAAACAGCGTCAAATGCGTAGTTGTGTGTCGATATTCATCTTTTTTAGTGTTATAAACACATTTAAGTACCTCCAATAGTGCCAAATGAATCAAAATGCTGCTAACTTTCTTACCAATGGTATGTTTAAAATCAGATGCTTGAACACATTTTCCGAATTTGCTGCTTTTACCAGGTACAATTAATCAAGGAAATATTCCAACGAAATCAATAGATACCATACATGTACATGCTTTGTATGCTTAACGAGTGGAATGAATAAAAAGTTCTCGTTAAAATTTCCAAACATGCTGGAGATTCAAAAACTCACATATCCTCTTGCACTAGGTGAATTAGAAGTAAAGTATTAAAGGACTGTAAAATCCTGTTTTTGTTTTTGGACATTGAAGAAAAGAGCATTCCTGCTACATTATCCCTACATCCCCATAATTTAATTACATTGTTAATGGTCACAATAAAAGAAATGTGATGTTTTTGCTTATCAAAATTATCATCCTTAAAGGTTTTTATAAATATAACACTGAACGTATTATGTTAAAAAAAATATTGAATAAACAAATATTAAACGAAAATATTTATTATCAGTTTGATTTTCACCCAAGTTTTACCTCAAATGTTTGTGTGCTTTTGAATGCAACATTGTTGAGCTAAGGGGTGCGTTGGAGTTATTTCACCAAGACAACTTGTAGTTGTGTGTTGATATGAGAACCTGTTGGCGCAAGTGTGAGGTTGGTGCACCCTAGAACCGGGTTTAAACCCCCAGTGGCAATTTGATTCGCCACTGACCGTTCCAATGCGGTTACCCCTGGGGTTCTTATTTTTGTTAATTGTTTGTGGTGGCTTTCTTGAAACCTATCATTTTTATTAACCATTCTCTCTCTCTCTCTCTCTCTCTCTCTCTCTCTCTCTCTCTCTCTCTCTCTCTCTCTCTCTCTCTCTCTCTCTCTCTCTCTCTCTCTTCTTCTTCTTGACTATTCAATGAGAAAAGTTTACTTTCTAAAAACCCGTATTCTCCAAACAGCCAACAAAGAGCAAATGTCTCTTAAATGGTCTTATTACAATAACATGTATATCAGTTTTTGAAGTTTTTCAAAGGCGGTTACCTCTCGGATTCTTATTTTCGTTTTTTTTTTTGTACTTTAAAAAATTTCAGCATATAAAAGCACGCCTTTTTTTACTCTCCTTTTTGACTGTGTGGTGAAGCTGTGATTTCTGGAGGTGGCTCTTAATGATTTGCATTTATAAAAATTTAACAATATTGTCGTGATAATACAATTTGTTTAAACACATCTGAGAATTTATTAATATTCGCGGATATTTGTAATTAAATAATTTCACTAAAACGACATTTTGTTTTCACTATTGAATTCGTGTTATTTAAATTTTCTAAAAATTCTGCATTTCATATTGTTTAAAAATCAACTTAAACTATTACATCACAAATATTAACGAATTTGACTTTACAAGTTGTTAACGTAGGTACTGCCTTTGTTTTTGTTGTTTGGGAGTTGCATTTTTTAATGAGTAGTTCCCAAACAAGATGTTCGTGAAGTTGGCCGCCTAGCAGCCTAGCAGCGTGAAGTTGGCCGCCAAGCAGCCTAGCAGCCTGGCAGCGTGAAGTTGGCCGCCCAGCAGCCTAGCAGCCAGGCAGCGTTAAGTTGGCCGCCCAGCAGCTTAGCAGCCTGGCAGCGTGAAATTGGCCACCCAACAGCCTAGCAGATACTTTGGCTGCTGTGATACTTTGGCTGCTGAGCTGCTGTGGCGGCTGGGAAATGTTGGCTGCTGGGCTGCTGTGGCGGCTGGGATACTTTGGCTGCTGGGAAAAGTTGGCTGCTGGAATACTTTGGCTGCTGAGCTGCTGTTGCGGCTGGGAAAAGTTGGCTGCTGGGCTGCTGTGGCGGCTGGGATACTTCGGCTGCTTGGAAAAGTTGGCTGCTGGAAAACTTTGCCTGCTGAGCAGTTGTGGCGGCTGGGAAAAGTTGGCTGCTGAGCTGCTGTGGCGGCTGGGATACTTTGGCTGCTGGGAAAAGTTGGCTGCTAAAATACTTTGGCTGCTGAGCTGCTGTGGCGGCTGGGATACCTTAGCGTCTGGCCTGTTGTCGCTTCATTGAAGTTAAATAATGCTTTTAAATATTTCTCACGTCAGACTTCGATTTGGTAGCCTAGTATCCTGGCAGTCAATCAGCCTAGCAGCCGGAAAGCGAGAAGTTTTAGACTTAACGTAGTTAATGTAATAACGTTATTTTATATTATCATATCATTAAATTAACGCATTTCTTTCGATATTTCATGTTCTCGTACATTTTTTAGAAAATTAAGTTAATTGAAATTTAAAAAAAAAAAAATATAAAATACACTTTCAAAAAACCAAGAAAATTGCTGATTTGCTATTTAACGAATTATTACGTCAGTTTCATTCAGAAGGAAGACTTCAATTTCAGTCTAACAGCGGAGTAGACTGGCAGCCTAGCAGCCTAGCTGTTTGGCAGCGAGAAGTTTAAAACTTCACATAGGTGATGTTATAATATATTTGTCAGTCTAGCATTCTAGAAGCAGATGGTTCAGACTTATAATCATCATGCCATCATTCAAAAAAACATGTACTTTCATGCTCTTTTATTTTTCAGAAATAAAATGCGAGATTTGAAACAAAAATTAGTACAAGCCATGTTGACATTCGCGCCACAACCAAAAGAACATAGTAAAATGAGCGAAGGCAATTTACGGGCTATAGCGAACGCATATGAAATGTGTCTGTGTATAGTTGGAAGAGCAACAGATCAGTTCCAGGAGAATGTAGAAACAATAATGGGTGTATTTGATTTGTCGATGTCAGATTAGAACTATTTGAAAAAGAAAAATTTTATAATAGAATCGAAAAACACCAAAAAGTGAAAGAAAAATATTAAATCAACGATATTTGATTTTAACTCGTTTTCATAAAAATGTATAAATTTCCCAACTACGAGAAGACAAAAGCGTCAATACAAGTTAGAACAGTAAAGAAAAATAGTTTAACCTTAAAAATCCCTAAATTTTTATTTGCAATCAAACACAAAAAAGAATCATCGCAAAACAAATACAGTTTAAATACCCAAATGATTAAGAAGATACTGACAACAATATGTAAAGTCCTTTTATTTCTCATAAACAAATTTCTTTTCTTTTCTCGCATTATAACAACTTTGGTCAAACCATTTTGCCTTTATATTTACTTGTTTGTTATTGTGAGTATTTTAAGAATTTAAAAAGAAAAGAACTGATCTGTTGCTCTTCCAACTTCACACAGACACATTTCTTATGCGTTCGCTATAGCCCGTAAATTGCCTTCGCTCATTTTACTATGTTCTTTTGGTTGTGGCGCGAATGTCAACATGGCTTGTACTAATTTTTTTTTTCAATTCTCGCATTTTATTTCTAAAAAAAAATAAAAGAGCATGAAATACCGGAAAGTACATGTTTTTTTTGAATGACGGCATGATGATTTTAAGTCTGAACAATCTGTTTCTAGGATGCTAGACTGACAAATATATTATAACATCACCTATGTGAAGTTTTAAACTTCTCGCTGCCAAACAGCTAGGCTGCTAGGCTGCCGGTCTACTCCGCTGTTAAGCTGCCAAATCGAAGTCTTCCTTCTGAATGAAACTGACGTAATAATTCGTTTAATGGCAAATCAGCAAATTTCTTGTTTTTTTTAACGTGTATTTCATACTTTTTTAAATTTCAATTAACTTAAATGTACGAGAACATGAAATATCGAAAGAAATGCGTTAGTTTAATGATATGATAATATAAAATAGCGTTATAACATTACCTACGTTAAGTCTTGAACTTCTCGCTTTCCGGCTGCTAGGCTGATTGACTGCCAGGATACTAGGCTACCAAATCGAAGTCTGACGTGAGAAATATTTAAAAGCATTATTTAACTTCAATGAAGCGACAGCAGCCCAGACGCTAAAGTATTCCAGCCGCCACAGCAGCTCAGCAGCCAAAGTATTCCAGCAGCCAGCCGCCACAGCAGCTCAGCAGCCAAAGTATTCCAGCAGCCAACTTTTCCCAGCAGCCAAGGTATCCCAGCCGCCACAACAGCCCAGCAGCCAACTTTTCCCAGCCGCCACAGCAGCTCAGCAGCTAAAGTATTCCAGCAGCCAACTTTTCCCAGCAGCAAAAGTATCCAAGCCGCCACAGCAGCTCAGCAGCCAACTTTTCCCAGCCGCCATAGCAGCTCAGTATCCAAAGAATTCCAGCAGCCAACTTTTCTCAGCAGCCAAAGTATCCCAGCCGCCACAGCAGCCCAGCAGCCATCTTTTCCCAGCCGCCACAGCAGCTCAGCAGCCAAAGTATTCCAGCAGCCAACTTTTCCAAGCAGCCAAAGTATCCCAGCCTCCACAGCAGCCCAGCAGCCAACTTTCCTAGCCGCCACAGCAGCTTTGCAGCCAAAGTATTCCAGCAGCCAACTTTTCCCAGCAGCCAAAGTATTCCATCCGCCACAGCAGCCCAGCAGCCAACTTTTCCCAGCCGCCACATCAGCTCAGCAGCCAAAGTATCACAGCAGCCAAAGTATCTGCTAGGCTGTTGGGCGGCCAACTTCACGCTGCCAGGCTGCTAGGCTGCTGGGCGGCCAACTTCACGCTGCCTGGCTGCTAGGCTGCTGGCGGCCAACTTCACGCTGCCAGGCTGCTAGGCTGCTAGGCGGCTAACTTCACGAACATCCAAAACAAGTCCATTTCGCTACAGTTAACTAAATCTTAAAAGATAACATTGGCGGCAGTTATCACAGCAGTTTTCTTATGTAAAACATAAACATTAGTAACGAACAAACCGCGCTGTATCCGCGTTTACAGATCTCTCTGAATACAACTAATCAGAAAGAGTTAATCGGGGAACGTTTATGAAAAAGGTCCCGTGAAGTTCTATTTTCCGAATACAGTTTTACTAAAATTAGGAGTGTTAGTATTTGTTTTCCTAATAGGGCTTCCCAGTAAACCGAAGCGACATAGAAATGTCTTTAAGGTGTACTGTAATTTTGCTATAGATTATAAAAAGTAAATTATGGATATCATATAAAATTGCCACATCCAGAAGTCACAGTCTACCGACACAGCCAAAAAGTAGAGAGAAATAGAGAGTTTGTGTGTTACGATTAACACAAAAAATACCACAACAAATTAACGAGAATAGGATCCTGAGGTGTTACCGTCTTGGAACGGTTAGTAGAGAAACAATTCGCCACTGGGATTTAAACCAAATACTATGGTCCACCAGCCCCAGATTTGCCAGATTCAAATAGTTTCAACACACCTTTTAACTCGATAATGTGGCGTGCAAAAGCACACAAACAGATAAAATACAAGAAGCTTACAGCATTATCAAGCAAAAAGGTGAGTACCCAATAACTTTACTTGAATTTGCCTAAAATCGGTCCTTGAGGTACGCCACAGGTTACATTGGCTTGTGGAAAACTGAACACCTAAAAGCAGAACTAATTGACATCTGTCTGATAAGATGAAAAATTCACAACTTACTCTCTTATACGGTTTACTGATACAGGTACATTAATTGAAAGTCTTAGACCAATTTAGCATCCAGCTTACTGCAACTTAAACCACTGAGGGGTTCATATATGCGTTTATTTTTTGGGATATATTTTAACTGTATGGGACGGGTATGTGTTTATTTTTTAGATAGATTTTAACTGTAAGGGACAGGCATGCACTTAGTTTTAGTTATTAGTTTTCTGAAAGAGAATTTTCGCTTATTTTTAGTTTGCGCTTATGTTCGATTATGCACTGGGAAATATTCGAACCAAAATGTTTGCACGTTTGAAATTTTATGCCATCAAGGTTTTTCAGCCCCCGTAAGGAAAAGGTAACAAGGGGCATGACCTCGCGAATTTGGAGGCTGAGGAAGGTCGACAACATTTTCCTGTTTTTGATATTTGCGTACACTTGTCGACGAAATACATGGTAGTTGAACTATGTCATGCAAAAAGCTGAAACCACGGATATCAATTGCTGATCGACGGTTTGAGAACTGCTTCTTTAATTAATGTACAATGTTGCCTTTGTAAACCTTGGCATTAACAGATTCGCCGTTTTGAATGGCAACATGAATATTAGTACATTGAATATTAAGAAAATGTGTCACCTTTTGACGCTCATGAAGAGTTTTGCTATGCACTGTATGTGGCTTCTTTTGTTGCCCATATCTTGTTCGGTATCTTTTTCACTTGGGGTCATAAAACTGAAGCTATGTCGTATTGCCAGTGATAGCATTTGCGAAATATCGACTGTTGTATAAAAGGAACTGTATGCCTTTTCTCAACTAATTTATATTTGATGTTAACGATTCAAAAGTGTTAATCAAGCTTTTGTCAGTGCTAGACTGAACGGGGTTTAAACGTGTATGATATTTATGGAGATTCCTTATCCTGGTTACTTCCCTTTACAGACACGAATTCCGACGTACTTATGTACGTTCGAAATTGTAGTCCTATTTAATAGCAGGACTTCCTACTTTTTCGGCGTTAGCTGTCTAAGCTCACATTTGACCTAGTTTTTCGACCAATGAAATATTGTAAATAAAACTTATTATGCAGCGGGAAAATCAAATAGATTATTTTGATTGGTTATTAGTGGGTCTCGTTAATGATTACCGTAACGATTTTTATATTGTGTGTTAGTATTTACATGGCACTTATATGTTCGGGCATTTTCGTTTTTAAAAGCGATAATTGTATTGGAGAAAAAGATATTTACGGTATAAATAACCAGTTAAGTCAATTGATGGCTTAAATACGATTTTATATGGAATATTCATGGGTGTCAGGTAAACACTCGAGTACAATACACAGTGTAAAACGACAGAGAAGTGCTGATATTTCTGGTCCTTACTGGTTCCTTCTTAATTCCTTTAATACTGATTGTTAATTTCAAATCCAGATATTCAAATCGCCTTGGTGTAGTGGTTATCACACTCGTCTCTCAAGCGAAGGCCCCGGGTTCAATACTCGGGAGGGACACTTTTTTTTTCAGTTAATTTACGTAAACGTTGGTAGATTTCGCTCTTGTAACAAGTTGTTATTATTTTCATTTATTTTATTTTAATAACAGTTATTCGTCATTAGTACTAACTCTACAAGAGGTATTTTATTGAAACTGAATAAAATAACAGTTAATGTTAGACATTCTTCTTTAATCGACGTATTATCACCTGACGAAATTTGTGCACGCTCTTTATTTTATTCTTTATTACATATAAAAATCTTCTCCATCAACGCCGTTTATCTTTTTTTAAAGATATTTCTTGTTCCGTGGTGTAGTGGATGTGACGATCGCATTACACGCGATTATTAAGGGTTTAGTCCTCAGCTTGAGGAACTGTACGGTTACATTTTATTATAAATACTGCAAGCAGATAAATGCCTCTTTGCAATATGCCTAGTTTTTTTAATTTCCCCGAAATACAAATAATTCAGTGACAAAAGTACTAAACTGTGTCTGCTTTACCGCATATTTCCATCTTCCATAGTGACCGGAGTATCGTTATCAATCACGTTTATAGTTTTTGAAAATAGTTCTTATTTATTTTGTTTTCTCAACTTACTGGAAGGCAGGCTATATTAAGAAATAGATAGCGGGAATCAACAATACACATATCAACTTTTCTAAGTATAAACTTTCGTTTTGGGGCACTACTGGCTTGATAATTGGGCTTTTGTTCTAAATCTTTCTATAAAATATCCAATAAATACCAGCTTATGAATTAGTAAAACATTATTCAAAATGACAAACAGCTGACTGATCACAATCATTTGGAGTACTGGCACCCTCAGAATACAAAGTCACATAAATGAAAAATGAGTATGACCACCAAAAGCGCATATAACAGCAAGGAACATTGATCTCATTGATCTAATACACTTCTGACTCTTTTTAAGAATCTTAAGCCAATTCCTGAAGTAGTGTATTTTCAAGTTGCCGAAGATTGCGTGGTTTATCCCTCCTGTTCCATGGCCCCTTCCAAGATCAGAACACATATTTTCAATTGGATTTAAAGTCGGAGATCTAGCGCACCATGGAAATATTCTGACGGTGTTCACTTCAAGAAAACGTCTGGTGTTCGCCGAATGATGACAGAGTGCACCATCATGCATTAACTGCATTCGCATTTGTGCTTGAAGAGGTGAAAGGACAACCGGAACAAGGATTTGTCGCTGATATTCCTTAGAATTTAAGTTCCAATGGATTAAAATTGCTGCAGTCCTCTTATGCATACACACACCAGCCCACAACACTATCACTGAACAACCACGATGAAAAAAATCCGCGTCTACAACATTTTCGCGATTTAACCGTTTACCGATAAAGTTGGTCGTACGCGTTATAGACTGATTTTGTGAATTTGTATTCTGTGGGTGTCCGTATTGCAAATGATTGCGAGCAGTCAGTTGTCTGTCATTTTGAATAATGTTTTAATAATAAATCAGTTAGTATTTATTGCATGTTTTAAAGAAAGTTTTAAATAATAGCCCAATTAGCAAGCCAGTTATGCCCCAGAACCAAGGTGTATACTTAGAAAAGTTGTTAAGTGTATTTTGTCTACAATATTATGCTGTTCTTCAGTGAGGTAAACTGCTAAGTAAAGGGAAAAAGATATGCTTATTTTCTTTCAGAAAATCTTCTTGCAATTATTCCCCTTACACCACATATTCAACATAAAATAATCGCGGATACCACTTCACTTGACGATTCATCAGCCCCGCGATAACATTTACCATTTTTATCTTTCTTTTGAATAGATATGTTGCTGTGTCCATAAAAACAAAATAAGTTGGTAAATTAAGAAATACCACTAATTGCCCGAAATATAATCACTTGTGATGAAGTGATGTGCATTACGAGAGGCTTTCTTCTAATATTCATATATTGCTTCTTTTTTTCACACGAACACGAAAACTGAAATTTATCATAAAATTACGTACTTTATTTTTTGTATTGTTTATCTTACGGAATTGGTATTTTTTGTATCGTTCATTGTTTTCTCGTTTAAGGAAAATCATGCTTTTATCTGGGAATCACACTCCGCTTAACATGGAATGGTATTAATCTGAAAATACCGCATTGAAGGTTCCATATTCAGCGCTATATGCATACCATCATATGGGGACGAAACGAATTTGTACTGTTTGCTTGTCTAAATATCAAGTTACGCTCAACAGGGGGCTAGGCGGCGTGGACAGTGATATCCCTTTCCATTACTGCCAAGAGAAGACAGCCTGCAAAATTTTTATATTTGTCTTGTTCGATGGCTTTCAAATCCACCTTTCATCTATTTTATTGAGATTACTTTAATCGAAATTCCTGCCACTTTAATGAAAAGTCGGGGAAAAAAGAATTATTTTTGGACATATTTTCCTTGATTAAAATCTAAACCATCACATTAAATAAATTACAATATACCATAACTTGCTGATGAAAATGTTAGCGGGAAAGTATTCTCTTATATATCTGTCTCATTTCAAGAACACAAGCGATATTGTAAGTACGACACCGGCAATAGGATAATCAATAACATTTAATGCTTATTAGATGTACTTATAGGAGACATAACTTGGTATTTCATAAATAACTGTATCAATCAATAGCAATAAATACGTCCACTGTAAAACATGTAGGGTACGAAATTTGAATGTAACCGAAAAAATTTATGTTACGGAATTGTTTACACGTTTCGTGAACAATGCTAACGCTAATTCGATTAAGTAGTTTCAACTGATTCTTTGTATTTCATTGTTTGAAAAATCACTTCACGATTTTTTAAGACCAACCATTTGCCATAACTGTTGCTGTTTTTTAAGTGATTAAGATTTTAGCTTAAAACTGAGTTGAGCTTATTTGTAATCACGAGATTTGGTATAATGTATAAATACGTAACACTACGGTTCGTTCTCCATTTACAAGTGGACAATTACATAATTAAATTTAAATTCTTATCACGCGACGTATAATTCAGGTTATCTATCGCAAACAATGTACACTGGCCTTACTAACGGCTAACATATTGCGGTGAGATTTGCATACGTTCCAAATATGAGGTAAATTATTTCGTTTCGTTTCTTTTATGTCTTTATCAACTTTTCCGTACGTTTATTGGTATTGATATCGCTAATAATTATACTTACGTGTTAAACAAGCACTCAAATTCATTTATTCAATATTTTGGTGGGTTTAACTTATATGAATTTTATATCAAAACTAGTTTTAGCTTCAGATATCGTTCTATCTGTCTTTTAATATGTTTTCTGCTTTGATGTAACTTTTAGCTAAGTTGTGACTTTTGCACATCTTTTAATGTTTATGACAAATAATTATTTTATCTGCGGACCAAACAACTCTAAACGAGACATGGAATCACATAAACTATTCCATGCACGCGATATTTTGAGATAGATCTGACACCCTGATTATTAAACAGTTTTCATGCTAGTCTCTATTCTGTGTTCAAACTTAATCTGTCGAAAACATGAACAGTTTTCTTGTTATACAGTTCTTTTTGTGTGAATTATGCCATATTTGCAGTTTAATTTGCTTTATTTTATATTAGAAATAGAAATGAAACTATTTTAATTCCATGCTCAAAGTGAGTTGCGAATGAACACAGTTTTATAATCACGGAGTCAGATTTTTACTGTTTAGGGTGTAGATTTATGCACTGTCAGGGTTAGGAGCCAAAGTGCAATATGATCAGATAAAGTGCACTGCTTATGGACAAGTTTAATCAAACCGAGGCATCTTATTTTCATATTTATTTATAATGTTAGGCGATAACATTTGTTAATCATCATTATGATGTCCGCATCGTACCTTTCGTACCAAGTCCAGGCTAAAAATGATAAGAGTCGGGGTAGAAATAGCATTTTCACGTCAACAGAGCTTGGCTACATAACCCTTATAGGCTACAAAATTTACAACCAAAATATCCCTAATTTACGCTTGTATATGGTATCATTATAATAGTTATATCACTACTGACTGATTTTACTAATGGTTTCACTTCCACAATAATATCTCTTATAATTCGTGAGTTGAGAGCAAAACGGTTGTAACTGCCTAATAATAGTAATGCAACCGTTTTGCTCTTACATGTTACCAAGGACATGTATTCATCGTTATTGAACACGGGTGACTGTTTTAATATTTCAACTTTATAAAACATCACGTATAAGAAAAACACTTGCAAAACCTCTAACTTCAAATGACAAATAATATAAATTTTAATCAAGTGTTCTTTTTTATAAAGCCAATTATGGAGTCCAGCGAAGTCTGTATTGGAGGAGCTTCCAAACGAGGAGTTTGCAAGATTGTCATTGGATACCAAAGCTACATCAACACGGTTTATTCACCCGGGTACAGAACCTCTCGTCCCTCCGATTACCCATTCTAGCACATATCTGATGACAAGTGTTGATGACTATCTCAGAATTCTTCAAGAATCAGGATACATATATGGCAGACTCGGGACTCCGAATTCCGACGCTGCTGAGTGTGCCATAAATGCACTGGAAGGTGGAGCAGGAACCCTCGTATTCACGTCCGGAATGGCGGCAATCAGTGCAGCTCTGATTGGTTTCTTGAAAGCAGGTGACCACGTGATTTGTCAGACTCCTTGCTACAGCGCCACGTTTGATATGCTGGACAAGATTCTTGCCAAATACGGGGTTGAAACGACCTGGGTCCCGTCTGGATGCGACGTTTCAGAATACGAAAAGAATATAAAACCAAACACCAAACTGATTTACGGAGAAACCCCTTGCAATCCTATGATGACCATATTAGATTTAAAAGAATTCGGCAGGCTTGGAGCTTCGAAGGGACTTCTAACAATGGTAGACGGGACATTTGCAAGTCCTTTTTGCCAGCAAGCCATCAAGTACGGTATAGATATATCTGTTCACAGCTGCACGAAATATCTAGGTGGACATAGTGATCTTACTGCTGGATGTCTTACATTTAAAGACGTTCAACACTGGAAAATGATGAAACGATACCAAAGTACCTTAGGGGTGCAACTTTCTCCGCATGACGCAAGTTTGTTGCTGAGAGGCATTAAAACCATCCATGTTCGCATGCCAAGACATTCAGCAAATGCCCTAAAGGTAAATATCTGAATACACGACGCAAAACTACAATAACTGTATTTGAAAGCTTTGAGTTTAGACGGAGTTTTTTCGATTTTGGTTTTTCGTGATTGTGAAGATATCTCAAATAGTCAACAATTGTTAAGAAAACAATAGTTTCCAGATAGTTTAAACAATGGCGAAACGGCGCGACAACTTCGATTAACCACAGAAATATGTTAAAATAACTTTATCATTTCCTAAATATTTTCGAAAGATATAGGCGACCAAGTGTGAATAAATAGTAATCTTTATATATAAATAGTTTAAAAGGTATTAAGATTTATTCACTTAATATTTACAATAAAAACGTATCATAATATTGTTTGTGATGTGATGCTTTATCAGTATGTTTGTAGAATAACAGAGAAATGCTCTGGCTTAAACATATCCGTGTATTAATAGGTGGCTGCTTTCTTAGAAAAACATCCAAAAGTGTCGACGGTTAGATATCCAGGACTCGAGTCTCATCCCCAATATGCGATAGCCAAGCGACAGATGACTTATTTTAGTGGAATGATTGCTGTAGAAATCAAAGGAGGAGTTAATGGCGGTAAAGCATTTGTAGAGGTAAACAACAATACCTGACACAATTAGAACACTCATAATATATCATTGACTTTCATAATTTTAAAAATATAAACATTATCTATTAAGTTTTGTATTTTTCTGAATATATGCCAACATTAAAAATTTCAAGATTGATCAGATAAAAAAATTAATGGTGATTTTTTTTTTCATTCGACCAGCTTTTCCGGTGATAATTTACTGGCTTTACTGCCATTTGTTACCTTCTTTTTAAGATTTAATTACCTCGGCTGCCCTTAAATCAATTAGTCTATGTTTTCTTACAATGTCTTGTTTGGATTTTTCTTTTTATACTATCGACTATTTCTATTATCAACTTAAGATGTCTTTCGACTTTACCCAATGAAATGAGCTCCTGATAACTAATTTTCAAGGACAAAACCCCAGTAGAAAATGTAATTATACATTTAGAGAAATGCTGCTGTTAGAAAACAGACACTTTGTACTTCAAATTTGAAAACCGACAGCATTTAGTCACAAAATACAAAACCATTACTTACCGCATTGGATCGTTAAAATGCAAAGTATATTTTCCATTACGAGTTTAAAACCGGTTATCACATGCAACGACCTCACACTTTCCTAGCAGTTTTGTATTCAAAAGCATACAAATCACAAAAAAATATAAAATTGTCCATAAAATTTAGTGTTAATCGCACACAATGCTGGCTTAATAACAAAATACCTAAACGTGTTTAGTTCGTAGTTCTAGTCTCAAAAGAATTGTAAAATTATAACAAAGATCGACTAGGTAGTCAATTTGTTAACTTGAGCAACGTCATGTTATACCTGATATATTTTAAGAGTCATTTGTTGTTGCAGAATGTCAAATTAGCACAGCTAGCAGTTTCCCTAGGAGGTGTAGAAACACTTGTACAACATCCGGCAACAATGACACATGGTCCTATGATTATGTCCGATGCTGAAAGAGAAGAGGCTGGAATAACACCAGGATTTGTGCGGATAAGGTTATATCTAAGTTCCAGGCCACATATAATTCAGATTATCAAAACATTTAATCTAGGTCTGATGGTCTTTTAAGCACTTTGTGCAGTCGGGTGACCCTAAAAACTCCCTGTGCTATAGACAAGTGAAATATGCATATCAGGAATCGCCACACTCACAAAACACAGCCTCCCCACGCAGAGAAAAAAGAAGAGAGGTAAAGAGAGCATATTGTTATAAGTATGCCAATTCAAATAAAACGAAACAAACAATTAAAGACGTAGATAACCCTTAGGGTAACCGCCTTGGAACTTTCAGTGGAAAACAAATTGCCACTGGGGGGTTAAAACCAGGTTCTAGCGTGCATCAACCTCACACTTGCCCTAACAGGTACTCATATCAACAAAGAAGTACAACTGGTCTTGGTGAAATAACTCCAACTCACCCATCAGCTTAACAATATTGCATGCAAAAGCACACAAAACATATATAACATACGAAGCTAATAGCATTGCAAAGCCAAATGGCGAGTACTCGATGATATTACCGAGATCAGAGTACCTAGAGTTAAATTGGCAAGAACACGATGACAGGAATAAAGATGACAGAGGCAGTTTCCATCATCACACGAAGATAACGTTTATCACAGTCACCTGTCATCAGCGCCGTTAAAAACCATGCTCTGTCTCATGTTTTTTGTGCGCTTTGGCCGTGGACGTGAAAGTTCGGCTTCTGGTTTAAACGTCTTCCCTTTTAAATAAGCCAGTATTAGTCAGGTAGTGGTATCACACAATGTAAATACGTTTATCAGCGTTTCTTTCTTGTGAAACTTTCATTTTTGATGTAGCTGTCGCGGGTGAGTACTTGGCTATGCGATGTGGTTGTAGAGCTTCTGGTTTGATTTCAGTTATGAGCATATACCATTTCTCGATTTTCAAATGCTATATTAAGGGCAAACGAATATACAGCATACTGCTTCCAAGGGCAATTACCTGCTTTATGCTTTTTAAAACTAAAAGTAATCATGGTAAATGACCTTTTCTTCTGTAGTAACAATATTAATATATACACGTCTTCGATATTTATGATTAAGCATGGTTTAAAACAAAACTTATATTATTTTTTCTTGTAATTTTAGTCTTTAAAATTTCTTAAAATATTTGAGGAACTGTAATGTACATTTTATTTTCTTTCAGTATTGGCTTAGAAGATCCTGACGACCTCATCAGAGATTTTCAGCAGGCTCTAGATCACGTAAATGCATAAACTAAACAGCATGTCTCTATAAATCTTTAAGCGATAAAAATATCTCAAAATTGTCAGCGGATGGATTGCTAAAAGACACTCACACAGGAATTATTTTGGGACTCGCCGTCAGTCAGCAAAGAATGTGGAAATAATATAACATGAACAAATAAATCTTAAATGTTTTAACACAGGTTAACATGCGTTTTATTTTAGTTTCTTTATGAATATACTAGAACCACATTTTGAACAATATTTCTTTCTGTTTTTTCTTTGTTTTAGTTTGTGCTTGGTAATAAGAACATGAATTAGCCTAAACTAAAGCTGCAACTATAAGTACATTCTTAGATAAATACATTTCTTCACTAAATACATGGTGGCAAGTATTTTCCCCAAAATTCATTTTTGAATGTTTAGCAGTTTTTGAAATGTTTGCGAAACCTTAACATAGATATATGCATATACTTTAGATACTTATTATATCTTTGTTGCTAATGTATCTCTATACTTCTGAGGAAGATTTATTTTAATATCAAGATAACAACATTAACAATATTTACAACACAGCTTAACACTTTTTTTTATCTTTTTGCACCACGGGGCCGAGTTTAAGAAAGAATCTCGGAAATAACTTATGAGCTCCATCGGTTTCCATTATTTTTGGAATCGAGCTGTGATCTTGTCGAGGGTGATCAATTTTGAGAAATGCTGTATGTATTCACCCAGTTTGCTTTCATTGACTATTAACCAAATTTGTTTTGTGTGTTTGCATGTTGTTCAAATGAAACATTGTGAAGTAAGATGGAGTGTTTGAGCTGATTTTGGTGTCGCCTTTTCAAAAAATAGTGATTCATAAAGGAACCTATTGTCTGTCCGTCCGTGTACAAAACCTTTACTGCCTATAAACAGGCTCAACGAAACCAAGCCTGCATAATCCGTCTGTTCTTTTCTGTTCAGTCCTATTACCAATCTAATGCCTCGAAACCAAAACATATCACATTAACATAATTATGATAAACAACTAATGCAATGGTGTAGGACAGCCATTCATTTTATAAGAGGCTACAACAAACCAAAACAGGCGAAGTTTTTACTTTAGATCAAATCCCTATCTTGTGACACAAAAAATAAAATAATGGTTTCAACTAGGAAACCATGCATACAAAACTTCCCCGACAGACAAATGTTTTGCTCTGACTGACTCAGGCTTTCCTTTTTGTTAATATTTTGAAATTGATCATTTGATAAGCTAAGCTCTCTTTTCCTCTCTATTTTTTTGGCTGTGTGGGGCATATGCTCATTCCTGCTACATGTATGCATATTTGTTTTTTTAAAGATCTTTTAGGATCCGTATTTAAATACACAAAGGCATATTTATAATCTGCATATGCAGAATAAAATATCGATTATTGGCAGAAATGCGCAAAATAATGGTTATTATCTAAATTAAACGCAAGCCTTTATACCTCGAGGTGTTGTAACTGAATGGCTAAGCTAATGTGATTTTGACTAAGCTAATGTGATTTTGATGTTCAAAGAAAGACTCAACATAAAATCTTGTTATCTAGTTGCAATAGTACAAATTTTTTAACAGATCAGCAATGTGCGATATCGGTAGCTTTAGAAGTGTGGTTATTATTATTTTTCATTATTTTAAATACTCACTGATTTAAGTATAACGGACAATGGTTTGAATAAAATTTAATTTAAAGTGAGATACATCAAACTCTCAGACTGTTTATAATGAGCATCCGGAATTGATCCCCTCCCCAGAAAACACAGCCAACCCACACATCCAAAATGCAGCAGAGGGGTTAAAAGAGCATGAGTTTATAAAATGATAAATTTCCATTGATACAATTAAAACGTGTGTACAAGGTATTCAGATATGTTAAGTTTAGAAGGTTTTACACAACAGTAAATTCAGAAGACAAAAACGGCTTATATGCTAAATGCTAAAATGGAAATATGATTTTGGCATAAATTTTATCACCATAATGAAGTTATGTGTTAAACATTCAAATGATTTGTTATCAGTACAGTTCGATACACATCGCATCAGGAACACACGAATGATAGAATTGAAATCATGAAGAAGACCAGTGCTGTATTTCCGGAAGTCGAACAAGAACAAATCGTTGGCAGTATTATGGGTGTTGTTATGTGTTCATCATATACTTAGCAATATGACGAGGTAGAAACAAATCTAATAACTGTACGATGCAGGTTAGGTTGTCCTATGGCAGATTGACGAAACTGGTTAAAACTAAGTTCACAGGCAGGTATATCAACAACACATGAGAAAGACTCACAATATTTATTATTTTATAATATTGATAAAATGTCAAAGAAGCTAACAATCGATACGTTTCTATCTGATCCAATAATACGCGCGACAGCGTAGTATGTCTTTAATAGTAACTGGCTGGGATTGAAGTATTTTTTCCCGCTTTTAACAACACACACGAGGCTCTCAATTATTACGCAATTCTGTGTTTAGCTGGTTAGTTTCGTCTAGGAGACTTTTATTGTTACATTATCCCACATAATGTCTTAAGAAAACAATTATTGCGTAAAAGTATGAGAACAAGAATCCTGTGACGAAATGGAACATTTCAAAGGTTAACATCAACGTCTTGTCTGGCTATTTCTAAAATGCATTTTCACAACATATCTCGTCATCAAATTTGTAAATGCCGAACATCAGAATTGATTGTATTATTCTCCTTTACATGTGGTAGAATAAACATATGCCGAACAAAAACATGGCCATACTAAAGCGCTTTCAAAGTATAGTAAATATTGCATTTTATGCCTTTAAACTAGAACTTGACTTTCTTTCTTTACTTGCAAATTACAACTGTATTTTGATAGCAAGAAAATTGCACATTCTTTGAAAAGCTGATTTAATATATAATGTCTATATGGCATTTTAAAATGAAATACAAGAAAAGCATTCAGGTGCAGTAGTATGAAAACTTAGATAGTGGATTCACATGAGATTTAATGAGACTATGTACATTTGTGTTTCTGAGAACCTCAAATTACACGTAAGTTTTTTCACAACCATACAAATTTATTGTTGAGAATCTTTGAACGTGGCATAACTCAAACACTTTTAAGTCAGCAGTAATTAGTTATATTGACAAAAACAACAAAACAGCTATTAAGATGATTAAGATGCATTTCTCTTTTTTCATGGCAAATTAATAAAAAACTAATTGAAGTTTACAGCAAATCATAACAGTTTTAAGTTTTATTGTTTTCGTAAAACTCACAAATGTGTTCTTGGGATTTTTTTTAGTTTGCAGTTGCAGTGGAAATGGCTCTTAAACGTTGGCAAAAAGATAAATTCTGATGGTATTTTAGACAAAATGTGACCTACATTATTGCCTACGTGTAACAAATTAAAAAAAAACAACAACAAAAAACGTGCATGTCTGATATTCTTACAACAGTTAGGTCTCAAAAGGATGCATTTTCATGAATTTATATATACATTTTTAATAATAAATCAACAAGCAGATGGTCGCGTTACTTGTTCTTCCAAACTGAATTATAAAATATATACGTTTCTAAAGAAATACATGACTTTTTTACGTCATAATTTTGAGCCTAACTTTAACAGTCTGTTTACTTTAAGAGAAATATAACTAGGAATATATCCCTTTTAAGTGAATAAACCCCCTTAAGAGAGTCTTTAGTGATTATTTCGAAAACGCTTAAAAGGACTGCCGTGGACTTGCTAGAAGCCCTATCCGAAATACTGCGTTCTGATGTTACGTGTAGACCGTAAATAAAAGCCAGAAATAATGACAATGTAGTCGTTTTTAAAACAAAGTTTAAATTAAGAAAAGAAATATGGATAACTGTAGTAACGAAAATATATCAACGTTTCTTGATTTATTTTGTTTAATATCAAAACAGAAAAATGAATATAAGGAAAAAGGAACTTAAAAAGCCACCGAAGGCTCGGTTTGATTGAACCTTTTCATGGGCAGTAATGAAAATTTATATATCTGTCCATGTCTCAAGTAGCGCTGACATCTTAATGACAGTTTAATAAATTACAGATGCGTTTAATTTTGTGACTTGTTTGTACAGTGAAATAATGGATAGTTTTTGAATGGATGAATACGTTTATTATTCACATGAAGACGAGTAGTTGAAAACCATGTTTTGCTATTTTATTATTAATCCTTCATAATTGTTTCGCCGAAACAAGAGAGCGCCTGTCGTTGGCATACAGCCACACGCCACACAGCCAAAACGTAGAGAAGAAAGAAGAGCATGTGAAATAAAATAATCAGTTTCAAAATAGACACCTCATAACATTTACGAATATGAGAACCCGGGGATTAACACACCTTGGAACGGTATGTTTTTTTCTGGATTTGGCCATTTTTCTGATATGCATATTTCAAGTTTTTGACACAAGTAAAGTGTATGACACGCTTTATAGCAGAAACCTGTTTTAATCGTTCCTCTCTTCAAAGGGTATTTGGCGACTCATAATTTATGTTAACATCCGAACTACACAACAATAAAACATTTACAATTTGATTATTCAGGCTATCAAAGAGGGAATGATTTCAAACAGTGCTGACAGATTTGTCTGTAAAGATCTGCATTTTGTGTTATCAATCCATGTAACTTAGAACAAATAATACTTCTTCTGTACCTCAGTTGCAGATAGTTAGATTGTTTCTCAGAAAACATGATCTAAAGATTTCGGTCGATTTCTCTTATGTTTGATATTGAGCCATTCTGTACTGGTAGAGTTCTTATATTTTTGCATCTTTAGTTTCATGAATTTACATTAATTGGAATTGTAAATTGCTGAATGGGTCTTACCTTACACATATTTGAACAAATTACAGACAAGATATGTTTGTAGAAAACGAAAAACAATGGTTTTGTTTGCAAAATAAGCACTCTATAATTGCAATGTACTTACAAAGCAGTGTTTAGCTATTTAAAACATGTTACTTTGTCTGGAATAGACAGACGTTGATTTCATCTTAAATATAAAACTTAGCATGCTGCTTCGGCAAACACAATTTGCTCTTTCGTAGCATAACAAACGATATACACAAAAGAAATTCGGAAAATAAATTGTGTTTACCTTATCATGCTAACCTCATTGCTGGATTTGTCTGGCAGTACTAAAATAACCAGAATTCATTAATAATAGCAAAAATGTGAATATTATTTGTATTTTTTCATAACGAGGTTCTCTATTCCTGTATCTATGGTTGCAACAAATTGTCTCCAGGTATTTCGACCTTCATCAATAGCATCAATACTGCTGATTAAATAAAAACACAGACATAACTCTTTTGTAAGACTATACGTCTTTATGTGCGTTTTCAGTAAAGTAATATTTTCTTTGTGGCTGCAACAAAACATTGTCCCAAGCAACAAGTCATTTTTTTTGCTTGAAATTGTGCAAGTCATGACACTCGTTGACTTTCATAAATTATACAATCTACATTGTCATTTTAATCCATTATACACATTATACGGCATTACAAGGAATGCCGATCCATTACATCGTTATACTGGCATTGAAACGTTAGTCTAATTAGAAGTTCTTTTTTTAGTTTTCTATCTTTATATTCATAATACAATTCCCGGTCAATATGTATGTTATAAATAGTGAGGTCTAGAAAATTTCCTACATGAAGCTTAGACATTTGGAAGCAAACTGGTATGCTTTTTTGGGCAATTTATTTCTCTATATAGAAGTTTCTAAAAAACTTATAGTCCATAAGCTGTAGAAATTTCAATATATATTATTATGTGTCAATGTTTGTTTAAAGAACCACCAGTAAGTATGCATACCATAGTTTGGTCGTTAACTTAAAAAAATTAGGATTCATTCTGTCGAAACAATGTGTCCTGTAACTCTTTACTTTACAATGTACCCATAGGATACTATCTTTAAACTATTCAGAAATTAGTAATCCTGTAAGCGGTTGATTATGTTCTATTTTAATAATACCCAAAACATTCACTTGAAACTATTCGGCTTGAAATTCAGAAACCAAAGTTTGAGTCTATTTTAAAATTTAATGTTAATATACTCTCACAAAATGTGAAATATGCATATCAGGAATCGTCACACTCATACATGTAAAAGACCACGAAGTGAAAATGAAAAAGAAGAGAGAGGAAAAGAGAGCATGTATTTATAAGTTTGTCAAACTCAAGCTGAGACATGTGTTTCTTGATTTATCGCAATATGCCTCTAATAATCAACAATTATTTGCTCAGGTTTATTGTTTAAATCGTATCTTAAATTTGAGTTCAAAAGGGAAAAGGAAACAAAAAGAAGGCATTGGTTTAACTTGGATTAAAAGATAAATCTCAATTTAATATTTTGATTACACCTAATGGAAACGTGTGATTTTATTTCCAACAAAAGTGTCAGTCAATTGGTCTTTATCAATAAGTCAAGTGTTTTCTTTATCAATTAGTCAAGTGTTTTCGAATACGCCACAAAAGATCGTTCCAAAGTTGCCATAAGCAATCCATTTTAAAACAAGCAATTGTAAAAATCATTAAATAGGGCTGGAATGTAGTGTGATTTATCAGTTTGAACGCATTTTTCGCTTGTTCGGAACTTGATCATTTATAATAGCTCGTATTCATATTTGTAAATTATGCTCTTTGTGATTAGTTTTCTTTAAACATATTTTAGTTCAATGTTTATTAATATATATACTTCTAAAACTACTTGAATCCAAAACATAATTTCTATTGTTTAACCCAATGTCATTTACCATTTACAAGCAGCACCAAGCTGCCTCTTCATCACTAGAATGGTGTTTTTATGGTATTATTTTGCGCCCGATCCTGAACTAGGCCATCTTTTTCATATATTTAAATATATCGGGTTTTTGTGGCTTTAAAAGTTATCTTTTCATCTTTGTCAAGCTGCAGCGAGTGTAATGCCTTGATATTTATTCTATTAAAACAAGTAATTACGATATTAAAACACTGCACCTTATGATAATGTAGGCATTTCTCATTGAACATTAATAATAATAACACCTTTGAGAGGGTCCATTTTACGTGACGTCACACAGTTTAAACCGGGTAACCGGGTCGGATGTCAAACCCGGTTGATAGAGGATATAACGGTAGTATACATTCGACACAAGATTAATATTCGAGAAAATGACTCAAGCCATATTAAAACCCCATTTACTTGTACATGATTCAGATTGACAATTATCGCATACAATTTCAACTAGATGATCCACGCAATCATTCACATCATAGACTGTTACTGGAGGAAATATCGTATAACATGTTTGCATATGGCGGATGTAAATGGCGGATGTAAATGACAATTTGGGCTACGTTTAATCGATAATGCATAACACACAGTAATAAACAAAAACTATCGACGTATTTCGCTGAACACAAATTTAGACTCACATGACTAGCATTGAAATGTTAAATATTGGCGAAAGAGATGCTCGACCTGTTTGTTACACCATAGTTTGCGGTTAAGGACGCATACAGATACCTCCAGCAGAACCACACTTTTCGCCCATCATGAATGCAACCAGGTGATCTATTTTGAAAAAAAAACGTTTGA
Organism: Corbicula japonica; assembly: GCA_038501625.1. Taxonomy (NCBI): domain Eukaryota; kingdom Metazoa; phylum Mollusca; class Bivalvia; order Venerida; family Cyrenidae; genus Corbicula; species Corbicula japonica. Next base: position 19,014,758 of record JAZAYU010000001.1, read on the forward strand.
AATATTTGTTGTGAAACTCGGGATACTTTGTTTTTGCACAATTTCAATGCTTTTAGTCATTGAGCCAGAGATTGCTTATGCAGATTTTCACAGCGTTTGCTACAATAGTTCTTTTATAATAAAACCGAACAAATAATCATGCTATCTCAGTCGATAAGTCGAACGAAACAATATACCGTTTCAAATGCGTTTCCCAATGTGGTTCTACGTGCGCATATTCAAACCTTTAAAATTTAAAAGAGCACAGCTCTTTTTAATGAAGGCTATCAATTTAACATATTATATATTATATTATGTATATTTATATTAATGAGTAAAACCATATTTTTATCCTTGTATGCATCTCGAGGCTGGGTTTCAGAAGTGTTAATAAGTGACCCTACATAGCCCTGTTAGTTGAGATGTAAAAGTCTACATTTTGCCTGCAAGTTACAAACTACGGAGAGTGGAGCTGGAAAACACAATTAAGCTTGGCAATAATGGCACTTTCTGTACAAATGACGAACACAAAGAACTGCAGCAATTTTTTATTATCTTACCTTACTTTGTCTGAGGGTAATAAACTTACAAAGAACTAAAGAATAAAAGACAAATATTTGTGATGCAATCTTAGTTTCTTGTATTAACGAGGAACAATAAACAATGATTGGTTTCCTATTTGGTGCAGCAAATTGCTTTCAGGCACTTCGACCTACAGCGATATATTTCAATGATGATAAAAAAGACTTTTATCAAATGTATATAAATATGGTGAATGTATGAATTTTATAGTCGTAGGTATAATATGTCACAACTTTCAGTAAAACTTTTTTCTAGGTTCATAAATTCAAATTAGAAATAATGTCTTCGAACAATGTTATATTTCGTTGATTTATATTTTATGGATCGATCTGCCTACGAAATAAACAAAAATGTAATATTCGAAGTAATTTATTCGCATTAGCGAACTTCTTCAGCGTAGCTTTGGACCTTTTCCACCAACCAAAATGTCCTGAAAGTGACACTCGAGACTTCACGTTCTTTATCATTGTATCTTTACAGAATATTTCTTGTTTGAAATTAATAGACACTAATTTAGTAGGTAACTTGAAGAAATTATGAAAAGCATTATTTTATTAATATTGCCAGGTATACAAAAGTTACAGAAGAGTAGTTACAGTAATAACTGGTTCCCCGCTTGCCACCGCTTTGTCACCACACGGTTTTATAACATGTTACCCGACATAGCTTAATAAAGCTGTAGCACCGAACATGTTTATAATACCATTTATCATTGTACATTTCTGCAAGTATTACTTCGCTTGACAAATCTTTAGGATATACTTGTCGTTTACGAAGTTATACGTGCACAAACGGACAATTATCACGTATATAGCACAGAGCTTATAGATTTCTGTATGAAATGTGAAAGTACACATTTCATTAAGCGCAGACATCTATAAATGTCAGCATGTAAAATGGTTTTACGATTGGGGTCGAATTAAGGTTTCCACGAATAAAATTGCTTCAAATGTGCATGGTCAAGGTTGTAGAACTACGGGTCGAATGTAAATTATTAATTTTTTTACATATAGAGCTAGCAGTAATAAGGTTGGAAACTCGAATTCTTTAGAATAGTCTATCGGTTAGACAAATAAAATGTAAGTTACCCTTGTTCTTACATTTTCTGATTGGTAGCAAGTAATCAGAGAGTGAAAGTTACTTTCAGAGAATAACGTTATATAGAAAATAAACATGGAATAGATGAAAAGGGAACTTTGAAGACCCTCGACCACGACAAACATGAAAATATTGCAGGCTCGATTTGATTGAGCCTATTCATGGGCAGTAATGGAAATGCTTATTACTTCCCACGCCGCCTAGCCCCGGAATGGAAACAATTAATATCACCAAAACAACTGAAATATCACAGTCAACGAGAGAAAGTTACTTTTATATATCACCTAAACAAGAAAGTTCATTTACATCCAGTACAATTTCAGGTTGTAAAAATCTTTCGTAAACGAAACAACAAAAGAAACACTTTTTTTGGTAACAAAATCGATACAAGAGCTTTAGGAATCAAATAAGTAAGAACACTGTTTTGTAAATAATTTATATAATGTATTGCGTGTATTTCCCCTTTAATTTAGTCCTTTTCAGAATAACTATCAATAGAAAATCGCCTTATTTTCTATTTATTTGTGATCTTCTTATTAAACAAGAAGCTACCAGAAACGATATACGCTCACGCAGGAATCTGTCTAACGAAGCTGGATAAGGAAGCAGAATTGATTCTAGTACAAAACTATTCGCAGTCCAGTCCGAAGTCACTAGCATGATTTATTGTTATATCCGACATTCTTGCTTACCACACACTGATACGGCATCGACCAAAAAGGGTATTAATTTATTGAGCTTCGCTGTAATTGATCAGATCAGAACGCCGTCTCAGAGTTCCCCTTTTTATTTAGTGTTCGAAATATAATTGAACAATACAAATATAACAAACGTATAAAAAGCAAATAAGCATATATGGAATACCCATTTCAGACAACACGTAACCAACAACAACAAGAACGATAGAAGACAGTCAATATGTGCCCAAGGTTATAAAGCTGAGATTGGAAACCAGTCATTTCAGTCAATCAGATGCTTGAGATTTGAGACTGGTTTCCATGCCCAGTTTTATAACCTTCTTCAATGGATCGCTTCAAGAACGAACATTTTGTGTATTGCAATTATGTTCATCATTAAGCAATTAATAATACTGTGTGTGAGTTTATACGTTTGCTTAGTTTGGGAATAACGAATAAATGTCTTTCATAACCGTAAGCGTGAGACAAGATTAAACGTCTCGAGTGACAGATGAGACAACACGGAGACAGAACAGAAATGCCTTTTAGCGATGTGTTAAAAATAGAATAAAAAGGACAGTTGCATTCAGAAATTGGAGACTATATGTTAACAATTATGAAAGAACTACTATAATAAAAGAGTGGGTACAAATGAATATTTACATAGATATATGTAACATTTTTAACACCCACCAAAGAGCGTTATTGACAATAGTACTGATTAAATGTACGGGGAGACCTTTTACAGCCGTCACGAACTAGAGAAGTGTGAGTATATGGAGTGAAGCAGACTTACGTTCCGAAAGTCAAACGATTTCATGTTTTCTCTCCAGCATGATATTTTTCTTTAAAAGCGTAAAGCTATTAAATTATCGTTGTGACAAAATAAAATAAATCAAAATAAGAATCAGTGTGTGCAATACGTGCATTGTTGGAATATTAGACAGAAGTACAGCTATTGTCACAAAACTCGCTGCTCTTATTGGGATTTTGTGTAATGATTTTTTTAATCTGGAATCTGATTGGTAGTAATGCAATTTTAAGGCTATTTTGAACAATCCTCAACTGTTTATGATAAATTATATCAGATAAGATTGGGTGATAAGGAAACAAGTTTAGGGCTCGCCACACTCCTCCCAACTTTGTCCATCGATAAAAAGAAAAATATCAAAATCTGAATAATGGCAAAATGCCGTTAAATGAAACTTTGCATAAATGTATGTTATTAATGTATCTTTATTTTAAATATGGTAAGACACGTTAGAACAGTAAAGAAAAATAGTGAGATCTAAAAATCCCCACAATTTCTATTTACGTAAATTCACAAAAAATAAACAACACAAAACATCATTTTAAATGCCCACATAAGTAATATGATGCTGACAACAATTTATTGTGTCCTCGTGACAAACATATGTAGACTTTTGGAGGTATTAGTAAAAGTGTGTTTGACCTTCAATTTCCTGGTCGCGTAAACGGATGACAATCACTGATTCCTCTTTTAGTAGTTGAACGTTTTTTACAAAGTACACAACATTTTCTTGTCAGTATCATTGCACTCACATGGGATTTTAAAATTATGTTTTGTATCGCTTAGTTTTTGTGAATTTATGTAAATAGAATTTAAAGGAATTTTTAGGTCTAGCTTTTATTCTTTACTTTTCTAACGTGTCTTACTGTATGCAAAATAAAGATACATTAGAAACATTCATTAATGCAAAGTTTCATTAAACAGCATTATGCCAGTATTGAGATTTTGATAATTTTCTTTTTATCAATGAACAAAGTTGGGAGGAGTGTGGCGAGCCCTTAATGCTGTCATAAATAACAGAAATAACTTTTTTCTTTCTAGGAAATTGCATTTAACTAAATAGTCTAAAACCGCATATTGTCTTATCGTGGCTAGCATCTTGACCTAAACCGTCTGGACAGAATAATTCTATTAACTCGGAAGGCAACAGCGCTTTGATTTACATGAATCAGGTCAGTCTATTACTGGAAGAAAACGAGAAACGATCTGTATCTGAATAATTCGAAATTTGCATTAAGATACGTTGATCTAGTAAGATGAAGAAAACCTCAATAATTCATGACAAGTATACTTGAAAAGCAATTCACCATTTTTACTTAATTTGGTATCAGTTCTGGGCATGAATCATCTAATTTTCGCCATCAAATAAACGTGTTTTACAACACATTCTGGAATAAAAGCTGCTATTTTTCCCTTATATTGACGTTTTATGTCATTTTATATCATATTACAACTTGGAATTCAGAGTAATCAGTGACTTAATTTGAATAACTATCTGTGCTCTGTTATACTAACGGTTAATGATTCCAGCAATGCGGTGCCCTAGGACAAATAAATGTATATCGATTACTTCAATTTTCAAAGACAATCTTTAGAATACTTAATGAATCTTTAGGCTGTTGCAAAACTGAAGAACCATTCAAGTCGACAAATTACCCGACTTGTCTCTCTGTCTCGTTTTTTATCGGTGACGACATCTTTCTCGCTGTCGGCTAAAGGCAATTTCCAGAGCGCCTGACAACATAGACTGATTTGCCGCTTATTAATTTAACACTTAAAGGCAGTATTTGCCTATGCGTGGACAATCAGCGAGAACTGGCTGTTATACGATGGAGGGAACTCGTATTGGTACTGGAATTAACGAATGTTAATGGTAGAACATATTAGTGCTTGTTGAATATCTGTAATATTGGTTTGAAATAGACTGAGAATGTTGTGGTTGGAACGGATTGTTTAAATGGCGTCTTCAGATAAAGTCGGTATGCATCAAATGAAATACAACAACAATAAGTTAACATCATTTTTATCGTTATATGGTGTATTTTGTTAAATGTTTTCTTTACTAAAAGTTATAGCTATATATTATTTTGATTAATTGTTACAAAAACGTTTACAGAAAGTACTGTTAGGAAATTCCGAGGAAGCTAATCTTTTGCTATTAAAACATTATATAATGTTAACGTAAATTTGGAACAGAAGATTTGGAAGAATATAGAAGACAAACAATGGCGGATGATAAGTTTTCACACTGCAATCTTCTTGTCGTCATAGTGATAAGTTTAGGATCGTGCACCACAGAACAACACCAGTACCTGGGCAGGTTCCCTGTCGGTAAGTCCACCTTGTTTAAACTTCATTTATGCATGCATCTTTTAAAATGGGATTCAGATATTGGCGACATTAACGGCGGCTAAAATGGCTTTACAGGAGTTGTATTTCAATTAATCCCGCTCATTTTAAATTCTTAACGTTTTCATCAGACTATGTTTATACTTAAGTACAAATTGAAACAGTGGTGTTATGCAAACATTAAGCAGGTTTTGTGTCGTACATGAATCTTGATTTTCCCGTTGGTTTGGGATAGTTTACCATTTCATGAAAAAAGTAGGTACGCAAATTAGTCCGCATTTGCTAATAGCATATATTTAATGAAAACGTCAACCTGTCTGAGCCATTGTTTTAATGACACGGAGACCATCGAATCATTAATGTATCATTTAGGCAGGAGAGTTGAATCCGACTATTTTTAATAATCAAAGAATTCAACAACAACTTGTAGTGATGTAGTAATCCTTTCATATTTGTATATGTGTATCCTAGCTATAACTCGTGCATTTAAGCTGTTTGTTTCAAACCCATTCTCTCCAGAAATGTAAGTTACTTCTCTTTAGTAGTATATTATAAAAAAGGGGACAAAAAACATTACCTCATCTTTTAACGACACAAGAAAGGTATGGTTTATCGAATAATGAATTAAAGATAAAAAATGTGGTTATTCTATAAAATGTGTTTAAGTTTTTGATTTTGTAATAAACGATCCAGTTCTACAAATTGACAGCTTGTGATATCAAATTAATCTAAGCGCAAAAGTGTGCATTTGAATTTTATTTGATTTTGCAAATATATTTTATACTTATATGCCTATGACCATATCGTTTTGCCGATAATTTACTCTTGCTGCCAATTGTAATATAATTGACTATAAAAGGCCCTATCATAAACATATCCATAGTCTTGCATGTTTTGTTTTATTTTTCTTACATTTAGTGTCCATCACAATTTTCTATCCATACACTCAGACATCATTTCAAATATTCTGCGCCTCTTAGCTGTTAATTATTAAGAGTTTGTTTAGTACTAAATTTTCCTATGGTTTTTACGTTTACCTTGATTTCAGCCGGTTAAGGTTTGAGCCTGAAGGTTGCTAGAGTGAATGGTGAATGGAGTTTAATTAATGACATTGACAACTGTGATCTACTCAAATTTCTACTACAACAATGTTAGTCTTTATTAGTTTATTACTTTATAATTCTCAAATATTAAAACAGCTGAAATTTATTTCTGATGTGTTTACTTTGTAACAGCTCACCTAATCTTGTATCGATTTACCGCAACATCGCTGACTTACATTATATTCAAATGCATAAGAGCATCTCCCCCTAAACCAATTTTGACTTTATTAATTATGGAGAATAAGTTGTCGATGTTGTTAAGATGTCTGGGACAATCATAAATTTTGCATGCACATGCACAGTTTTTGAAAACTAGGTTGCAGTTGCTGTAATATAATTCAGCTATAAATCAATACGTTACACATAAAAGTCTATTGTTACGTAATTTCCATACGGCACGACATGGTGCAGTCATTTTGCCTTTTCCCAAAAAAGACAAATCATTGTGACACTTAAACATGAAGCAAAAATACTTTAGCCCAATTTTATTAATTGCAATTTGGTCAATAATTTTTGTAGTAAAATGTAGAAAAAATGGTATAAAAGTGTAATTGGATTAAACACGCTATTCAGCAAAAAAAAGTAATCGAATGTATTTAGATCTATTAGTTTGTCACAAAATAATAAAATGATGACGGATAAAATAATGAACTTCTACATTCCGTTGTGAATGATTGACAAAATCATTACCATGAGTCAACGAGATTAAATCAGTTGGGATTCAAGTCATATTTTAATACGATTGTTATTGTGCCTTTGCTGGTTAGAGCTAATTCATTTAGATAACTTAAACCTGTTTCATAGGAGAACCTGAAGGGACAAGTGTGAGGTTGATCTGCAAATATAATTCGCTTACATTTCACCCCATTGTTTAAGCATTATTCTTATTAATGTAATCATGTTTTTCACTAGAAAACAAATATTCTCATATGAGAACATACCAGTTCATTACACGTGAAAGAATTTCTTTATACGTTTATTGTTTATGTTGCATTTTTAAAAATGTAATTGATAATTTCAGTTAATTTTAGTGCTTTTTTCGAGCAAAGGGTTCTCTCCAAAAGAGTCAATACAACATCATATCACGACATTTTAGTTGTATGCCATCTTTTTATGCATTGATTATATATCGTGTTTGATATCTACAATTCAGAGCGTAATGAAAATCCCTAAAATATGAAAACATATGCAGACGTTTCAGCCAATAACACGGGGGATGGATGGGTGGGGGGATTCGCGCACAACCGTTACTGCTTGTGAAGCCAGAAAACGATGTTCAAAGTTCCGTTGGCGGTAATGGCAGTGCTTATCTTGATCTTGAAAGGTAGATGGTAAGTTGTTACTGATCTTAATAAAAATTCCAAGCATATATATTCCCGTCTCCCCCCTCTCCCTCGTGTATTATAAATACTGAAAAATTACAGTGTGTTTAGATTAAGTTTATATGTTTTGATGTGTAACCATACCTAAAAGTTGAACTCACTCTCTTTTCTGTACAACTACGTTAGAAACTTTATGTGAGCTCCTTCTTTTGACCACAACGCTTATATTGTGAAGTATTAAACAACATGCGGTGTTTTTACGATTTGATAAATTTAGATAACCATTTTTCAAAAGCTGTCATTAAAATTCATTTCGTAGGATATCAAGCATAATAAGGCAAACATCCATATACACAAAAGAGCAACCAATCATTTATTATCTCAATTTTTTTTTAAAGTGGATGTTTTTATCACTATTATGCTTGATAAAAGGGAAGTTTTTGATTATTATGGTGAAAATTTGACAATTTGATATGGTGATATCCAACACACAACATCTAACAGGGTCTTCATTTCATTTCATTTGTATAACAACATTTGGGATTTTGGTAACTCAGTCGTTGCATATAAGATAAGCTTTGAAACCGTTTGAAAGATTCTGTCCATAATTCAATTGAATTTAAAGTCAGCACTGCGACACGATATTTTAAACCAAACTTATTTGTTGTGTGATGTTTCACGAAGTGTCCCCAGTAAGATTACATTAGCTCGAAAAACGTACTCTATGTGAAATAGATGATCGTTTCTTCGAATGACGCAGCTTTAAATTTATTAAAATGTTTTGTTTTAGAGCATAGAGCAGTTTTACGAAACATCTGTTATTTCAAAAAGAACGGTTACCAACATGATATTCTAAAACGCTATGCACGCCTGTCGATTAACATATCTACAGTTGATACACCTATTTGTTTGCACGATTGTGGTAGGGGCTTAAGAATTTATTAAGGTTAATTGAGAAATATTGTAAAAGAAGGTCATTGAGTATCTGCCCTTCTGTTTGAAAATGCTTTAAGCTTCTTGTGTTTAATATGTTTTGTTTGCTTTGCTTACAACATTGTCGAGTTAATGAAGTGTGAGTTATTTTACCAGGAAAACGTGTACTTGTTTGTTCATATGAGAACCTGTTGGGGCAACTGTGAGGTTTGTGCACCCAGGGTCTATTTAATCAATTAATTAAATAGACCCTGGTGCACCTTAGAACCTGGATAAAACCTCAAGTGGCAAATTGTTTTTCCATTGACCGTTCCAAGCCGGTTACCCAACGATTCTCGTATTCGTTAATTGTTTGTATTGTCTTATTTGTAAATGATCTTCTTAAAAACCCACCATCTCCTCAATTCATTTAATCTGCATGGGAAGACTGTGTTTTCTGAGTGAAGCGTTACCTGATATACGTATTTTACTTTTTATTTTAAATTGCCGCTTGTAAATGACACGACTGGGAGAATGTATATGATCACAACTAATTGCACTATGAAAAACGAGTCCTCCGAGGGTGCAACCATGACGATCTTAAATCAAAACAAAACTTACTTTATTTTTAAAAATGACGACACTGACAATGCTGTCAGGTTTTGAGTACTCTAGGAACATTATTTAGTAAGACTTCTTAGACACGGTCGTCGACCATTTTAAATAATGCGTTTATTTACATTACAAATATTTGAGATCAGCCTCATTTGCTGCTGACAAAAAAATAACAATTAACAAAAATGTCAACATTAAAGAAATAACAAGGATCCTTTAGAACAAATTGCAAATGTGTATTCATTAATAATTCATAAACCACATAAAAGTACAAGATACCAATAAATATTTCTGCAGCTGTCAGTATGTTTGGCAATCTCTCGTTCTTATCACGTTTCTTTCTGATCTCAAGTGATGACGGTGGAAATAATAGCTAAGAATTTTTAGTAATCTTGAGATTTTAAGGCTGCACTTCTTGATATGTGTATTTCGCGTGTGACTCGCTGATTAAATCTCAGAATGATCACTGAGTATCTGTCAGCTATTTCGACAATATAATGTTTGTGGACATTTTGTCGGTCTTATTTCATATTAGTTCTAAGCAAATTAATTTTTACTTATTCCAAGGTTATAACAGTAACGCCACTGTTGCAAAAAATTTCATTATCGGCCAAACATAACGCTGTTTTGGTGAAATTAATAGATTTATTTATATTCTTAGTTGATATCGTACTTTTAAAAATAATTTTTAAAATTGAATTTCAGATCGGTATTTTTTATTCGAATATTTCTATCAAACAAAATATTTATATATTTCACAACTTAAATAATAAAGAACCTAGAAGCGCTACTTTTTCATTTATGCCATCGTTTTCTTGCTGATTTGACTCCAGGAGCTCTGATCTCGGTTAGATCATTGAGTATCTGCTCCTTTGGCTTTTAAATGCTATTAGCTTTTTATGTTTTACATGTTTCTGTGCTTTTGCATGCAACATTGTTGAGCTGATGGGTGGGTTGGAGTTATTTCACCAAGGCAATTTATACTTGTTTTTGGTATGAGAACCTGCACCCAAGCACCTGGTTTAAACCCACAGTGGCAATTTGTTTTGCCACTTACCGTTAGGCGTTAACCCAATGGTTCTCTTTTTCTTTAATTTATTGTGGCGTATTATTTAAATTCGACATATTTACATGTATAACCAACATGCTCTCTGTTAATCTCTTCCTTTTCGCTGCGTGTGGAGGCTGTGTTTTGAGAGTGTGACGATTCCTGATATGCATATCTGACTTTTTAAAATAGTTATTTTATTAAAATGTGTGGACAAGGCATACATGTCTATTAAAAATTTGTGTCACACAATCAAATCTAAATTAATCTTAACCTATCATCGGAGCTGCTGTTGCAAAGAGCTTCATTGGGAGTGAAACAAACAGCTGAGCGTACGGTTTTTACACTGAAGACAAAACAAAATTATTACATACACAAAATAAACAATTTTATATCAAAACGACAGATGCATGAGGGTTGAGAGTTATGTTCGTTAATAGATGCATAGCATATAATCTGCGGCAAGTAAGTAATAATTAATAAATATCCTCAACGCATTTCTCTGGAACACATTCGTTAAATCTAGATGATTCTAAGATTATCGAATCCAGCTACAAAGTCTTTTATTTACACATCGATTCGGTTCACAATTAATTCGGAAAGATGCTGATCCGTTTTAACTCTATTTTCTGTATTTAGGTGTATCGTTTTCAAGGCACATATGTATATAGTCTAGAATCAAGGCTCAGTTTGACGTTATTGTCTATTTTGTGTTATTTTGCAAAATATTTTGATTCATTGTTGATTAGTTCCTTATTCCATGAAACAAAAAATAAATTCTATGGTATACATATATGAATACTTATGGTATGAGTAAGTGTGGTATATTTTATTGTTATATAATCAGCATTACTGATAACGAGTTCAACGATGACGAAATCTTGACAGACAGTAGTTAATCGATTATAAACTGATATTACGGAAGATATAATCACATTGTCATTATGTGTTGATAAAATAGCGGACGATTTAAATAAGATAAACTTCCTGGCTGTCAATGTTTTGTCATAGTTTATTATTTTATGATAAAGTAATTATTGATTTGACTGCAGAAACGTCGTCTTTTAGCAGATTATTTTTATTTATCTTGTCAGCAATCAAGATGAACAGCTTTTGTCGCTTTAGGGTAATCACTTTGCACGACCTATGTTAAGGTGTAATATGCATATCACGAATAACACATCCAAAAGACACATCATCTCCATACAACGATTAGGTAGAGAGGAAAAAGAGCATAGATAAAATAATCAACTTAAAAATAAACACCCCAAACAATTAACGAAATTGAGAACCCGAGGGGTTACCTCCGTGGAACGGTCAGTGGCAAGAGAGGGTTAAAACAAGATTCTAAGGTGTACAAACCTCACACTTGCCCCAACAGGTTCTCAAATGAACAAACAAGTACAAGTTTTCTTGGTGAATTAATTCCAACACATTACTCGACTATGTTGCCTGCAAAACCATACTATTACTAAAAAATAAATATAAGAAGCTAATCGCATTGTCAAGCACAAAAATATTGCCTTACTGAGATTCCTAGCTCTATAATGACCGATGAAGTATCATTTACAGGTTTTTTGTTGGGTAAATAGTGTCTTAGTGCAACATATAACAAGAAAAGCATGTTAAAGTCACACATTTCATGGTAATTGTCTCAGACAAGAGGTAGAGTAGATCAGTCTTCACTAAACAGCACACTATTCTTTCTTGACTTTGTGTGGTACTGAATGTCATCTTACACTTAGTAAAACGGTTGCTTCATAACCTAGAACTAAGAGCGATTAATGTGGTCCCCTGAAAAAAGCATATGTCTTCATTTTGGTAAAGTTGTTATCGTTTTCAAGTAGTTTCATTTGCAGATGGAAGGGCAAATGAAACTTTGTGATTCAAAGTTGAATACAAAGCATACCCCAAAACTAGAAAAACGTCATATTATCACAAACGTAACATTTTTCATGAAAACCATGGTTTGCCCGAGACTCTGTTCATAAAAGAATTATTCCGACTACTTTTACGTTTGTCGTGCAAATAATGCACGAGACATTCAAACAATCTGTCTTGCTTATTTTTATATTTATTGAAAATATGCACGATAAGACAATTTGTAAACCATTCATGAAAACTACGGACGAAATCTTTCGCAGATTGGACAAACATCAGTTTTTGTTTGTTTGTGAAAAAAGAATTAACGGATAAATTGATTTAAAATAATCCAAAGTACAAAACAGGTTTTTAGGTCATGATAGAATCAACATATAAACCCTATATTCTTTTCTTGATCTTACAAACTTAAGTTGTATATTAATCTTTCATCATATTCTCCCTTTATTTGCAAATAGGTATGAAGAATATATCAATAGATAATTGCATACTTACAAAAGTTGAAAACAGGTCAGATTGGATCGAAGAAAATAAAATTTGCCAGTAATTTTAGACTATAGAGTAGAGTTTGCTATAATTAATGGTCTCAAGACATTTCTCGTGCTAAACTTTCCCTTAAATCACAGTAAAGATTACAGCGTCTCTGTCATTTAATAAATCTCTACAGAATTCTGATCGATAATGGACTTCTAAATACAAGAGCGAAAACTACTTTATAAAGTTAAACACTATTGACATAAATAATTTGAAAATCAAATAAAAATGGTCATATACACGTAACAACTGCATCGTAGGACGAAAGATAATATATATTTGAGCAGATAACTGTACAGGTTATGAAAATGTGTCTAGTTTTTTCTTAATACGTTTCCATTTGAAAATCTCTAAAAGCCACATCAAATCAGAATATTAAACATTTAATTTGTATATAATGAAGAAATGAAAACAAAGCATCTTTCAAAAAGCACTAAATCATTGTAAGGATACCAGAAACAAACATAATATATATGTCATCCTCTTTTTGTTGTCTTCTAAGTTTGAGACTGTATCCAACAACAGATAATTCTAAATTGGAACTAGGCTGGGAACATTATTAAATAATGGATGATGTTGGCCCGGTCAGAGAACTTCTTAATATTCTCATGACCCTGGCGGCATATGGACACAAGAATAAAACTCAGCCTTAAAAGCGGCTTCATTGGGACCTGTGATACCAAATAATTGTTTAGAGGATGGTGATTAGCATATAGAATAGCCAGGAATTCTTAAAAATGCCTTTCAATTGTAACCATAAGGTAGTAAATGTTATCCTCAATGATATATCTTTCGTGAAACACTTTCAGTGCTACCCAGACTTTATCAGAAACTTCACAACTTCTAAAACATTGTATCATTAACTGGTCGTTAGACAAATAGTAATATCAGCGACGGAATCTTTCGATAACCGTTTTATTTGGTTTAAGGTGCTATTTTCTAAGTGCTATTCGAAGCCTAGAGCGAAACGATTAATGATTTTAACTTTTATTTTGTTTATTTGGAGAAGACGTTATGTGTTTCTCCATTAATATCCTAAGAAGGCCGACTGATTCCTTTCAGTTTCGTATAGGACATTTTAGTTTTAGCTTTATACTTAATGAACTTGAATCTCGAATCAAGTATTCTCAGTAGTTCTAAAGCTGATGCGGGCATAGTTCAGAGGGACCGTTAAATAGAAGTGTTCGTCGTCTTTTCTTAACTGCGTGCTAGTTAAGGCAAATTATTAGTCGTTTTGTGCTAACGCTCTAATGACGCTTGAATCGACCACCTTTGCATACCTTTGGTGCATCTTCCTGAGATAAATAGGTCCTTGCGATATTGAGACATTTTCAATTGTTATGGTTTATTAGCGCATTTTACTTGAGGAAATGAACTGCTGTGTTTTAATTTATATGATTTATATTCTTTCTCGCTTATGTTCAGAATTGTTATTTTAAATATTTGTGTGTCTTAGTCGAAATATGAAGTTGAGTTTTTGTCTTCTTTCTGTAGCTTTGTAGGTTTTCCATCTATATTTTTTGACTTGTTATGATTATGAACAGCCGTTAGAATATTAAAATCAACATGAAATTTCGAAGGTAAAGGTACCCGGAAAATACCACCTATTCTGTAGTTTTAAGTTAGAATTTCATTTGTTCTTCGAATTGACACAAAACGCTTGACTGATTCCATATGATAAATCGTTTAAGTAAAATCAAATGATCATACTTTATTAGGTGATTCCATTAACTAATAGGTTAGGATTATTATATGTAAATGTACTTTCATACCAAACACAATACTCGTTTATAACGTTTCCATTTCCTGATATAATACATAATATATTGTTAAGTTGTTCTTTTCACAATGTTTTATCTTGGAAAAACACAAAGAACCAAATATGTCTCCGGCTATAAAACTACTGACGATCTATAAGTACCGTGCATTATAGCTGGAAATGTTAGGAAAATCACGCAAGAAATTGAGGCAAATCAATGACTCGGAGAAAAATTTAAGATTCAGTTCATTATCCAGTCTCTTTGACCGGAAACCTCTGTGTCTGCCTTCTTGCACGACATATTATCATTAACTTCAAACGATACCGATAAGATATCACAAAATCATCAAAAGTTGTAAGCAATGACATCAAAAGACGCCGATCGCTCCAAGGAGACAATGCATATCAAACAATTCATTTATGATAAAGGCTATGCTGTGCGTCTGGTGTACAATCTCAGTTATCGATTGTCGAAATAAAATTGAACTTTAGATAAATGTTGAATCACGAGCAAAGATTGTAGCTATAATTGGAGAATATAATTAAGTTCAACATGTTCATGCAGTCGGGGAATATGAAATAGGGTTCGCTTAATTGTTTTAATGAAGGAATTTCCATAAACGGAATGTGTCATGAAAAATCTTCAACATCATGTTTTTATCTCATTGGAAAAGTAATATGCATTTAATTAATGCAGGATTATATTTTAGCCTACATTGTGGTAAAAATACCCCGCACTCAGTCTTCTTTTATACATTGTTACACTTCAAATAAGTAAACTTGTACCAAAATAATTCAAATGCATATAAATCATAGGCCTTTATTTATGTCTTCATTGACATTGAAAGAAACATAAGCGACCAATGCTTTAAACATTTTACCAGAGTAACACGCGAAATAAAGCATTGCCTCAGTTGTCATCCGTGGATATTGTCTGATGATATTGCTTTAGGTTTTAAGAAAATCAATACTTAAATATACAATACCGCTTCCCTTTAGACATTTAATACGAGAGGCGTTCAAGACATAGTTAAACTGTAAGGTCTAGATTTTGAGTAAATAGAGTCAAAATGTTGATTGAAGGTTATGAGTATATCTAAGAAAAGGAATCGCAGCGTAATTGGAAAATAAAGGACTTAGTTTGATTCAGACCATCAGTAGGATTCCTTATTGCTGCAAAATCATTCAAACCTCTAGAAGTTGTTGCAAAGGTATACGTCTTTCAAACTGACCTGGGGCTTTAATCACGATTAACTATTGATAAGAATATCAAGTATAGAAGGATATGCATACACATACGAAACATATGAACACAACGAAAGCCTTAACATAAAATTTGTATTCTTTTCAATCCGAAAGGTGCTTTTATGTATCAAAAATAAACTTACTATTAAATGACAGACTCAACGAGTTCTGCCAAAATTGTATCTCAACAAAGCAAGTGTAACTGTAACAGTGGTGAAAAGATAAAAAACAAACAATGTAAGACGGAGACATAGGTTTTTTATACAATAAATAACGTTGATAAGTAATTATGATAAGACACCACAAACAGTTCAAAGATGACAATGGTAATTGGTCAAAACAGGCTGTACAAAATGTTGATAAGTTTACTCCAACCTTTCCATCTTAATGACATTACCGCACGCCAACTAAGGCAAACACAAAAAGCTAATGACAATGTCCAAATAGGACGGTACTCCGATACAAGACCACTTTTAGTTACGTCAATTAGAACATGAAAACATGTTAAAAGAAATTGACAAAGCTTCTAGTCTTTTCAGGACTTCTCTAGGAAAATTTATTTAATCTCAACTCAATGTCAATATTTGAATCCAATATATTTTAATGATGTAAATTAGTGAAATACGCATATCAGAAATCGACACACTCGGAAAACAGAGAGTCCCCACCCAGCCAAAAGTAGAGAGAAAAAGAGCCATGTTTTTATAAGAATATCAATTATAAAAAAGACACAAAAACAATAATCGAAAAAGAGTACCATCGGGATAAGCGCCTTGAAACGGTCAGTAGAATGATGTGAAAGTTCTAAAATATAAGAAGTCGCTTATCATGGACAGAATGGTATTGTTCTAAACAAATACGCATAAAAGCATTCTTATTCATATCACGCGATTTTATAGGATGGATTTCAAATATACTGTTTACTTGATTGTGGAGATATTGAGTTGCGTTCAAACCGGGGCTAGGGAAGTAATATGCATTTCAATTACTGCACAAAAAGGCTTAATTAAACCAAGGCAATAATATTTTCATGTATGTCCTGTGTTTGAATGCATGGAAACGTTCCTTTTTTATTCATTTATACTAAAAGTTATATAGGTAATCAGAAAAAACTAAAAGAGAACATCACATTTATGATAAATTATCTGTAAAATATCAATGTGCCGACGTGTGCCAACATATATGTGTGTGCTGCAAAACAAAATTATACGAGTATTAAACTGATAAAGATTAAATAATAAGATAAGACACCACCAAGCTTCTGTTAAATAAAAGAGATTATATGAGTGGAATTAAAGCAGTAGAATGATGTATAAATTATGCAATATAGGTCTCTTAGCCCAGAGATAAGCATCATTGGATTAATAATTCAGTTAAGACCATAATTAGTATGATAAAGTTAACGTTCAAAAGAAGAAAAGGAAACTTTGCAGGTCACTGACCTTGCCAAATCTTAAGGGATTGAATGCAAGGTTTTTTGCATGTTAAGCAGGACAAATATTGCCAATGGTGAAAATTCCAGAAATGAACTTAGGACAAAATAATTGCCTGCCATATTTCGGTGAAGAAATGTATTTATCTTAGAATGTTTGCACGCAAGTTCAGTAAAAAATGCATTCATAACCAAGCGCATACTTATACAAAAGAAATTCCGTTTGCATCATCACTCTGAAATTAATGGACAATTTACCTAAAACACATACCTGAAATAAGTATATGTCAATATACAACAGGAAGCGGTGATTCATCAATTACTGTTCCTGCTTGGTATGAAATTCTATTAATATTCCCGTCTTGACTTATTTCGGTTTATAAGTGTTTTCAAGATATATTTACCTTTTTTCATGCCTTTTCAAACAGCAATTTCAGAGTTCTCATGCAAAAACAGTATTTCCTTTGATAGTGTGTCTGTGTCTGTGAATAAAAAAAGTGAAATATGCATATCAGGAATCGCCACATTCAGAAAAAAACAGCCTCCCCACAGAGTCAAGAAGAAGAGAGGGAGAGAGCATGGTAAATAAAATGGCCAGTTTCAAAAAAGACACCACTAACAAAAAACAAAAATGAGAACCCGAGGGGTTACCGCCTTGGAACGGCCAGTGGCAAATCAAATTGCCACTGGGGGTTTAAACCAGGTTCTAGGATGCATCAACCTCACACTTGCCCAAACAGGTTCTCATATCACAAAACAAGTTGTCTTGGTGAAACAACTCCAACCCACTTATCGGCTCAACAATGTTGCATGCAAAAGCACACAAACATATAAAACATGAGAAGCTAGTAGCATTGAAAAGCCAAAGGGCGGGTACTCAATGATCTTACCGAGGCCAGAGCTCCTGGAGTTAAATGAGCAAGAACACGATGACACGGATAAAAGAAACAAATCGAGCTTCTAGGTTCTTTTAAGAAAAGATTTCCCCATAAGCCTTCATAAACTCTTAAACCCTGCCACCGTCGTGCAACCAAAGAGGTACGCAAATGATCTACTGTAGACAGGTTAATACCAGGCCTGCAGAGCGCTGTAAAACATGCTTTCATATAACTTGACAATAAAAAAAGCATATGAACACTTAATTTCTTCTCTTTTATTTAGCTGATTGGGCTGCATTTAGTTTTTCGGCTGACATTGAGTACGATGTATTAATGTCGGGTTTTGAAAAATACAACAAAAACTTTTGCCCACTGAACCAAAAGAAGACATGTTGGAAGAACAAATTAAAATTGGATTTTCATTTCATAATAATCTCGACAACTTACTTTAGTTGGTTATATTGATGAGCTTTAGAACTTTGTACATTTTTATATAGTTTTTAGTATTGTGAATGGAATAATCTTTTAAGTTGTCTGTTTTTCACAAGTTATGCAGAATTATTATATTATTCAGAATATTGCTTGCAATGATATGGTCTAATTTTTATATTTTGAAAACAACAACCACAACACCACCACTTTCTGAGAAAAACTCATCCAAAATAAGTGCATTTCCGCAAACGAGGAGCTTGCTTCATCCTGTTAAGACCACGCCGCATAGCCTCTATTTTTGCTGCCTAATGTTTTATAGACAGTAGATGCCATAAACATAATAATAAAAAGAAGAATGGTCATCCACATTGATTAAATAAAGGTATAAATGAACTTCAATATAAAAAAATGAGCACATTGTTTGTTGGAATTTGTGACAGCTTCAACAACAATTTCTTTTTTAAACAATATAGGCAGCAAGCCGGATCTACAATGTTAATTATCTTGTTGTTTAACTTTCTAATTTTAGAACTCCGAATCTCTAGTATGCCTATTTGCTGCGAGCGGAGGCCATGTTTTCTTGATATAATCTTTCCTGATATGCATATTTCACATTTTTATAATATTGTAATAACACGACAGAAAGAAATGCTTGAAGAAACATTACGCCGTCTGTGTTTGAACGGAGGATAATTAAATTATAGCAAATATCCAGAAACTGCAGAATTTCTAGAAAGTTGTGTTAATTATTGGTTGGGCACACTCTGTTGTTCTCTCCAGCAAGCAAAGTGAGATGTATTAGAGTACTGTACATGAAGAACATCAAATTCTACCGCTTGTTACAAGGCGGTAACCCCAATTATTCTCTTTTTGGTTAATCGTTTGTGGTGCCTAATTTGAAATTGATATTCTTATAAACACATGCTCTCCATTTCTCATTGTTATTTCGCTGCGTAGGGAAGCTGTGTTTTCCGAATAGGCGTTTCTCCGTACGATATTAAGGGATTACCTCCGTAAGTTTGAAATTCGTGATTTTGCGACAGGATTTAAGTTTATAAAGACAAAGCACATTCTATCTACAGATTTATATTTCCTGTCATACTATAGACCAATATTTCTTCGTAATTACATCTGCAAGTATCTAAAATTGTAAATCTATTCAATTTTTTATATCAATTTTGCGTTTACGGATTTTTACTCCGGAGAACATATTCATAACTACCGTATATCGTTTGATGTATCCTAATTTGAAACTGTGACAAAAATGAAATCAGATACCTAAATTATCCATCAAAAATGATAAAAGAATATATATAAATAAAAATCGCCATTGTTTGCAAAGAACCCATATTACAAGTCACACTGCTTGTTTCCACGCAATGGCTAGGTGCATGATAAGTACTTAACTGGTTGTTGTTTGTTTTCTAAATGATGTTCTTAACTCGATTATGCCGAGAACACAGCAGATTATCATTAGTATTAGTTTCTCATTATTATTTACGAAATTTTAAGGCATTAAGCACGATAAATGTATTTGTTAATTTTATTCCTTAAAAACGATGGCGTCGTTTCAATACCCCAGCAAATGATGTTTTAATACTGATCAATCAGCTTAAGGATTATCGTTCTATAATCTTGGCTTTTGACATCTGTAGTGATGTTCTGCAATAATATTCTCAGATCCAATCAGATTTCCTTTCAACACAATGTGTTTAGTTCCGCCTTTTTTTCTCTTGTCCTAAGGATAAATATTTTAAAAATAATGTTTACTTGTGTAAATAAAATGAGGCGAGTCCCGAGTCTGTCGCAGCTCATTTTAAGGAAATAGTTTATTTTGGTACGTTCCGAAGGTTTGCAAAAAATCTTTTTTTTCTCTTGATAATATTAACCAGGTGCGATTAATAATTATAGTTTAAAATAATTTTTTCAGTAATTAAAACGTTTATTCGGGATTTTGGCCGATTACAGCTTAAACAATTATTACAAATATGTTTTTGTAAATAGCAGCACATCTGAATTCTCGTGAACAAAATCAGTGGAGAGCTCGGAATTACCCCGATGTCACTGTCACTGATACTCTTCTTCTCTCTCGTAAATGTTCCCTGTGGAAAACTGTAAATTAACTTCCATACTGCCGCTGAATATCATCACACTACGGAAGACAATAATACAATTTCTCTTATCAGACAGTAATGCTTTTGGATAATCGGGGAATCATAATGCTTTGTAAACAAGCTTAACAAACAAATACATTTTACAAATTTTGGGATGAATCAAAATTGTACTGTTAATTGGTGTATTATTGAGTTGCGCTAAAACCTGGGCTAGGCGGTGTGGGCAGTAATATGCATTTCCATCCGTGCCCATGAACCGGCTCAATCAAACCGAGCCTGCAATATTTTCAAATTTTTTCGTGTTCGGTTGCTTTCAAAGTTCTTCCCATTAATTTCATAACAAGGCGCTTTATCCTGAACACGAAAATCAGTTGATTGTCAGTGCAAAGTAAGTGCTGAAAATACTAAATTCGATAAGTGTTAAGCATTCAACATGCAGGGTCTCGTAAACAATCATGCTGGTAGCTTTTTAATTTATAAATATTTGAAATCACTTTTGTCGCTGTCAAGTTTGTAAATGATGCTAACATCAAAATTTATTTAAAGTTTTAAAGTTTATGTTAAAAGGTCATAAAAAATATGGACTATGACGAACAAGTGACATCGATTGAATTAATGTAGAAAGTAAACTACAGTAGAAATGATATGGCCTCTATCTTGGAGCGAACCTGCACCGTCACGGCAACAATACAAGCTTAAGGCCTTACTACACTCCTCCCAACCACGTTAATCGATAAAAAGAAAATAATCAAAATCTCAATAATGGCAAAATGCCGTTCAATGAAACTTTGCACAAATGAATGTTACTAATGTACCTTTATTTTGCAAACAGTAAGACACGTTCGAAAAGTAAAGAAAATAAAGCTAGACTTAAAAATTCCTTAAAATTCTATTTACAGAAATTCACAAAATCTAAGCGATACAAAACATAATTTAAAATTCCCACTTGAGTGCAATGATACTGACAAGAAAATGTTGTGTACATTGTAAAAAACTTTCAACTACTAAAAGAGAAATCAGTGATTGTCATCCGTTTACGCGACGAGGAAGCGACCAGGAAATTGAAGGTCAAACATACTTTTACTAATATCTCGTAAAGTTTTCATATGTAAGTCACGAGGACACAATAAATTGTTGTCAGTATCATATTACCTATGTGGGCATTTAAAATGATGTTTTGTGTTGTTTAGTTTTTGTGAATTTTATGTAAATAGAAATTGAGGGAATGTTTAGATCTCGCTATTTTTCTCTAACGTGTCTTACCATATGCAAAATATAGATAGATGCATTAATAACATACATTTGTGCAAAGTTTCATTGAAAAGCATTTTGCCATTATTGAGATTTTGATAATGTTCTTTTCATCGATTAACGTGGTTCGGAGTGTAGTAAGCCCTTAAGAAACGAAACTAAGTACCTAAAAATTACAGGTAGAACTTTCTAGTTCAGTCTTAGAGCTCACAAACTCTATAACATTAGCATTTGAAAGGGGGCATAATTAAATTGAGGCAAATTTCTTAAAGCTGCAGTAGTTCTGGTTCGGTTAGTTATTGCTGAGCCATTGGTAAGCCGCACTCTGCAGGCAGATTTATATGCATTGCATATATTGTGTAAGATTCCTTTTATGACAACAAGGTTTTTGCTTTAAATAGGTTGAACCAATATCATTCCTGCCAATGCCTTGGTGAATTAACTAACTCCAAGATAAATGGGTAAACGATGACTTTACCGAGCCCTGATCATCTACAGTTAAATAATCAAGAATAAGGTGTTGGAATGGAAATCCGTGAATGTTACGATAAATATAATGGAAACGTACGCCCACGTGCAAAGCATAGAACTACATTTTAAAAGCCAATCCAGGTCAAAGAATGTTTTAAAGTATCTACTCATACTCAGTGCATCCGTACTGAACACATGCGTCAATAAAGAGAATTTGTTTAAAAAAGTAAAAATGAATTGAAAAATATCAGAATAAAGAAACGCACTACGATTTATTCCATAAAAGACATTAATATTTCAGTGCACGAAAGAAAATAAATCGTATAAGTAGTATTAATGAGTCTTACACTTCAAGTGACTAATTAGATACTCAAACAATACAAGAGACGTGACTGTCTCATCGAAAGATTGTTCTCGATTATTGTCTTACAGAAATTGAGATCCTGACCCGCTCCATACAAAATTGGAGATCGTATACATCCTATTTCTCATAAAACGGGTTACAAATGGTAGATGTCACGCACGTCGGTGTACTTAGAAGATTTTATTATACGTTAAAACAAAAACAATTGCTAGAAATCTAGAATTCGTACTCCCGGATGATTCGGAGTGTTAAATGTAGACATGCCTATTTCCAGTATGCAGATGGTGATGTTTTAGATAAGGGGTAAGATTATAAGAGAGGAGAGTTGTTAAAATTATAATGTAAAAGAAACATTGGATGATATTTAATATAATGTTGCTTATTTTACAATACAAATGTTAAACAGAAATTGAATCGAACAGATGTTTTAAAACTGGACATGAAAATAATGGCAATAGGTGTGTCAGTGATATATGTATGTCTTAGTCTGGTGTGTCAGTTTGTCTCTTCTCTCCGAGACGATTGGAAATCGGCTCCACGTGTTAGTTTTGGTAAGTGTTATTTCTTTTTATTATTGTTATCACTAAAATCATATACACTACTAAACAGTTCTAAGTGCACACTTAATAAATGTTGATTTTCCGAATTATTTGATTGAATCTTTCAAAATATTGTCAAGTATTGTATATGAAGGAGCATCAATATCCTATTATCCCACACAAACAAATTTAAATCTGCTTAGCGCAATTAAAAATAAAACCAAATTTAGCTCACTGGTACACAGAAAGCAATTCTCAAATAAATAATCATTGCATACGCTATCAGTTGAGTTAATTTTCTCATCTTATCATCAATATTTGATTTAAATCTAAAGGAAATGTTTTGGTTTGTCATGACAGATGTGTAACAGCCTTTCCAAAAGAGAAAAATGTATTTATTTCGATAAAACAGGCCGGTAATTCGGACACGTTTTTAATATTTCTGACGAAATAAACGTGATTTTTGAATAACTCGCTTTTGAAATTTAATTTATTTCTTTAGTTATAGTTTTAGAGTTTTAATAAGTGGGCACTTATCATAAAATGCAATTCTAAAATTTTCGTATGTACGTTCTTTTACGTAAATATTTGATGACGTAAGTGAGTAACGTCAACGTTCAATGTAAGCATCGTTATCAATCTAGAAAAAATATCATTGATTCTTTTCTAGCGCTATTTGTGCAGTGTGGCGGCCGTAAAATGTCTCCCCGTACATATAGTCAGTACTGTTATCAGTAAAATAACCCGTTACCGATGTCATGCAGTGATTGTTACGTATATCAGGGCTATCCGATCAACCTTTTTGGGGGGTTGTCCCGGTTAGCTCAATTGGTTGCGTCGCAGTAATTGCAGGGCTAGGCGCTATCGCCGTGACGGTGCGGGTTCGCTCCCAGCTAGAGACACTATCATTTGAAATTCACAGTAGCGCTATTTGTGCAGTGTGGCGGCCGTAAAAGTGTCCCCGTACATATATTCAGTACTGTTATCAGTAAAATAACCCGTTACCGATGTCATGCAGTGATTGTTACGTATATCAGGGCTATCCGATCAACCTTTTTTTGGGGTTAACCAGGTTAGCTCAATTGGTTGCGTCGCAGGAATTGCAGGGCTAGGCGCTGTCGCCGTGACGGTGTGGGTTCGCTCCCAGCTAGAGGCACTATCATTTGAAATTCACAGTAGCGCTATTTGTGCAGTGTGGTGGCCGTAAAAGTTTCCCCGTACATGTAGTCAGTACTGTTATCAGTAAAATAGCCCGTTACCGATGTCATGCAGTGATTGTTACGTACATTAGGGCTATCCGATCAACCTTTTGGGGGGGGGGGGGGGTTGTCCCGGTTAGCTCAATTGGTTGCGTCGGTGGAATTGCAGGGCTATTCGCTGTCACCGTGACGGTGCGGGTTCGCTCCCAGCTAGAGGCACTATAATTTGAAATTCACAGTAGCGCTATTTGTGCAGTGTGGCGGCCGTAAAAAGTATCCCCGTACATATAGTCAGTACTGTTATCAGTAAAATAACCCGTTACCGATGTCATGCAGTGATTGTTACGTATATCAGGGCTATCCGATCAACCTTTTTGGGGAGTTGTCACGGTTAGCGCAATTGGTTGCGTCGCAGTAACTGCAGGGCTAGGCGCTGTCGCCGTGACGGTGCGGGTTCGCTTCCAGCTAGAGGCACTATCATTTATAACGATAAGATATGCAAAAATGAGGAATTTCTTTTGCATTTACGAATAACATTAGTATTTTTTATAATAAATTTAAAGTTGTGTCAGTTAAAAGCATATTTAAGGAACTTTCGTGGTCTTCAGTAGTCAAACGTTTCATACTTTGAATATGTTAGTGTGTTTTCTTAGATTGTCAGGTGTCGGTGAACATGTGGAAAACAAAAATTGGTTGTAAAAATGTCAATTTTGATTGCCTCACGGGGATTACGCATAAAAAGCTTAAGGCGACGTAGATGACGTAATACGTAAAACAAATGTACAGTTTTCAAATAATTATTATTGCTTGATCTTATTTAACATGATGTCAAACTTTCTTTTAATTGTAATAATTTTACGTTGAGATATTCAACACCAAAAGGGTGCACTTAGAACTTTTGACAAGACAGTGTACACTGTTAAAGGTTGACCTAAGTTATTAAACAAAATACCAAAACTTATATTGTAAAGGTCTTGTATTCCTCTGAAAATAACTAAACAATTTATTCCTTTTGTAAAGATTTGAACACAAGTTATTGTGTTTGTTATTGTAGCATTAATTAGTTTTGTGGTCTAGAAATATAATTTCAGGGTTTCAGAACGCAGTTTGATAAGATGTTATTTAAAAGTAAATATTTTCACTTCAACTTCATCTTATATGATTAAGTTGTGTTCATCTAACGAATTATAATTACTGACGGTACGCAGTTTGATTTTATTACTTTAATAGGCATGTCTACAACAAAGGCCGCTGGCAATATATGGGACTGTGTACAATTCTTGCGACGTTGAAGTTTTGCAGAGTTGCGAAAAAGCTAGCTGTCATTTGCTTTGCCGTCAATGTGTCTGTTCCAACAGCCTTTCAACAAATCCGTAATATCACGAATTCTTCAAACAATGTCATAAAAACGAGAGTCATTTTATGTGTAAATATACGATTTTTATCGATATTTGGTATTGTTCGTCTCGGCATGTAAAGCATTTTGAATATGTCAAGTAACAGCGAAGTTCTTCTGGCTAAACACACTTTTAACAATCAAAAAGGCGTAAGTTAGTTACATCTGCAAAACCAAAAACTTTTTTTAAATTTTTTTTCTTCCTGTAAAAATGTTCAACGTTTTCATATCTTGTTTAAGCAACTATATTAAAACAATTAAGACAATTAATCACACCTTTGATCTACCAATTAATAGAAAACAAAATGTTTATTCACTGACTATGTAACTATGCATTCGTGAAAACTAATCCCCAAAGTGAAAAAATGAAACATAGCTGCGTGCTTAACGTCTTAATGACAACGCTGTGATCAGCAATTCTATTATTTTCCGATATTCAAATGTCTTGCATGAATTTGAAATTCGTAGTTAAAGAAAAAAAAACAAATCATTTTTTCTCGAGAAACATGGCTTTAAAACGAACCCTTAGAAAAACGACCGATACTTTTTTAACATAGTAAACAATGAATTTGCTTCAAAATTATACTATCCTAAGTAATAACAGAATTCTTGTTTGATAATGAATTCAGGTGATACTCTATGTTTTGATGCTTTCTGCAATAATAAAGATTGAATTTGCCGATAAAAAGTTCTATTGAGAATGACGATACTCACTTGCTTACCGGCTGACAGTTGAATGAATTTACTTTAAACGAGCAGAGTTATGTGATTCGATCAATCACATGATTTTAGATCTACATGTTTTAAAATCATTATTTATTTAATCTTTTAGAAAGAGGAACCAAGTATTGTATTGGGCTACTTTTTACATTAAGGTTTAATGCAATACATTTTGCATTCAATTCAAACCATGTTTTCTTAATTTTTTGTTTACAATGCCATGACTATTTCTGTATGGTTCTTAATTTTGAAAAGTACACTTTATGTTGTCAGGAGAAATAACGTGATTTCCAAATGTTGCGTTTAAATTGTTCGTTTATTTTGAAATCAATCGACAAAAAATGCATTACAGAAAAGCCTCATTAAGAAAAGACAATATTGCCATTTTTGTTTCATTTTATAACTTGAATAACAATGAATCGATCGATTTCACCTTATAACCTATGTAACTGATCTGAATAGAATAGATGAAAATAATTCTTTGTACGTAGTAATATTTAAAATACAAGCCCACATCACACACAGATCTATCACAAAGCAATCTCGTATAATGTTCCTTCTAAAAACATTGGATCCGCTTGCGAAATGCGATCGTTTCCGATTTGTGTGTCATGGGTGTTGTTTGTTTTTTATATATAACACTTATGGCAGGGAAATTAACCAGTCATAATGAAGATACGATGATACTTTAAAAAAGATCAAAAGCCATGGGGAATCAGTTGATTGTTCATATATTCTTGTGAAAAATCTGTTCCTTTTGCAATAGTTTTTTTCGAAAGAAACATTGAAAGCTCTAATGCAATCTGCAAAGACCATCAAAGCATCCAGCTGTTGAAAAGGACTGGTTTTCAAAAAAAATTAAAACGTTAATTTGAAAGTGTGCCTTCTATATATCAGACAAATGGTTAAGCTTGAAAAAAGGACAATTGTTCTAAAAGATAAAAGAAAAACTTTGTTTTTGGAAAATTCAGTCAATTAACTATCACGTAGTCCAGTCCCCTCGGGCAACGTTCACTTATTACATGTTCTTGATTGTTTTGGATGCTTCATAAAAAGTCTTCTTTGGAATTTTTCCAAATTTAATTCGATATGTTCCCTTAAGGTTTGTATTATGCCATCAAAATCCGTGTCTCGAGAACCTTATATTATGTCTAAGGTAATTGTATACTCGCCTAAAGCTGTAGTTAAACAATGTCTGATTATTGCAGGCACGCTATATATATTCAGATCAAATTCCTATAAATGGTAGCTCAAGTGATAAATTGTCTTAAGATAAAACAAACGTTGGTCAATCTAAGATGGTGTTTTAAGCTTGATTTAAGACTTCTGGATTCTAAGATAGACTTGTGATTGATGAAATATTGTGCCTTCTGTATTAAGTGAGATTTAAAAACGTAAATTTATGTTGTTAAAACGCCAGAGCCAGGATATAGAGAAATGTCCAAATCCTAAATTCTGACAGAGAAGGTGTCGTTGGGCTGAAAAAATAATTACTTGTGATGCAAAGAAGAAGATTCATTACTTGAGAGATGCATTGTCTTGTCTCATTGTTTTTGAAACAGAATCCCTGTCACCTCACTGTTCATGAGGAAATAGAGAAGGAAATTAGTTAGATTTATTTATTCTAAATATAGTTATCCAAAAACGAACAATAGGATATTTCCGTAGAACAGTTTGTCATTAAAACTAGATTGCAGTTATCGTACGACTAGGTGAATTATTTATTGCATCGCAAATTCAAAACCGGACAGACATGATTATTGTCTTATTTGTTTGTTACCAGTAATTGTTTTTTATCTTAAAGGAGATTTGCACTCCAAAATAAAAATGAATCAGTACATACGTTTACGGATGTTTAAATATATAAAATATCTGCTAATTTTTGCCTTCGTTTTTGGATTTGCTCATTGTTCAAAAAGAGGTCTTCGCTTTGGTAAGTTCATTACTTAAATTTTTTTCAATATTAAGGTTTCGTAACTGACAAAGTTTACAGGAATATAAATAAAAACGGTATAATATTATAGTAATGGTAGTGTAGGCTTTTCATTTGCGTTGTTTATTATATAATACATACTATATACGATACCTCTTTGATTTTTATTTAAGACAAAATTTGCAAAGTCAAAGTATAGTTGATGAAATTTATCTCAAGCATTGCCCACTCTGAATAGTGTGGTTTATAGTTATAATTGGAAAAAACATGTTAGAGATAAACCGCGAACAACAATAAGCCCACGCAATTAATTATTTTTATTTAACATGTTCTCTACATACATTTTAATATTACTGGATACTCACTGTGCTAAGGAGATTCATTTCGATAAAGTAGTTTATTTTGTTTGCAAATTTCATTATTTTATTATGCTATGAAATGTTTGTCTTCTAACTTATGCATAGATGTTACAGTGCTAAATGGACGTAGCTGGGTTAGGATTACGTCTAGAGATGATTTTTTCATACGGGGTATTTCTTTTGTGGCTGAGTATACTTAATTGTAATGATGTTGTTGCACGTTTTCTATTTGAAAAATTATAGAAATATAAAAGAGGAATCATATAAATCATCTTTATCCAACATCAAAAGCTCGAATTCAAATTTTTCCTGTATTCAAGTATTTCATGAAGCCTTATTTTATCGAGTTGGGGATGTATCATGCAAAGTACAAACAACAACAGAAAACGAAGTCAACGACGGACCACAACTACAAGTATTTAGAACATCCGAGTAATGGCTACAATCAGAAATATTTATCGACCGAATGACTCAATTTTGTCACACAAATAAAACATTGGTGATGTCAGAACATAGTCATGGTATATTGACGCTTTAGTCCAGTATAATGTTGAAAATGCGATCAGTTTCGGTCGCATAAAAGTAAAGATGATTAAAAGTAAACATAATCACAATAACAGGCTATTCCACTTCGGCCAGTAAGAAATCAAATAAAATCACATGTCCAAAAACCAAACAAATAACCGACAAAAGTCATACAAAAAATATCACTTAAACATAAAAACAAAGCTGGGTTAGGATTACGTCTATGGAGGGTTAGTGGCAAAACACAGACCACAAATGTGTATTAAATAGCTAGATGTTTAGCTATTTTTAATTGGATTAAATATGTGCTTTAATATCTGCATTACTTTAGACACTAAAATTTCAAAATTTATATAAATATTTAAATGAGTACCGAAATCATAGAAATTATATAAAAGATTTAAGGCATCGGGATTAGAATAAGCGACATAAATATGTGCGTTACAAATAAACGCATAATACGAGCTGCTCATTTCACGCCCTAACTTCTAAGAACACTTCTATCTTTGCATATCTCTGAAGTAGGGTGCTAATGACCTTGAAACATGACATGTAGGCTAAAAAGCCACTTCGTCGAGCTTTGAATGTCTCATTTTTTCCAGCTATACTTCCCATTTGTCCTTTGAAAATAATTCCAACTCTGGAATCCACACTAACTGCTCATTCACAATTACTGATCCGGATTTGGATAAACGCTTGCCTTACAGAAACGGTAACAAAAACAGAATGCAAATATTTAATCACACCATTTTGCTTGCAATATTAACACTATGCTCAAACACATTAATGCAAATTACCATGTTTTCGTTTTGGAACCATGTAAAGTTAGTTTTTGCGATGGATGTCACGATGCCTCGCTTAAATGCACGTTTTGCACATGGATATCGGCAATAGTCTTTGTTGATACAGTAATTGGCCAGAAGTAAACAATGTTTCAAAGGTTAGAGTTTGTCAATATTCAGTTTAAATGTTTTTAATTGCGACTTTATTATCATTTTCACTCCTTCTACTGAAATATTTCTTTCATGGGATAGGAAACAAAAAGTAATCTGTAACTGGTTGACAAACTTTATAATTAGCAATAAATTAGCACTGGATACATTTGTATGCAATTGCAAGCAAATGTTGACGTTATTTAGTACGAAAAGATGAATAATTGTATAATATATTAATATTTTACTTACTAACACTTAGAAAATTCAATACAAATATAATTAGATCAATAAGCAATGCTAATAACATTAAACCGTAGTTTTTTTTCGTGTAGTAGTTGTGATAATAAAAGTTTTCTGAGAAAAATGTCAAAACAGAATGACAGCTGAATTTTCCAGGAAATGTTTTTAATATCACCAGTCTAAAGAAAACAACTATTTATCAGATTTACAACTCAGTCGAAGAAGCAGGAAAACATTTTACGAACCACCAGAAAATAATTCATTTGAGTAGATCAGGAAAATAAGTATGCTCATATAATTTTAATAGTTTAGTCTAACTTGTCCGCTATATCAATATTAGAATGTCAACACTACGGTGATGTGTCATTATCCATAAACCTGTTTATTTTATTTATTTTGACTCACCTAAGCAATATACATTCATCTCATTTTACTCATTTTTACCCGAACGTTGAGATTTTCCCATGAACAGGCTCAATCAAACCGAGCTTGCAGTATGTTCATATTTGTCGTGTTCGGTGGCTTTCAAAGTTCCCTTTTCATCTATTTCATCAAACTCAGCGATAGAAACCAGTTAACATTGGATTCATTTTAACCAGGATCTTGCTTCCTCACATACAACTTTCAACAGGTTGTTGCACAGCTCTCGTTTTTCAACTCAGTTTTACCAAGCTGTGAACCTCTTCATAAAATTGGTATGTGTCGAAAAAAATTTACGGAATCATCAAATACATTCTCGCCCCGTGTTTATATCATAATATTTTCAGAAACAAGATCTCCCCTACTCAGATCTTATATTGCTGTAATAAAATGTTCATTTCATGTCAATAAACTGCCTCTTCTGATGTTTCAATTCGTTGTCACTAAGTATCTCTGTCGACTTAACTGTTGTTACAAGCAAACACTACACATTTAAATCCTACCCAAACGATGATGTAGAAACCTTTAATGCAGAAATGAGAAAATTAAGGATGCAACTGAATATGAATATAATAAAAATTCATAGAAAATCTGTGAGTATGATTCTTGCCTATCACAAAAAAACGCCAAAAGCAAACATTTAAAATCCTAAGGTATTTTTATAATATTATTCAAATCAGCAAAAGCTGATTCAGTTCCTTATTTTGCGTTTTTGAAGATTGTTATATTGCTTTAAAAATGAAGGAAATTCGGGTAACGTAAATGTACAATACATTTCACAGGTCAGAAAGCATAAATCGGCTGTTAACGAAATGCTTAAGTTCTGAACCGGTTAACAAAGGCATAATATTTCATTAATGAATAATAACAGTTATTATGAAATTCTCTTCTAAACCGTTCGATAATAATAATTTTGGTTGTTGAGCACAGTAATTAAAATGACTTTTTAAATAAAACAATGGCCTGAAACCGGTTATTTTGAGTGGCTGTAATGTCTCAATTAGAATAGCTTTGGTTTCGTGATAAATTTGTATTTGGTATTTCTATAATACTCAAAATTTATGTTCTCAGATCATATGTCAAAATTCTGTTTTGCCTATTTTCTGACATTATTTTCTCGTTTAGTGAAAAACCCATTATTTTGTCTACGATAATATTCTGGTTTTCTTTGATTTGTATTATTCTTGAATAGACCTCCTCGCGTTCAAAATATCAACGGCGATCAAAACCATAATACATGATAAAGAAACCATTCACTATATACGATGCTATAGGTTAAAACTACATGGCTGCATAAAACGCATATCACTGGTTAGAACTTACTTGTTCATTTGCATATATATCGAGTTTCAATATAGGTAGCTGGGACAGTAATAATTTTCATTAGTGTTCAATCACAGGCTGAACAGTACTTTGTCACAAGAGTTCGATAGAGTTCAACATTTGCGTGCTGACAAACACTATTAATACATTTTTTTCACTTGTAAATTGGGTTCATCTTAAATTTAAACAAAAAGGTGAAATATTAAGATCAGGAACTGACACATTCAGAAACAAGAAATATCTTTAAAAAAGATAAACGGCGTAGATTGTATATGAAACGATGCAGTTTGTAGTTGGTATTATTCACTTCATCTCGATTTACATGTAAATTAAATATTTTCATTGTGAATTCTTCACAATGACTTTTTATTAAAAATACTTAGATTTGAATGTAAAACACGCAAATTAAGGAAGAGATACATAGATTTTAATTATTTTTATAAATGTGAAAAACGGATTTTAAAGATCTTTGCTTTTTTAATACCTTAAACATAAAAAACAAGTTAGTAGAGGATGTATTAATTACCAAGATAATAAAGAAATTCAGTAAAGATCTTAAGACTTGTTGTGAGCAATAAACAATAATAAAGAGTTGTAAGTGTTTTCTTCAAAACTTGAAGAGAAATTCCTAGGAACATGAAACAATTCTAGAATATACCACAACTGTCTGCTCTGTCAAAGCTGTATGCTTTAATTGCAATCTGATAAAAATTCATCTACTGAAAACCGTTACGCTAACATGTTCTTAGATCTGACTTGAGTGCAATTGCTTTAATAGAGGACTCGAAGTTTTTCGCGTAACATATTACATGTAGTTGCCAGATTAAGACAAGTTAGCACATTGTAAAATCCTCAGTCGCGATAAAGAATGAGTTTTATATAAGAAACGTATTTTAAAAGGCCTTGGTTGTGTTAATTCTTAAAACATAATGTATCAGATGATATATCAATGGCTGAAAGAATAAAATATATTTAGTGAAGACTTCAAGACTTAAATAGCGAACTCATTGTTTACGTATATCGCGTAGCATATTATATACAGCTGCCCGATTTAAGAGACGGTAAACATTCTACGAATTACTGAAAGAGCTGGGATAAATTTCCATTAACTAAAATCTCACAAATATTACAATAATTCAAGCTCGCTGATTTTTTTACTTAAATTTTAAGCTTTACAGTGAAAGTGTAACATCGTTTTCTCTAAGCCATTTCTACTTACTCTCACTTTCATTTTGTATAGGTTGATTTAAAAGAGTGACTGTATTGTTGTTGAAGAATAATCCTAGCCAATGACGAGTACTGTAATGTGCCTCATTTCAACATCTTTCAACACAAGAATATAGCAAAGATCTAAACGTCAGGGCATTAATCGTTTCAAACAGTACGGTCTAATTGTTTAAAAATTCCAATAGATACCCTTCACCCTGCTAGATGCCCCTCTGGTGGAAATAGCTACCAATCGAAATAGTTTATTTAATTTTCCCGCTGCATAATAATATAATACCAGTATTATTTACAACACTTCATTGGTTAATAAAGTAGGTCAAAAGTGAGCTTATACAGCTACGCCGAAAAAACCAGCCTCTCCACAATAGGTAAGATGAATGCATTATGTTCAACTCCTACCAAACCATTGAGTGGAAATCTTGCAAATAAATACTCGTAAATACACACTTATTTCGTATAATCAATTGCTTTTCTTATAAATTAACAACGTTTTGTGGACAAATAGTTAGTCATTTAAATCGTTTCCACAAAATTTAAAGTCTTGAAGCCAAAACAAATAATATCAAATTTTCGCCTCGTATAATGCAAACTAACTTAAGAGCATAAAGTATGGTAAATCATTAAAATAAATGGAATTGCATGTCTGGAAGCAATTTATTTAGCTTGTTCGAGAAAGCAATTTAACAGTTTGATGGAATCTACTAACTGTTTTCACTGACATCGTCACTTAGTTCGGTAAGCTAATAGAAAAAGCAATTACGCAAGAAGAGAATATGGAGAAAAAAATGCTGTATCAGTGATTTCAGTTATTTTATTGACGTATATGTGTTCTCCGATTTATTTTTTATGATACCAGAAAACAATTTATAGTAGATTTCTTGAAACCG